>CAJQZJ010034238.1:1085843-1126815 GCA_907164525.1 Lophiomys imhausi
TATGTTCAAGGGAATGGGTGCAGATGGCAAGAGTTTGAGGATACTGGTCAATGAGAATGTGCACTTGGGGACCAAATGGTTTTGATACAAGTACAAGCTGACTCCCTTGTTCTCTCGGCAGAGTGATGCCAGCTGGTGGAAAGGGACATGCAAAGGCAGAACAGGACTGATCCCGAGCAACTATGGTAAGGGGCCAGCTGCACTGTGACCTCCTGTTCATAAGATGGCCATGCACACCAGGTGTACACAGGCCTAACTCATTGCTTAGGACAATTCATTGTCACATGGAAACCACACAGTTTCCAGGAAAACACTATGGATTTACTTATTCTGCCCTTAATCCTTTTTTTCTCGTGCCCTTAAACTCCAGATCACAAAGTGTTCTCTAGTTTGTGGTGAAGAAGCCCCACTTTGTTAGCTCACCTGTGGGCCAGTTATACTAAGTGCATATCAAAGCAGCTTGTCAGTTATACTCACTAAGTGCGTATCAAAGCAGCTTGTCCTTATTAAGGTGTGACCCTTTATAAAATTACTTCTATTTCTAGCTGAAAGAAAGATGGGCAAAATAGACAAAAACGTGGAAGTGGAAAGTAGCAGAGTAAAGTTAATAAGGCACAGGAATGGGAAACAAATGTCCTGGATTTAAGTCTTTTTCTTCCACGTAGTAATAGTGTGCAATACTACCCCCAAGTGATACCTCTGGGACCTGATTCCACATCTGTACAACAGGAGTGCCGAGTTTAGATCATGTAAGAGCCTTTTAGGCCTTAGACTCCTTAGACTGACAGAGCCAGCATCAGGCACTGGTTCCTAGCACTGCCAATAGACTTGGCAGATGTCAGAGAATGTCCTTTAGAGACATGGAAGCTATGGCCAGGTCCTAGCTCAGGAGCCCTGCGCACCCTGGGCTTCATGTGGTTCTGTTCCAGCCTTGGCTGTAGGGTAGAAAGGCTGGTTACTGAGGGTAGAAAATAGACATAAAAAAATGCCCTATCCCAGTCCTCTTAGGACAGAAGGTGTGGGCCTGAGGTCACCCTGGAGCATCAGGTTCCTCCAGGCACTCTTAATTTTAGGGCCACAGTGGAACCTTCTTGAAAGCAGGGAGACAGCCCCTGTCCTTTGTGAATAAAGGCAGTGCTGCATTGCTCTCTGCCTTGCTGGTTACTCCACAGAAGGGAATCACAATTACTGTCAGGTATCCTCAAAGCAAAGGTGTTTCACAGAATGTGAAACTGAGTATCAGATGCTTATACCTTTTACAGCTGTTCATTAAATACTTGAGTAAGTTGGTGTTTGGTTCGGGGATCTGTTCGCTTCTGTTTCTGTTTCATTTAATGGCTGTGCTTGCTGTTGTTCATGCTTACAATTAACTGCTGTGTATGGCCTTATTGCTTGGGTTAGTTTCATGTAACACAGAATCCAGCCTCTTTTAAAGGAAGTACTACCAGTTATTTTCTGTTACTTCTAATCTACCTTAAGTAAGTAATTAAACTGTTGTATCTGCGACCCTGGCCATGAAGCTGAGTGCCCTTGGGACATGACCAACTCCTGTTATCTACTGGGTGACCTCAGTGGTATCCTTTTTTTTTTTTTTTTTCCAATCTAGTGGCTGAGCAAGCAGAATCCATTGACAATCCATTGCATGAGGCTGCAAAAAGAGGTAGGTTTGATTCGCCTTTTCTTTTTTGATAGAAGATATGGTATATTAAAATACATAGGCTTTTTAAAACTGTTTTTCTTATTTTTCAAGAATCATACTTGTATACAAATATTTGATCATTCCCCCACCTTCAACTCCCCCTTCCCTATATGATGTCCACCTCCCAACTGCGTATTCTTTTTCTTAAATAAACAACCCCTGAGTTCAGTTATTGTCCTTGTGTACATGGCCATGGAGCCATCCTCTGGGGCATAGGCAAGCTACCACTGGTCACACCTCTGAGAGAAGTGACTTTTCTTTCTCCATCAGCTGTCAGCTTCAAAAAGCTTCTCAGCTAGGAACGGTGCCTCATGAGCCCCTCTCCCATTCAGAAGGAATTGTGACTAGTTTGATCTTGTGCACCTAGCCACAGCCTCACCAAGTCCACAGGGCATCAGCCATGTCATGTCCAGAAGACAGGGTTTTTCAGTACTTTTCTCCATTCTCTGGCACTTACATTCTTTTTTTTTTTTTCAAGAATTCTTTTTATTCATTTTGTCTTACATTTGTTTGTTTCCTTGCTTGTTTATCATCGTGGAGGTGCATACCATGATGCAGATGTGGGGGTCAGTGGATAATTTGTGGGAATGGCTTCTCTCCTTCCACCATGTGGGTCTCAGAGATGGAACTCAGGTTTCCATGCTTGGTGGCAAGTGCCTTTACCTGCTCAGCTATCTCACTGGCCCCCAAGAATTCTTTTTTTTTTTTTTGTATATATGTAGTTGTCAAAACTTATCCAACCATATAATTAAAACCTAGGTATTTTGCTATAATATCGACCTGTATTGACACTATATTGCTAAGGTGTCAGACAACATATGCCTAACGGTGCAAGAGAGGGGCATGACTGCTATGGGGACAAGTCACTTCTTTAATTCTATTTGAGGCCTGTTAAACAGAAGGATCTCATGCCTGGTACGTAAACCTTGTCCACCACTTGCCCCGGCACTTACATTCTTTCTATTTCCTCATTCTGCAATGTTCCCCGCACCGTGAATAGAGCTGGTTCTGGTTCTGCAGATACCGTTTAGGGCCGAGCACTCCGCACTCACTTGTTCTTAGCACTTTGACCGGTTGACTCCCTGCATGACCTGCTGCCCATTGCAAAACAGAAGTTTTTCTGGCCAAGGTTGAGAGCAGCACCAATCTAGAAGTATAAACAGACATATTTAGAAGGCAGCTAGACAACATGACCATTTAAACAAAACAACAGCTGTAGGTTACCCCCTATAACCTGTGAAATCCCTGGCCATGGTGGACAAGGTTTACGTACCAGGCATGAGATCCTTCTGTTTAACAGGCCTCAAATAGAATTAAAGAAGTGACTTGTCCCCATAGCAGTCATGCCCCTCTGTTGCACCGTTAGGCATATGTTGTCTGACACCTTAGCAATATAGTGTCAGTACAGGTCGATATTAGCAAAATACCTAGGTTTTAATTATATGGTTGGATAAGTTTTGACAAGTACATATATACCCAGGCACCAACATCCAGATTAAGATCTAGAACATTTCTGTTATCTCAGAAGTTCTTTTATGTACCTTCCTTCTTAAATCCCTGCCTTCTCTAGAAGCAATTTCTGTGCTGACTTCTCTCACTCTAGAAGAGAAAGAACAATTTTAACTTTAAAATACCAGGTAACAAGCACTGTTTTGAGCACTTAAGAAAGGTCATAATCTGATTCTCAGAGCTCAGAGTCAAGTAGGGGCAGCTCGGTGTTAACAGATCATTAAAGTGCAGTGTTCTGAGCCCTGGAGGGCAGGAGGGTAGCAGTGCCTGGAACATAGCACTTAGGAGAGTCCTGATGCTTGGGGAGGCTCTGACCCAACAAGGATAGGGGTTGTCTTTTGACTTTCTTCCTGTGGGTGACACTTACTCCACACAAGCCTGGAGCACATGGCAATAATTGGGGACATTTTGACTGTCACAAGTGGAGGGATGGTACTGGTATTCTTCTGGTAGAGGCCCAGGCTGTTGGTAAACATTCTATAGTGCCCAAGGCAAATCCCATAACGTAGAATTTCTCTAACCCCAAACACCCATGGCAGTTCTATTACGGAAACCCTTCTTTGCATAATGTGAAGTGCTGGTACAGCCTCACCAAGCTATTTCATTCTGTTACATAGCTGAATGTGCAAAGGGAAAGGAAGGGCTTAGACTAATTACAATTACATATAAAAAACTCTGGTACAGATGGTGGCCCACACCTTTGTTCTCAGCACATGGAAGGCAGAGACAGGTGGATATCTGAGTTTCGAGTTCAAGGCCAGTCTGGTCTACAGAGTGAGTTCCAAGACACCTAAGACTACATAGAGAAACTCTGTCTTCAAAAAAACAAAACAAAACAAAACTTATTTGTAAATGAAATACTTAGGATATTAGCCTAAAAATTTTAAATTAATAACTATATTTTAGCATAGAGCAGTAACTTTGAGCAACTCAGTTAAAGTACTAAATTTTTTTTTCCAAAACCCGAAAATGTCTTTAAATATGAACAGGGAGAGTTTCTGTTTGTAGTTAGGTTTTGTGTTCTGCCCTGCCTTTCAGGATTAAACAGAAAAACAAAACAAAACAAAAAAAAATACATTTTTTTTCCCTCCAAAGTAGAAATACCTTTAGACCTATTTAGGCAACTCCTCCTATTAAAAATGGATGATACTGCTGTTCATCAATAATCCAGAGTGCAAATGCACCATAGTAAGTGCATTAGTGGGCAGGTCTTGTTTTAATTTGCCGATTAATCCATCACAAATGGGAGCTTACAAAGGATGAAATTGATTTAAATGCAAAATGAAGAATAAAAGCCTTTTCCTTGTGTTTTTTATGAGTGTAAAATTCTTTCAGGCAACTTGAGCTGGCTGAGGGAGTGCTTGGACAACCGAGTGGGTGTGAATGGCCTGGACAAAGCTGGGAGCACAGCCCTGTATTGGGCATGCCACGGAGGCCACAAAGGTACTACATCTTACAAGTTACACGTTTCTGTGCTGTTCGAAATCTGCTTCACCAAAAGGAGCCTGCTGTTTTTAAATGATAAAAGCAGTGCTGCCAATCATTTAGAACATCAGGCAAAGGCGTTTCTGGAAACTGCATGGCAATGACAGTGGGGTGTGGCTGTTGAGTCCCACTGTGCAGACCTCTCCTCTTGAAAGGCTGGGGACTTCCCTTCCTCTCTCAGGCTTCAGAAGGTAGTGGAAAACAGCAGTATAACAGAGTGAGTGACAAATGCACCTTCAGCTTCCACAGAGCAAAGGCAAAGCTGGCACTTGTAGCTTCCCCTAGCTATGCTTTTGCACCCACATTTTAAGTTCGATGCAAAACGCTGAAGGACTGCACTGACCTCAGTCTGCTGCAGGCACTGATAATGACAGCTTAACTTTTCCAGGTATTTCATTCCGGCCCATATCCCACTGTTCATTTTTTTTTTTTTTTACCAACTTTCTAAATCTTCTGGTCTGAAATTTTTTTTTCATAATCTACCTTTTAGGATTTTTTTCTGAATATGAAATTTGAGAAACTTGTAAGAATTTTCTAAAACATTCTAATGAGTTTTGTCTTTTGCTATTATGATGTCTGCTTTTACAAAGTTCACTGTTTCTGTCTTAAGAAATGCCTTTCTCTGTTTGAATTCCAGACATAGTGGAGGTTCTGTTTACTCAACCAAATGTGGAGTTGAACCAGCAGGTGAGGCTGCTTTCTGTGAGGAACATATTTAGCATACCTACCCACGTCTTTCTTGTTCGCACACTACAGCTTTTGGGCATATATGATATTTTAGTGCAAATGATACAAGCATATGGAGTTTTGTTGTTTTTACTGTGTTTTTGTGTTGTGGTACTGGGGTCTGAAGCTAGGTCCTCACACATGCTGTTCAGAGAGCAAATCCTCAGTCCTTAAGTGCACAGTTTTGTGGTGCTTCAACACATGCTGAAGATAATCAGCATGCAAACAGAAAAGCATTACTTCAGTCCCAGTTTGGGGGGGTGCTGTTCCGTGATCAGTTGGTCACATTGCTTCTGGGCTGGTACCAAGGTGAGTGAGCACGTGGTGGAGCAGATTGTCATGCTGCATCTCCAGTGAACAGAGTCCCACTACCATCTTTGAGCAGATACTCCAGGACATGACGGATTTCCACTTGACTCTCTTCCTATGACCCCATCAACTCCTTCTCAATAGCAGCATGGCAGGGACCTCTGGGAACACTTAAGATCCAAACAACAGCCAGGACCCTTCTGCTAACGGTTCTGCTCTCTTCCAGACTCTTAGGAGACAAACTCCCACCACATCTATCCCTGGCAGTTTGCAGTTTTGTTTTTGATCTTTTTCTCATTAAGATCTCTGTCTTTGGTGTTCTGAAAAATCACAAGAATGTGCCTCAGTGCTATCTTTCCCCTGTAGCTACAATGAAATCTTTTAGCCTGAGAAATTATCTTAGTTCTTTTACTGTTTCTAACCATTTATTTTTATGTGTATGGGTGTTTTGCCTGCATGTTGTGCACCACATGTGTGTAGTACCAATAGAGACCAGAAGAGGGCATCAGATCCGCCAGAGACTGGAATTGCAGACAATTGTGTGCCTCCATGTGGTTGCTGGGAATTGAACCTGAGTCCCCTAGAAGAACAGACAATGAAAAATGCTCTTAACCACTGGGCCATCTCTTCAAGCCAAATTATGTACCAAATTATTCCTGGTTTAGCAATGTGTATTAGGTGGGTTGGAATTCTATGCAAGACATCACAAGACTCTTGTCTCCTGATCTCACACTGTAAATCCCAGGTTTAGTTGGAGCAGGGTTCTTGGGAAGCTTGAGGTCCCCTTCTAAGCTCACTACAGTTATTGACATTTTAGCTTTTTTGCCCCTGTATTACTGATACTCTAAGCTTTTAGAGGCTCCCTCCCTTCCATCACTAGTTCACAAAATGGCTGTTTGCTGTCCTTCTCATGGCTAGTAGGAGCTGGTGTTTGCCCTACTATTTCACTGTCATTTTTTTTTTTTTTTTTGGTTTTTCGAGACAGGGTTTCTCTGAATATCTCTGGCTGTCCTGGACTCGCTTTGTAGACCAGGCTGGCCTCGAACTCACAAAGATCCGCCTGCCTCTGCCTCCCAAGTGCTGGGATTAAAGGCGTGCGCCACCACCGCCCGGCTTCACTGTCATTTTTAAAAGCCTCCTGATTAGATGTAGCCTACCCTTTTCGTGAACCCAATAACTATTGTCTACAAAATGATGGGCTTTTTATTTTTAAATACAAGGTCTCACTATGTATCCCAGGCAGCCTTAAACTTGGTATGTAGACCCAGGCTAGACTTGATCTCACAGAGATCCACCTATCTCTGTCCCCTGGGTGCTAGGATTAAAGATGTGCACTACCATGCCCATCCAAGAGGCATGGTATTTATATTCTCTGGCTTCACCCACACTTGAGGACATTAGGGTTATATATGGGATCTCTCAGAGAGGCAAGGACAGCAGTTATTTTAGGGGTCATCTGAGAATTTTGTTGATCACAAGCTCTTATTTCACTCTTGCTTTTAATAGCATCCTTTTCTTGCTTGATTATGTAATACCACCCCATATAGCTGATATATTAATTATTGCTTTTAAAAATGTTCTCTGCTATTTACTGTGCTTTTCCTCCCTAGGAACTTTTTATTTTGTTTACGTTTGCCTCTCAAATACTTAAGGTATTTTCAAATACCTAAATCTTTGTTCCATCCACTTCTCTGTGTGATCACAAGCTATGTGAGTGAACTTGGTGGAGGCGGGGTGCTCCTTGGTGGACTTCCACAGGGAGGAGGAGTGAGAACCTTCCTGTAGTGTTGGATGTGCTAATACTCCTCCTGCCCCATAATGTGGGGCCGCACTGCAGAGGTGAGGTACACTTTCCTTCCTGAAGGCGCCACCCTTGGCTGTACTTACCAGGCAGCGAGGTGGGTAGAAGTAGCTGAGCAAAGGATCTTACTGTTCACTGTACAGATTTTTCATCTGCCTGCCTCTTGTCACGTTCTTGTACCATGGTACAGTGAACTTGGGAAATCTGGTAACTTCTCAGCAGTGTAATTGTACTGTTGTTTTGTAGGACCTCTGCCAGTAACTGATCTTAAGTTTCTAATGATGTATAAATCCATCCGGCCACTCCTCGTTTTACCCTATGCCTCATTCTTGCCCAATGCCTCTACGAATCTTCGGTTCCTGACTGTTGGTGGGTCTCTGCACATTTCCTGCTGGAGTCTCTCTCTGACAGAGGCTGTGCCTCAGCTTGTCACTGCCATGTTAGTTAGTGTTTCTCCTCATCCCTCCCAGAGTGGCTCCTTTCATTGCCTGGGTTCCTCTTTTCTCTGGAATCCCATTGGTTCTGTAGCTCTTCTCTTCATTTAGACTTACGTGGACTAGACTTATTGTCTTCATCCAATCCACTTTGTATTTTTATGCCACTTTTTTCTCTTTCTTTCACCGCAGAACAAGCTAGGAGACACGGCTCTGCACGCGGCTGCCTGGAAGGGTTACGCAGACATTGTCCAGTTGCTACTGGCAAAAGGTAAAAGTTTTTCCAGATCTTTGCCTGCCTTGGAAACTAGCTCCTAGTAAAGCAGGCCATTTTAAATGGTAGGAAGACTAAAACTCTTGTTAAAACTGGAGTTTTAACCTCTGCTCTGTGCATAGCATGGCATTATTGCAATTGAGATGAAATAATTGGGAGGGTACTTTTACTGTGAATTAAGATCTTGATAAACTTAAAAAGCACAAACAAATGTATTGCTTTTAGAAAGAACTCACTATGCATATCTATAAGACTATAGGGCTTTAGAAGATGGGCATTTTAAGGCATGTCCTGAGGAAGTTGGAGTAAAGTTGGTGAGTCTCCTGCTTGCTTGGGAGAGTCTTAATAGACAAGGAGAGATACTGTAGCTGCTCTTTCCTAAGATGAGTCAATGCTGAGGTGTGAATGAAGGGTACTTAGATCTCATCTCTTGCTTCTATGTGATTCACAGCAAATAACTAAATTAGGAACTATTCATCCATTTGTCTGCTTGTTCCATAAATATTAGCCACTCTTACAGAGGGCTGGCCAGCGTTATCACTCAGAAGCTTGGCCCACAGGGCAACACTGCAGAAACTCTCCAAGCCACAATTATAGAGTCTGTCTTTAGGAATCTTTGGGGCAGTGATGTGGAATTTATGAGCAAGGATGCTTTTGGTTTGAGTGTGACAATGGTGCAAACCCCAGGTCTCAAAGATTACTCACTGTCTAAAGGACATAGTGAAGGCTGTGCTGTCTCATGTGGCAGCCAGGAGCTGTGTGCTGCTAAGCCACACTTAATGTTTTGTTTTTAAAGTAGTTGCAAGAACCCATGTACTCCATAAACTGTAGAAACATTGTGATAGAAGGAACATGCTTGCAGAGCCTTCATGTCAGACACTTCGACAGACAACTTTGACAATAGCCCTCGGTAGCCACTTAAGTAAACCTGTAAACAAGCTGTGCAGGGATGCTGCCCATTACACTGTTAGTGATGGTGACAAGCAGACAGAACTGATTCCTGTCAGTAAAGCTGTAGTGCAATGACTTTTGGAGCATTCACAAAATGGAATGCATACAGATGGTGAGAGAATGACATTGAATTTTGTGCGTACTCCAAGAAAAGTGCACCATTATTTAAATACTATTCAGTTAAAAATGAAAGTATAAGGTTGATGAGGTGGCTGAGCAGGTAAAGGCGCCTGCCACCAGCCGGAGGACTTGAGTCCAGTCCCTGGGACCCACATGGTGGAAGGAGAAAACTGCCTTACGAGTGCAGCATCATACTGCTTCCCACACACATGCATAAGTATAATTTAAAACTGAAATTACAGAGCAGCACAGGTAGTCTGGCTCTGTGCTCATGCTCATATGGGCAGCATAAGAGAGAGAGCTCAGGCCCATGCTAAGAGTGTCTCCTTTGAAGAGCTAAATTCAGGGCAGTAAGTCAGCACTGTTGAATACACCTCTGTGGTTTTTTTGTTCTTAAACAATGTAAATGTCTCCATGGATTCTGATGTAATTTTTAGCACAAAGACAAGGGGGAAAAATGAATGGAAGAGGGTTTTAGGGACAATGAATTGGGAAACAATGAATTGCCTACTGATTTGCATATGAGCACACCTGCAGATATAGAATACTATACCTCTGACATTCAACCCAATGGTCTTTTCTAAAGGCCCTCACGAAGAGGCAAAAAGTGTGATGGATTGAATCCCCAAAGTCTCCTGCTGAGATCCATGGAACCCTTGGGCTTATGGTGGTGGTTTCATTTTAGGATTTACCCAGGGCAGGGTCATGAACTCATTGAAAAGTCCATGTGCAGTCCCATGGAGCCTGGAAGGGAAGGGCAGCTTTAATGGAGCAGCAGGCTCTCTGGTGAAACATGCCAGCCATGTCAATTCTGGACCAGATTGGTTCTCCCAGTAGTTTTCCCAAAGTGTTAAGCTGGTTACAGAGGATTGGCTGCTGTGTTCCAGTATGCAGAGACACATGGTTTTCTTTTCTTGTGTTGGGAAGGTGCGAGGACAGACTTGAGAAACAATGAGAAGAAGCTGGCCTTGGACATGGCCACCAATGCTGCCTGTGCATCACTCCTGAAAAAGAAGCAGGGAGCAGGTATTTGTTTTAAATCACTTTCCTTGTTGTGCTCATGACCAAAAGTTAGCAGGTTTTTATTACAAAAAATGTACCCCCTCTGAATATATTCCATTGATCTAAATCAGATGTAAAGTAAGATAGGTCTTTCATGTGGTTGTTTCTTTTGTTCTTTGCTAATAATGGGTCTGCTTTCCACCCTCACAGCATGGCTTCTGTGAGTGACTGAAGGCAATTGTAACTAAAGCTGATATTCAGCACTCCATGCCTGCCTTATGCTTTAGATTTAATGCAGGTAACAATAAACTGTAATCGAAATTATTCTAGACTTTGCCAAAGACTGTGGAATCTATTCACAGTATTGTGGATGGTATTTAAAAATTTTAAGTGAGGTATACATTTTTTTTTATTACTTCCGGTTACATCTCCATCACAGTACACTCTTTCAACCTGTCCCAGTTCCACCCTCCCACCCTCTACCCCCATCCCTTCCATCCCACTCCTCTAGAGTAGAGTGTCCCTACATAACAGTCCCCCGCCCCAGTCAGCAGTCATATGAGGGCCAAGAGCCTCCTCATACACTGGTGGCCTACAAGGCAGCCCCACTAGGGCAAAGTGTCTCACTGACAGGAAACAAAGTCTATGTTCCGGTTCCCTTTGGTGCATTAGCTGTAGTATAGTTATCCTGTACTATATAGCTAAAATCTGATTATAAGTGAATATATGCCATGTGCATCTTTCTGAGTCTGGGTTAGGTCACTCAGGATGAGCTTCTCTAGTTCCATCCATTTGGCTACAAATTACATGATGTCGTTGTTTCTGATGGCTGAGTAGTATTCCATTGTGTAGATGTGCCACTGTTTTTTTTGTCCATTCTTCAGTTGAGGGACATCTGGGTTGTTTCTAGCTATTACAAATAAGGCTGCTATGAATATAGATGAGGAAACATTTTTAAAGATTAAAATACAGCTGTGGGAAAAACAAATTTGAAAGAATGAAGTGAAGGTAATACATGGTGGTTCTTTTAAAATGGGGGGGGGTTGTCTTAGTTATTCTGTGTTCTATTTCTGTGAAGAGACTCTATGACCAAGGCAAATTTTATAAAAGAAAGCACTTAATTGGGAGCTTATTTACAGTTTCAGAGGAGTTAGTCCATCATCATTATGGTGGGGAACATGGTCACAGGCAGGAAAACATGGTGCTGGAGAAGTAGCTGAGAGCTTTTCATCCTATTCTGTAGGCAGCAGACAGAGAGAGAGAAATACAGACAGACAGACAGACAGAGACATACACAGACTGGGCCTGGCATAGGCTATTGAAACCTCAATGCCCACAACCAACAACACATCTCTTCCAACAAGAACACATCTCCCAATCCTTTCCAAACAGCTCATCAGCTGGGGACTAAGCATGCTGTTACACAACTGAGCAGGAGGAGGGTAGAGGTTGGGAACTGAGGAGGTGAGGATTATGATTCTTATTCAAACAACTACAGGGTTTTAATGCAAGTCACTTGTACCTACTTATAGGCTGGTTGTATTTGCCCTCTCCGTATGTGTCCTGTCCTGTGAGGGTGTGTGCTACATTATCTATCCCGTTCACCTCACCTTTCTCTCTTTCCACCACTGAGCCTTTCTCCTGTCCATATTCCCTGGCCTATGTCAAGCCCAGAGAGGTTAAATAAATAAATAAGGCAGACAAAGGTTTGAGAAAAGGCACAATGAGAGAAAGAAAGAGAGGGAGGGAAGGAGAGACCCAGCAGTGAATGTCTGTGTGTGTCATGCACTTGTGGAGATCAGAGAACAAATTTCAGGAGTCGGTTCTCTCCTTCCACTGTGGGATCCCAGCACTGAACTCAAATTGTCAAGTTCTACCTTCTACCCACTGAGCCATCTCCCAGGGCCCTCTTTTGTCTTAGGTTGAATACTCCTTCAAAGTTACATACCAAAATTCCTCTACCCTCCCCAACTCCCATCTAAGAAGAAACAGTATGACAGAAGGCTCACTCTGCAAGTGCTCATTCCAAGCCTTGGTAGTGCCTTAGTGTTCACAGTTCAGCTGATGCAAATCTGTGGAGTAGCATTTCTGTTACAGAGGTGAAAGATGTTTGTTTCCTGTTAACCTGGTTATATTATCTCTTCTATAGTTCCTTTTCTGTCTAATGGAAAACTGGTTACATTTCCCTTTCTTCCCATTAATTTTTGAATCCTGAGAAAGCTTAGCCCTTTCTCAGGTGTCAGTAATCCCTGGAAGCAGCAAGGTTACTCTGTGTCATACCCTGCTCCCAACGGTAGCAGCAACAGAGGCTCTCCTTAGTCCCCTGTCTTAACCCATCAGAAACAGTCAACATTTTCGCTTTCTGCCCAACTTGTTAAGAGAAGATCCCGAGTTATCCTCCTTGTCCATTACCAAGCCCCATCATAAACCCACCCGTGAAACCTGTCGCCCCTTTTGTATATTCTTCCACTTTGGTTCCTGTGCAGTAAACCATCCTGGAGCTTGGTGCTTTAACTATGAATAATACTCAGTGGAAGAACTGGTGTTTCTTCAAAGACATTCATTTATTGATGTGGGCTCTCGAAGGAATAATGAAATCTTTATTAGCTTAGCTGGTACTGGTCAGCCACAGATTTGGGGGAAGCCATGTTAGCGACTGTGTGGGCCGGAAACTAGAAACCATGTTTGTTACTTTATGGGTGGCTTTTGCTTGAGGTTGACTGCCTGGTCCTTGCTGTCCAGATGGGTCAGGAAGGAGGACTGTGGCCTAACTTCCTTTCCCTACCACTGACTTCCTGTTGCTAGACCAGTACCTTCAGAGAGACTCACTGAGGTGTAAGGTTTCTTAGGCTCTGAAAGTTCTCACTCTCTGTCCCTTGAGCTTGGTCCTGACCAGCAAGCTGTCTTGGATAGGATCTTTGCTTTCTAGCTTGATAGGGTTCTAGGTCCATCTTCCTATAACCTCCGCCAACATGGAACAGGTTGTGTTTCCAGTGAAATCTGGGCTGTGCTAGTGAGAGCCCACGATTTGGGTGCCAGGCTGCCCTGCATTAATTAAGCTCCAACAGCATGTTTGTTTATGAGTTGCATTTTCTCTCTCAGGAAATTTGATAAAGACAGCTATCTTCCTTTGACCCTTGTTCAGGATTGCTGCAGCATTTGATGGGGTCCCAATTTTCCATCTATTTATTTATGTATTTATTTAATCTCAGTCTCTTGCTTCTTCTTAAACTTATTTTTTTCTGAGATGAACTTAAGCGTCTGTGTTTTCACTCTATCGTCTGCCTTCAGGTAAGGCACAGGCTGTGAGCTGACTGACACCGAACAGGAGTGGCTGCTGGTGTCAGCCACAGTGCATGTGGCTGGTTGCTCTGTGCTTGAGAGGGACAGGTGGTCCCTCCACCAAGTACCTCACTCTGTCAAATGACTTGGTGGCCTCTGCAGTGATGAAGGGTCTCAGAACAGCATCCTGGGGCAGAGAGAAGATCGTGTTTTGAATTGTCAGAAGCACTGAAAGTGAAGAGAATTCTGAACAGTTTGTAATTTCTTTGTTTTGCTTCCTTCCTGTCTTCTCTTTAGATGGGGTTCGAACGTTAAGCAACGCCGAAGACTACCTTGATGATGAAGACTCGGACTGATTCCTCCCGGAGCTGCTTTGATGCTTAAACTTTTTTTGCTTTTGCCATTCCAAACCCTTGGCTGTTTTGCCAGAAGAGTGTTGATAACTGTTCTTTTTCAAGTCTGCGTGAACATGGCACTGTTGCACTGTGATCTGTGGAGTTGGCATGTGCGTGGGTGATTCCCGCCTGCGGCTTGCCAATAGTGACGAGATACTTTGCTCTATAAAATACATATATACTCACCAGGGTGAAACAAAACAAAAAAATTATTTCTATTTATCAAGCTAAAGGAATTTTAATAACTTTTTCTTTAAAAAAATCAAAAACTTTTTTAAGTTCTTTACCTCAAGGAATGGGATATTTTGAGTGGGTTTTTCAAGGGGGAAATGCTTATTATAACAATAGACCAAAACTCTCAAGGAAAATTGTCAGCTCTTCTGACAAAATAAACATTTGAAAAGACTTTATTTATTTACCAGCAATGAGTGACAGCACAAGAACAGGTAATAAAGTCTTTTATACTCAGGTAAGATTTTTATCTTACATGACATTATCTTACCTCTTAGTTTACATTTTATACTGATTAGCACAGAAGAATCACAATGGCTGGCTTTCTCTCGCAGCTTCCCCTGGGTGATACAGGGAGCCTTTGGAAGTACTGATGTGACACTTCATTAGAAGTTCTAATTTTGTGTTGCTGAGTTAAAAATTGCATGGCCTCATAATATGTCTAGATTCTCAGCCCTGGGCCCAAAAATACATTTTTCAAGAATTTGCTGCTCATTTCAAAAGGCATATTGGTCAAGAGAAGGAAATGTTTGAAGAAGGAAGTGGGTTAACTCAGGAAATGAATACGCCTATGTAGTGCATCTTCTGGCTGTAGCTGTTTTCTTCTCTCCTTTGAGAAAGGGACCTGGAGGAACCAGTTTGAGGTCTTTCAGATACCTCAGCTAATTTAGAAGAAAAGAAAATTAACAAAGCGGAGGCTCTGGGATTAACTAAGGGACATGTCATCTCCAAACAGATGTGCTATTACATTGCATTTCTTCCTGGTTGTTTGAGACAGGGTCTCACCAGGCTGTCCCGAGACTCACTATGTAGCCCAAGCTGTCATCAAACCCTGCGTCTGCCTCCCAGGTGCTGGGGTTGTATGTAGGCATGAGCCACCATGGCTGACTTGTTAATAAATTTAATCCAGCCATTTGTATTTCTTTATAAGCATAAATGAAAAGAGACCATTGCTCTCAAAAATTTCTCCCTTCCCATAGAACATCAGAGGATTTTTTTACAGAAACAGGGCATGTCCCTCAGCAAAAAGCTTTTAGAGTTCCTGAAATATGTCATTCTTCTGTCCTTTGCAAGCAAGGCAGTTAAACAGTTATTTACAGGGCAGAGACAATGAGATCTTTAGTAAAGGTTACTGGGGGCATTTAACTAGCCTCTACTACATAGGCATGCCAGCTGTCTCATCCCTCCCACCCACCCTTCTTAGGTCAGGCTTTTCCAGGAACTCCCTCCCCTGCTTTTGCTACCTGGGTGGGTCCCAACTTCAAATTGCTTTATTCCAACTGATACATTTGCTCTCTTTACCACTGTGCCCCTTGCCTTCCCCCAACTCCTGTGTGACAACACCAGACCCAGGTGTTTCAAGGACATTTTGGATCCATTAAGCAAAGCCAATTTCTCCTTTATGCTATATTCTGCCACCCTGACATGAATTGACTGGAATCCTTACACTGTTTCTGATGCTGTTTCTCCTCTCCTTCCTGAAGCTTCTTTTGGAATAACTTAGCCATGGCGAGGGTGAGAGCTGACAACCAGGGGAAGGGTGCTGGGTGTCAAAGTCTAGAAGCAGCTGAGCACCCCCTTTTGAACCCGACCTATAGAGTGATAGCACCCACACCCCTGTTCACTGCAGCCTTTTCTAGCCCAGACAGCAATTCTAACCCTGCACTAGGAAACTGAGCGAAACAAGACCCCAGAATCTCCAACCCCAAATTGAATGCAGGTAATTTTTATAAAATTATAATATGTGCTTTTAAGTAATATTTGTATATTTAAGGTAAGAAGTAATAGATTTTTATTGTCCCTTAAAAAAAATTGAATCTGTGAGAATCCTAAAAGTTGGCCAGTTATAGCTTTAGGGCAGGAGGAAAGGGAACAGGGAGAAGTTGGGTATATGGCATCAAGTTTGGTGCAACTAGACAGCTTGTTTAACTGTGGTTGAAATGCCTGCCTAGCTGATTTGAGCTTTCTCTGGGCTGTTTAATGCTGATCTTAGCAACAAAAATCAGTTCTAGGAACCCGCCACACGGTGCAAGGAAGCTATGGCTATGTTTGGGAAATGATTGGTAGTTTGTTGTAACCTGAACTTCCTGACAGTCACTGTGGTGGTCTATTCTGGCTGTTGCATCCTTAGAAGGAACAAGCCTGCCAGCCTCCTGGTGGGCAGTGCCTCGGGACCAGCAGTACCCCAGAAGCTTCATGCATAGGGTGGTCCTTGTCAGAGTTTTCTGTTTTGGCTTCTGCTATTGCAGATTTGTTATTCAGTGGCCATACATTCTAACTGGTAGCCTCTCTATTTCTTCAGTGGGTCTTCATTGGTTCCCTTTTGTTCAAAAGATTAGCCATGTTGTTATTAACCAGAGATGAAAGGTGGAAATAATATTGAAAGTGAAATTTCATATTTAAATAGGAGAAACTGATAACATACTTGTTTTGAGTATATTATATGTCAGGCCTTCCCAAGGACTGATATAAATATGTGCATAGACACCGTCGAGTTATGCGACATGTGTGGAACTTACCCTTCTGACTGCTGTTGGAGCACTGTGCTCTTTGCGTCAGTCCTTTACATCAGTTTGTCTGTATTTCTCTACAGACTGGCTTGTGGGAATTTTTTTTTCAAATTTTTTATACTGCAAGTATGTATGTAATGGAAATACACAGAGCAGAAATATGTTATTTAACCAAATTTATAAGTATCTGGTTCCTAAAATGTGAAGTACTGGGAATGCTCAAAGATTTGGTGACCCCTATTTTCACAGCAAAAATAGCTGAGGCAAACAGTTTTCTTAAGTGCAGGGGAAACTTCAGGCCACAAATGTATGGGTTTTGTGTCCTTAGTTCTTAATAATAAGCTTTTTTATCTGCCCCTCCCTTACAATGACATGAAATTAAATAAAACTGCCAGTTTTTAAGAGCCTTCTTCTGATTTCTGTGGTACATACTTTCACAGACATTACATCATTAATCTTTTTTCCTGTTTTTATTACTTTCATGTTTTTAGACATTTGTTATTATTTTTGAGTATTTTACACATGTGTTCTGTATTTACATTATTTATACACCACCTCTCCCCCTGGAGTTCCTCCTTTGACCTCCCCCCACCCCCAACCATGCTCCATCTTAACTTCATTGATCTTTTCAGTCACTGCAGAAAACCAGCCTCATCTTTTGAGAAGCTGTGCTGTAAAGCTACCGGGCTGGCTCAAGGTTACTCTGCTTGAGGGTGGGCACACAGGTCTGGAAGTCAGCTGAGCCCAAGCACCTGGCAGAGGTGGACACTCACATTGTGCCTGAAAGTCTGCAGAAACCTCCGCTGCTTTGTAACTGAAGCTCTGGTGTAAGCATCTTGTCTTCAGCTTTTCTCCTCATCAGCAAGTCTCTTCAAACAACTCTACGAATGTTAATAAAAGACTTTTGTTTTTCCTCCTGGAAACATGTTAGCAAAAGTTTTTGGTTCCCACCTCCCAAATAAAGTATGATTCAGTAACAGGTTTCCAAAACCAACTGTGTACTCATGTATGAAAGTCGTGCAGTTCTTTGGACAATCCTAGCTCAGTTATTTCTATGTAACATGAAAATAAATAGTGGTGATCCCGGAAGAACCAATGAATGCCTTTAACAGGTCCAGTTGCTGCTTGTGGGTATGCAGGAAGCTTCACATCCAAGCCCTTTCACTGTTGTCTTTTGTGGGGGTCCTCAGTCTGCAGGGGTTTCCCAGGATGCCCAGCCTCTGGCCTCTGATTGTCCTGTCTGCAGACTAGCAGCTGGGAGGAGGCCAACTTCTGTATATGGCTGGAAAGAAAAACTGGGACAATCCAAAGGAATGCACTTAGGGGACGGTAGAGAGCCCAAGGGAAAGTGGGAGAGACTGGGCTGAGCATCAAAGTGGCCACCATCTATAGATTTGTCCTCTGATAGAAATCATTAGAATGCTTCAAGATGTGGTTAAGAGTGGTTAGGCTTTAGAGTCAAGTTCACAGTAGGCATTTCCTCTGCTGCTCATGGCTAGGTGACCTTGGCTGAGTTTCTTAAATCCTGATTCCCAAGCCAAAAATAGACAACATAGCAGGACTGACTGCCTAGAACAGTGGTCCTCGACCTTCCTAATGCTGCAACCCTTTAATACAGTTCTTCATGTTATAGTGAACCTCAACCATAAAATTATTTTCATCATTAATTCATAATTATAATTTTGCTGCTGTTATGAATTGTAAATATCTGATATGCAGGATATCTGATATGCAACCCCTGTGAAAGGGTCATTTGAACCCCTTGGGTTAGGTTAGGGTTTGGGGTTAAGAACCACTGGCCTGCCGGGCGGTGGTGGCGCACGCCTTTAATCCCAGCACTTGGGAGGCAGAGGCAGGCGGATCTTTGTGAGTTCGAGGCCAGCCTGGTCTACAAAGTGAGTCCAGGACAGCCAAGGATACACAGAGAAACCCTGTCTCGAAAAAAACAAAAAAAAAAAAAGAACCACTGGCCTAGAGTGTTAAGGCTTATATAAAATGATAGAAATGATTTTGAAAAGTGCTCAGCACAGTGATTGCTTAGCAAATAAGTGTTATTTATAAGCAGGAAAATAAAGATAACTCTCATTAGAAACAAACCTGAGTATAAAAGACACATCAGTGTTTTTCAGTTACCACTGAATTTCCTCAGACATCCTGATGTTGATTACTTCTGGTCATTTAGATGAGCTCACATGTGGTGTTTTTGGATATAAAATTACTTTTGTGAACTGCAGGGGAAAGGTACATAACTGGAAAAAGCCTGATTAAAATCAAGTACCAGGTGTAGTTGTGCACATCTGTAATCCCAGCACTTGGGAGGAAGAAGTAGGAAGGTCATAAATTCAAGGTCACCTTTGATGACATAGCTCAAGACCAGCCTGGGCTACATGAGACCTGTGTCTGTAAAGTAGTAATAACTCAGGGCAACTGGGGAGAATCTCTAGCCGCTTTGAGTTTTATATTGTCACTGAGGAACTGTTTGATGGCCGTCAAAGACCATGGGTCCAGTGCTCAGCATGTACTGATTTCAAGTCAGAAAGGTATTTGGTTTTACTATCTTTTATATCATTTCAAAATTAAAGCAATTCAAATGAATCAGCTTTATAACTTCCTGTTTACCTTCTCAACTCTGAGAAATAAAGATGCAGTTTCAGACACTTAGAAATTAAGTTGCATGCAATCACTAGTTTGGGACAAGAATGTGAACAGAACCTTATTCCCCACCCAAGGGACTCCTGTGATGCTAGGAGCACGCCTTTTATCACAAATGAGTCTAGGATGTGGAAATGGGAACTGTTTGGACCCAGGTAGGCTTCAAGGACCCCCCCCAGGGCCTTTCAATCACTGAAACTGGATGCAACCGGAAAAGTCAGTCATGACAGTGTCTTGTGTCACTGTGATACCAAGGCTCAGGACCTACAGTCCTCACCCTATCATTTCTCCATCTGTGACACTGATCAAGGCTTCTTGGTCTTCTCAATGATAACATGAGGATCAACTGATGTCACTTAGCTTGGGTTCAAACTGTCATGGCTGCATCCATTTTTTCCCCCTAAAACTTGTCTTCAAGTCCTGATTTTTGAGAGCTTCAGATTGTAGAATAAGCTACTGTGGGTTGTATACTCACTCTGCTGTTGTACTTAGTCTTGGAACTGGGGTCCAAATGGTGGATTTGAGAGTGAACAGGTGGCAGAAGCCTTTGACTTAGACCCAAGCTGGGTGAATGTGGCCTGCTGTGAGTGGATCTGATTGGCTGGATCTGTAGATGACTGGGAGCATTACTCTTCAGTGAGTCATGTGACTTTCACATGTGACTTAAGTCTTGGCCATCATTCAGGGAATGCTATTCTCTTATTTAAAGTCAAAAATTGTTCTGAACATATTTCCCCATTTTTCATCCATGGTTAGCAACAGTTGTTTGTTTTTTCTGTAATGTGAATTTATTAGCTACTACTATTCCTACTACAGTCTGTGACTACAAAGCATTTAAGAAAAATTTAGTAATTAGAAAATTGTCATTTTTTTGCCAATATTACGATTGTTTTAAAATGTTGTCCTTTGACAGGACTTAGAAGTCTAGTGTGTGCTTCCTTTCCATTTTTGAATAGCTGGAGCCTAAGCCTCAAAGTAATTTTGTGGGAAGGGTCGTGAGAGCTGATACACAAGCCAGGGATGGGGGTAAGTGCTGTAAATGTTTCTGAGTGAGAGATCGTTTTCTTGTTAGAGGCCTCTGTCCTGAGTGTATTTTCCAGGTGTCTTATATCCAGCCCCACCCCCTTCTTTCTCGTTACCGCTTGTTCTGAAGCACTGCAGCCACAAGGGGAGTACAAAGGGACCGATCAACTCACCATCTCTTATCTTTTATTTCATAATAACTGCTGGTGTGATTAATATGGGAAGAAACTGAGATACTAACCATAGTGACATCTGAGGTGATGGGGTATTCTTTGCATTTCAGCTGTCCATTGTGACCCCTTTCAGGTAACAGGAGTTGAGTGTCTTGTGTCTTCACTTTCATTGTGTCTTTAGTTACTACCATAACAGGGTCACTTGGTCCCCTGCAGTGTCTCCTCACAGTGTCAGCCAGTTGGCAACTGACTTGTTTATATTTAAGGAATTTCCTCTTCTAACCTGAGGACTAAGAACGAACTGTATGAATTTAGTTAGAATTTTGTAGTGTCATTGCCATTTGGGCCACATGACAATTCCCAGGATGAAACCGTGGCTTGTAGAAAGCATTCTTAGTAAATATTGTGGCTGTTTTGTTTTCTTTTAAACTGAGAGCCCAGTAAACCTTGTAATGTCTTTAAATAAATATGAATGGAGGGCCAGTTTCATTTATTCAGTCATTATTTAGGTGCCTTGTTTAGTTTAATGACTTGCATATATTTTTGTTACAGCCTTAAGAATGATTTCACATCTACACATCATTGTATTCAAATTAGTTTGTGGCTCTTTTCTGTTGCATACAGTTGTGCTTTAAATTACAACTATATACAACCAGTACTATTTAACTTCCTTTTATTGTAGGTTTTATAATAAACTTTGTTCTTATGGAAGTCATGGTCACTTGAATGTAATTTACTTTTTAAATATTTTTGTTTACCCTTGACAATTTTGTACTTGTAGACAGCATATCACTTGATCATATCTAGCCCCCATCCCTACACTTTCAGTCCCCCTGAAGTCCCCAATATCTCCTTCCCACCTTTATGTCCTCTTTTTTACCCCTTTTTCTTCTTTCTTTTTAAATACACTGAGTGTTGCCTCCTGGAATGTTGACTGATCTTGGAGAGGTTTTGTGCAGGTAGTCACAGCTGTAGTTAGTTGGTGAGTGCTGACAGTCATTCCATGTACAGCAGACAGCATTTCAGAGTTTTGCTCCTGATCTTCCAGCTCTGACATTATTCCCACACCCTCATTGGAGATGTCCCTTGAACTGTGGAAGTGGGGAGGTTCATATAGATTTACCTGCAGCTGAGCACTCAGTTACTTACTCGTAACACTTTGGCCAGGTAGGAACATCTGCATTAAACACTGCCCGATGCAAAAAGAAGCTTTTCTGACCAAAGATGAGAGCAACACAAATCTATGGGTATAAACATAAATGTTTATAAGGCTGTTTGACCACACATTCATTCCCTAACACATTGCCTGTTCTCATCATCTTTTTTATGGAACCTTTATACAAACTTCAATGACCCTATTAAACTCTTGTATTCATCAAACCTGCAAAATGTATATCATATGGATTCCTGCTGTCCCAGTACAAACTCTTATTTCTGCTAAATATTACCAATGCCTTTAACATTTACAGCCATTTAGTGGATACCTATCATGTCCTCAACTTGATAAGGGCCCACATTCCTTTCATCACCAAACGGCATGTTTTAAAATCTGTCCTAGTTCGGGTTTCTATTGCTGTGAAGAAACACCATGACTGAAGCATCTTGGAGAGGAAAGGATTTATTTGGCTTACACTCCCACATCACTGTTTATCAACAAAGGAAGTCAGGACAGGAACTCAAAGACAGGAACCTGGAGGTAAGAGCTGATGCGGAGGCTGTGGAGGGGTGCTGCTTACTGGCTTGTTCAAGAAGACTTGCTCACACTGCTTTCTTATAGAACCCAGGACCATCAGCCCAGGGGTGGCACCACCAACAGTAGGCTGAGCCCTCTCACATCAATCACTAAGAAAATATTCTATAGGCTTGCTTATGGTCAGATTGTATGGAGGCATTTCCTCAATTGAGGTTTACTTATCTCAAAAGACCATAGCTTGTGTCAAGTTGACACAAATCTAGCTGTGGCATCATTCTGTTTTGTTACCTGTAGAAAAAAAATATTAAATTATGTTGGGTGCCATTTGTAGAAATAATTAAATTATTTACCAGTATTTATATTTAATTGGTTTGGCGGCCAATCCTTAACCAACCATTATAAATGAGCATACAGAGACCACATGGATTTTAACAAGTCTTGGCCTGAGTTGTGCAATCTTTTTTTTTTTTTTACATTTTACACTTATTTATTTTCTTAACATTTTATATTTATTTAATACAAAATTTGGTAAGTTTACATTCCCTGAGTAAGTGGGTCACCTATTACTGTCTCATAGCACATATATGCCAGCTTAAGCTTAACACTTTTCCATTCTATAAGTACACAGAGGAACATTTATGGTGAGGCACAATTCAATTTGTAAGTTTTCCAAAGAAAACAAACATTAGAACTATTAGAATTATTTTTCCAACAAATACACCTACTACAGAGATCACAACTGAGAAAAACATAAAACAGTTTTAAAATGACACTCTGTAAGAAATTCTATTCTCTCCACTAAAGAAAGGCCCACACGTATATACTCATAAATATTTCCTTCCCTCTCTCCATCCAATGCCCCCTCTATTTCCTGTAACAATGAAAAAAACTTAACAACTGATGGTTATTGAGGTTACTAATTATAACTTTTGCAAAGCCAACTGTCATGAAGTTACCGGTATTTTGTTGCACATATTAATTACAGTTTATCTTTTTTTAAAATTTTTTTTAAAATACTTTATTTTTTTTCTTCAAGTTACATCTCAGTCACAAACCCCTCCCTATTCCCCCTTCCTATCCCGCCCTTCCACCCTCTTCCCCCCAGAAGTTTCCCCTTTCAGTCCAACAGATGGTTCCTTCTCTTATAACAGTAAGTATTATACAAAACAACAGATATAAATATGCCACATTTATGAGAGTTAAATGGCCCAGTATACCTTCCCAATGTCCAGTTTATACATATTTGGCCCCTGACTTTAACATTCTACTATCTAACCATCTCCATGAGTTTAAAGGTCTATATCTGACTCAACATTCATACTAACTTGCAACACACTTTTAAGAGTATCTTCTTAGATCTATAACACCCTCTTGATTCCTAAACAGTTCAAAATTTAACTATGAGACTCTAGCTGTGTATTCTTCAACCACCTCAGAGACCTGAGAGGGATAAATATATCTGCTTATATAGGAAGTGCAGGGCCTGCAGCTTCCAAAACTAAGAAAGGACATACCAATGACTGCCTGGACACTTCCCATTTTTCTCTCCATACATTCCTGCATCAGTCTTCAGCCTTTGGGTCCTGTTTCTCTGACAGACATTTGTTGTAGAGCAGGGATTATGAAGGACTTACCTACCCTGTCTTGGCAGAGTTAGGCTGTCGACTTCCCTGCTACCAAGTTTTGTCCTTTTTGGACAGCAGTCTGTCTGCAGTTGGTGCAAGGGGTTTTTTCATGCCAAGAGATAGGCTTGCCACTAATTCAACCATCTTACAGTGGAGGTTCTTCGATGCTTGCCACTAATTCAACCATCTTACAGTGGAGGTTCTTCGATGCTTATCTTCTACTTGGAGTAGAATAGGGGGTGCTATCTTAGCCCATCTAAACTAGCTCTTAATTCTACTACCCAAATATGACCCCATATATACATACATCCCTTTGGACTGCCATTCTCCACACTAGCTGATGTTCCTGGCCATGTGGAATGAGGTTCTTTTCTCTAACCCATGGCGTGTGTCTTCCTTTCTTGCTGCTCCTGGCTGGAATGGCTTAATTCTCTGTCTAAAGCAGAGGCTTCCTGTTCTAATCCCAGGAAGTCCCACCTTTCTCTGTCTTTGCCCAATCTCAGGCCTCGGCATTTATTTAACCAATCGGAGTCAATGTAAGTAACAGACAGCAAACAGGACCAATTAATTAACATTTAGAATGCTTAACACTACCCCAACAATTCCCTCCTTTTGTCTAATAAAAAGGCTAAATTTTTTAACTCATATAGTAAAAAACGATAATAACAAATATGAAACAATCAAGAAAACCATATATAAAAGTTATGCACATAATGTTTAGCCTATTTGTATCAGGCAATCTTGAAGAAGAAAAAAATCAACTGTCTATCTTGGTGTGTCTAAAGTTTTGAACCTAAATAATTTCTATCATATCTTATATTTATAAACCTAGATTTTATTTAGACTTGAAAATATCCATTTACATCCTAAATAACTCAAGTTCAATTGAAATTGTACAACTATATGCCTTCAACCCCATCAAAAACATAAGAAGGGATAAAGTTATTATTTGAGTTAATAGGAAGCCTAGGAGAGCAGCTTCCAAAAAGAAATTTTCTGTATGCCTCTGAGGGTTTTGAAGACATCTATTGATTTATTTATAAATCTATCTTCTGTCTTCTATCTATCTATGAACAAACTGTATATTATTATCCATTTACTATCTGTTTAACCTATTAAGCCTATTTTGTGATAAATTAAGACTTGTATTTGACTAGCTCAACTGGCCAGTCAAGTTGTATTATCCAGACTCCTAAATAGAGTAGCAATAGCAACTCATAAAAGGATCGGAAGTAACCTGTACTTTTAAATGATTTGTATAGGCACAATACCTTATAAGAGTTGAAATATACATATTATGTGTCAAAGTATAAAATTCTATACCAATGAATCAAAATTTAACCTTATTTTTCTATCAATATACAAAATTCTATACCAATGTATCAAAAGATAACCTTATTTTAGAATAACAAGTTTTGAGTTTTATTCAATTCAATAATTCAATAATCTATCCTTATATCTTATCATTTCTATATTATATACATATATTCCCCCTCTTTTTCTTTTCAAGTCTTTTCCCCCTATATAAGAGAGAAAGGATAGAGAAAAGAAAAAGATCTCCAAGTCTAACTTTCTATACCTTGCTTAATAAGACCATATAACAATTTGTAACCATTGCCCCTAAACAACATTTATAACACATCAAATGACCAAAGAATCATCCACCCCACATTTTGGGAATGGGGCATCGCTCTCTTAAAACTGCTTCCTGCTGAACTGGGATGGAGAAAGCCTGTTTGGGGGCCCAAATAAAATGGAAAAATGGTTAATCAATTTAATAGTAGTATTTGTTGTCCAGTCTCTATGTGCTCAGCAATTTGAATGTCCTGAGCAGTTTGTAGTTCAAAGCTGGACTTTGGGTAGGAAAGTTCAGGGCTTTATTGATGTCTTGTCTGGAACAGTCGTTGAGGCTGGGCCATCTCAGCAAGCTGTTTGAAGTTGTTCTGGATGCAGATATTTGAGGAAACAGCTATAGAGGCAGTCTATGAGGCTAGATCATCTGGGTTACTTGTCTTGTCTTCTTTGGACTCTTGTCCGGTTCTGAAAATACATAATTTCTCACAAGTAACATATAGTTCTTCAATTACCAAAATGCCTTGGATGTGCAGGATGCACAATCAATTAAGGAATATTTTCTGTTCTTTGAACAGCAGAAAGACATTTGCAAGTCTCCATTCATTCCATATAAAAACGTGAGATATAATAGTATTACATATATATGCTATATATAATCTATTTTAAATTGAAAATACAGCATAAGACTGTATGGAGTTTAAGTATTCTCCTCAACAGTTGACATAAATTTATTAATTGATTAAAATAGGTTTATTCTGTGTTGTTCTGACTTTTTATAGATTAGGTTGGCCTGAAACTCAAAGGGAACCAATCTGTCTCTGTCTTTGTCTCCCATGTTTTGGGAACAAAGGTATGCATTTATATATTTTTTTTCTTTCCTTTTCTCCTTTCTTTGGAGATTTAATTTCTATGTGGATATATCTATCCTTATTGAGACAGGGTTTCTCTTTGTAGCTTGGGCTGTCTTGATTTGCTCTATAGAGCTCTATAGATTTAGATTGGCCTCAAACACACAAGGAACCTGGTTTATTTCCTTATCTCCCAAGTTTTGAGATCAAGGTATGAATTTAAATAATTGAATTACCCTTATTAAACAAAAACATGAATTAAAACATTTTATATTAGTTTGAGTTCCAATTTTCCCATGGAAACTCCATTCTTAAGGAGATTGGTGTAGAATAGCATGATATGCTATTTTATGTTAGCTTTTCTTAACTGCTGGCTGTGGGAGGCATGCAGTTTGCATGTTCTTCTCAAGCCTAACTCTGGGTCCTTACATTGATTAACAGAATATATCTCTTTCTCTTTTTTTTTTCTGAGACAGGATTTCTCTGTGTATCCTTGTCCTGGACTCAGTTTGTACACCAGGCTAGCCTTGAACTCACAGAGATTAGCCTGGTTCTGCCTCCAAAGTTCTGGGATTAAAGGCGTGCACCATCTCGCCCAGCGATTAACATATCTCTTTTAGGGGCAAAATGCTTCTTGAAACCAGTTCTCCAGTGAGAGCCCCACAACTAAGGAGACTGGCTTGTGACCCTTTTCTCTTTACATACATTTAAGATTATGTGTATTTATCCATTAGATCAGTAAGGATATTATTAAACTTCAAGGAAAAAATATGTCATTTTTGAATTCTAGACTGTCTTTAGTAAGCAGCCTTAACTTATCAGCAGGGTTCCCACCCTGCCTTCATTGTTTAAACCAGGCTGGTTTAGAATCCAGAGATCTGCCTGTTTCTTCCTCTAGTGTGATGGGATTAAGGGATTAAGGGTGTGTGCCAGTACCACCCTGCTCAAATATTTCACTTAAATCCCAGATTTTGTATCTCTGTAGCCCAGAGAGCAACTTTGAACTGTAGTGACAATTTGAAATCTGCCCAAAATCTTCAAAAATCTCTTATGTTTTAGTAATGTCAAACCAGAAAAATATCCTTTCTACCTCCCGATATAGGAAAATCAAAGACATCTAAACAAAAACCAAGCAAAGAAACAAGGATATACCAAAGGCCTTGGCATGTCTAACAATGCCGTCCCATGCTGCAATTAAAACTTTGTTCATTATTCCTTAGAATCTAGTTTTGGCTGCATTTCATTGGTGGACCCTTCCCAGAAAGTCCTGAAAAGCATCTCATAGCCAGGGAGCTCTTAGCTCCAGCTGCCATCAATTTTGAATTATTTATCAGGAAATAAATAAATTCTGTAAATTCTTTCCTTTAAGACTATCCTAGTCTGAACTTTCTCAAAAAAGATACACAGAACCACAATTGTCAGGGTAAAAATCATTTGCATGCTAAGAGGAACAAACTCAATTGGAATCCAAACGTATTGAGGCATTATGAATTCCTCCGTTTTTAATCTAGGCAATTAATTCCGCTCTCAAGTTCTGTTTAGAAGGCCCTTGTCCTGGACTCACTTTGTATCAGGCTATCTGGAATGATCCTCTTGCATCTACCCCATGGCGTGTGTCTTCCTTTCTTTCTGCTCCTGGCTGGAATGGCTTAATTCTCTGTCTAAAGCACAGGCTTCCTGTTCTAATCCCAGGAAGTCCCACCTTTCTCTGTCTTTGCCCAATCTCAGGCCTCAGCATATTATTTAACCAACCAGAGTCAATGTAAGTAACAGACAGAAATCAGGACAATTAATTAACATTTAGAATGCTTAACACTACCCCAACAGTTACCTGCTCTTACTCCTATAAATCTGGGTGAGAAGAATGAGCTGTAACTATGCCACAGCAAAGCTAAACTGTCTTGGAATTTTCTCTACCAAATAAATTAGCCATTTGCTGGAATTTAGCCACACTCAATTTTCTTTGGACACAGGCTGAATGTGGTTAGATGTTTTTTGGGGGGGATCATAATATGAATAGCCCCGATTTCAAATCTTTTGTTTCTTTTTTGTTTTTGTTTTTTGAGACAAGGATTCTCTGTGTAGCCTTGACTGTCCTGGAACTTGCTTTGTAGACCAAGCTGGCCTGGAACTCAGAGATCCACCTGCCTCTGCCTCTTGAGTTCTGGGATTAAAGGAGTGTGCCACCACCACCCAGCCCCTATTTCAATTCTTGATAGAGTTCTGTTGCCCTGTGAAACTTCATGAACATAGGCTTTAATATCTGCATCCCTCCCTGCCAGTGTTCTGATCTTTCAAATGCCCACTAAAATCTACCCATTAAGCTCTTCTCAATATCACTGGAGAGTCTCTTGCTTGCCCTTCCAAACTGTTTCACAAGCTCCTACCAACTATTTCCAAAGCCCTAAGGACCACGGGGTCAGATTTATCCCAGCAACAGTGATCTCTCATTCTACCATTTTTCTTAAAATTTGATCTTCCCCCAATTCCTCCCATAACCACCCCCTTCCACCTCTCCCCAAATTTGTATCCTCTTCTTAAAAACAAACAAATCGTAGCCCAGTTTGTGCTGCACAAATATACCCTTGGGTGTGGGACCATCCACTGCAATGTGGGTGACCTAACAGGGGCCACACCTTTAAAGAAAACCTACTCTTCCCCAGAAGCCAATAACTATGAGTAGATCCAGAGTTGGGGGGGTAGAGACTTGTGAACTCTGTCTGTGCTAGAATGGTGACTGGCTTGACGCTGTGTGGGTAACTATAGCTGTTCTGAGTTCATGAGTACAGTGGTCCTGCTGTGCCCAGAGGACACTTTCACTACGGTCCCTTCCAACCACTGATTCTTATTTGCTTTGATTCTCTCTGTTGCCGATTTAAGAAACACAACTGCCTTGTGTTCTTTTGGAAAGAGCCAGTGGTTGCAACAGTTCACAGAGGGTAGTCACTGTGACAAACACTTCAGAAATGGGGTTAGATTTTAGACAGGCCCAAATTACCATTCTATTTGAAGAGATTAATTCTTATCCTCTTGAATCTCTGATGCCTTCTATGACAAGCTTTACTGGTAGACAGCTGTGACATGGGACTTTGGGAACTACTACCATATTCTAAGGCTTCTGCTCAGGTCTCTTGGAACCTAGGAGGTAGGGGACCCAAGTAGCCCCCTAGGGAAGAAACCAGCCTGTAGCTGAAAATGGTTAGTTATTTCCCTCTGATGACTGGGACCAGCATGGCAGCTATAGAAGTGAGCCATCTAGGATATGGATCCTTCAACTGGGTGCAGATCCTTCAACCCTTGAGGAATCACCATAGCTGATAATTGAAGCACTGTGAACAATCAGGCAATCTCTTATGTAATCCTGAACTGCTGGATAAAATTGCTATCTTAAGCCACTAACTTTTAAAGTTACTTGTTATGTGTTACACTGAGCCACATAACTACACTTCACATGCTATGTAACTCTCACAATAACCCTATGAGTGACATACTATTATGTCATTTTGATGGTAATGAATGTGGCCCAAAGGTGTTAATTTGCCCAAATGACTAACTAGCCAGGGTGGTGGGAACTGAGTCAAGCTCTGCCCACTATAGCTCACTTCAAACTCTTGAGCTAAGATGCTAATTAACTTTACTATTTGGATTTCAGTTTACATGAATATACAAATTTGCCACCTGAGTATGTTAGGTCATTCGTTTTTCAGAAGTCAGATTGCCTCTTCTTACTCTTAGGATTACAGTGTTTTATAAACAGCTGAGAAATTTGGGCAGAAACCAAGCTGCCCCCCTTGTATTAATGAAGTGTTCACTGGTCTTATCAGTCAGTCAGATCACCAAGTAACTCACAGACAAGTTTTAAGTAGCAAGAAATAAAACAGGTGCCACAAGTTGCAAAACTACCCCCACAATGTTAAAAACAAGCCATACCAAGACTTGGCCAGCAAGGCTGCCTAAGTCCAAAGGATCTGCATTTGTGAGACATTTAAAATTTAGTAATTTATTGCCTGATATTTCCACATTCTTCATTTTGGGCTTATTTCTCTAGTTTCTCCAGAATTGTTCCAACATGAATGCCACGTGCCTTGGGAGTCCACTGTTTTCCTGAGTATATCTGGAGAGCTCAAGAAATTCATATTTCCTCAGGTCACAATCTGCTTTCATCTCCAGCTCCCTCTGAATCAGCATCCTGGACAGGGAGGCTCCAGGCCCTCCCCCCACATCTTAACCCCATGCATGGCCTCATTGACTCAAAATGCCACCAACAGCAGTTGCACACGGCGCTTTTCCTTTGTTGCTTTTGGCAGTGCTGCAGGGGACCTTCCTGTCCATACTCTCCCTGTGTGTCATGTCCTGATGTTTCCCCTGAGGTGTCTCCCCTGGGAAAATTTCCCACCCTTTACCTGCTAAACGGGCACCGAACATTTCTAAATGCACACACTGTGTTCCCTTGACACACGTGCCTCCTCAGCCACCATCTCACGTTCCTGTTCCAGTTAGTTCTTCCTGGAGTAAGCTGCCACATCACCACTCACCTGTCCATCTCATATCACAACCCATCTGTCCTTTGACTAATACAGTTCCCTGAATATACTCCATATACTCCATTGGATCAGCCCTGGACCCTTCTGACTCTCACCACCACTGACAGAGTCTCATTTCTTTTTCAGTGTAACAAGAGAATTCCTTTAAAGAACCCTGTTCCTTCTAGCCTTCACCCTCCCTTCTAGCCAGTGTCACATGACTCTTCCTCTGCCCTAGCAACCACTGACATTATTTTGCTCCTTGCATCCATGCTTCTGATTGACAAAGGTAATATCTACCAGCCATTCATCCTGCTTGGAACCCTCCTTGTCTTTCTTAGTGTGTGCCTGTTAATCCTCTTATCCACCCGATCCCTGGTGTGCAGGTTCTCAGGGCTCACCCATAGCACTATATCTTTATTTATTCTCCCCTTGTGGAGATCACCATGGTTAGAGCCAGAGCTTTTTAATATATATATCTGTCTGAGTTCAAGCCCTAGTCCCACCACCTGCTGCTTCTGCTGACTTTGGGTAAGGTTTTAACTTACTCATGCTCTGTGCCTCAAAGGTCTCAGTGCCAAAATGGGAATAATGATGAAGATAACACTGACAGCTTTATAAGGTGATTAATATTTGATATAGTACAATTTTGCATAATCCTTTGATTGATATCATCCACTTCCAGGTCTCTATTTCCTCATTACTGAGACCATATTGATGCCTGTCTGCCTGCCTATCTATCTGTCATCTATCTATCTATCTATTTATCTATCTATGTATCTCTGGCTTATTATTTGCCAAATAGTGAAATCTCAGTAAATATTTTTCTAAGAAAAGAAAGTGAACTAAAGTGGTCCAGAGCCATGAACTAGCAAATTGCTTTAAATTATCTAATTTCAGAAATTTTCATGGTTACAAAAAAACATACTAATACTTTCTTATAAACTCCTTCTGCTGTAGCATTTTATGTGACACACGTTATATGACATATATCCTATATCTATATCTATTCCCTGCATTAGGTAGGAAGGATTCTCTAGAGGAACAGACACAATAAGGTGTGTGTGCGTGTGTGTGAGTGTGTGTGTGCCTGTGTGTGTTTGTTTGTGTGTATGTGTGTGTGCCTGTGTGTGTGTGTGTGAGTGTATGTGTGTGTATGTGTGAGTGTGTGTGTTTGTGTGTGTGACTGTGTGAGTGTGTGTGTGTTTGTGTGTGTGTGACTGTGTGAGTGTGTGTGTGTGTGTGTGTGTGTGTGTGTGTGTGTGTGTGTGTGTATTTTGGAAGGGGGTTTACTAGATTGGATTACATAATATGGATTGGATAACCCAACAGTGGACATCTGCATGCTGTTGAGACTGAGAAGCCTGTAGCTGCTCTGCCCATGAGTCTGGATGCTCCCGCAGTCCTCATCTAGTACTTACTGAAGATGGGAGAATATCCTGAAGAGTGCTCAAGAAGCTGCAGTATGATGTCACTAAAGGGCGGCAGCAGCAGCAGCAACAACAATAACAACAGGGACGGCCTGCTAACCACCAAGAGCACACACAGGCAGGCCTGGAGCAGCATTTTGATAGTCTAGGCCACCTGTTGCAAGGTCCCCTACACTCTGAGCAAGTATCTTCTTCCTCTGTTCATCTTGTCTGCAAATTCCCACACAGACCCTCCAGAGACATGTCTTTTAGATGATTCCAGTTCCTGTCAAGTTTGATATCAAGATCACAAACCCTTTCATGGAAAAAGTAATTCTTTCCTAGAACTTTGTCTTTTGACAAGTCAGTTCATTCTTGTTTAATTTTTTTTTTACTGATATGCTCACACTTCTACCATTTCATTTTATGCATTGTATGTACTACATGCTTTTTGTATTTTATTGTACTCATCAAATTATCTTTATTACCTTCTCACTTTTAATAGTTTGCTAGTTAAAATTTTATTTTCACTGTTTTAATGTTCATTCTTAATTTTGTATATGCTTGGATGGTTTAATGAACCCTAACATTTATCTTCTTAATTCCTTTTTCAGTGGTCGTTAAATTTTTTAATTCCAATTGATGTTTTCTCTTACATGTTATTATTGTCTGGCTTTAGTTTCTTTCTTTTTTTTTTTCACTTTTAGAGAGACAATTTATAAGAATCCTTATAGCTTACATAGAATTCTTAATGGAAGCAAGGATCATCAAAGTGAAAACTTGGTCTTTGACCACAGTCACAGACTCAGCTGGGGTGGAAGCTCATTCCAATTAATAATATCAAAGCAGTTTTCAAGACTATATCCACAAAGTTATTGTCAAGTTCCTCAAGCAAAGCAGGAGAGCAAATCAGACATAATGAAGACATGCTGCTCTTCAGGTTTTCCTCACTCGCCCTTTCTTTCTTCTGCTTCTACCTACTGGCTCTCAGTCCCCTCTGATCATAGAAACTGGGGTCCATGCTGAGGAAAAATGGTATATCCAGGAAATAAGCAGTAGTAAATCTTTACACTTTTGAGGGATCTACTAATATTACAGTGTCATGATCTCATCTTCCATATCCACCTCTCTTCTTCCTCAATACTCATCTCTTCTCAAAGCTATGAATTCCAGAGAAGAAACTATTAAAAATCCCTGGAGTTATCAACAGTGTCATAATATACCCACTGTTGTAGAGGGTACACACAAAGATATATGGCTTTATGGGAGGGAAGATTGCTTCTTGGGTATTTCAAGAAAGAAGATCATGGGAAGCAACAGGCAAAACCATATGAAGAAATAAATGATGCAAACAAAAGCCAATAACATAAGCCAAGATGTACAGAAAGAAGAAGCATGACATTTTCGTGAACATAAGACTTTGAAGCATAATGGACAGGGCATGCTTCTCTATACTAACTGTCACCATGCCACCTCACTATCATGAGCTACATACATATCAAGAGCGGGTGTTCCCTCCATTCCAACCTTTATTATCTAAAGACTTCCTGTACTCAGCTGTAGCCAGAGGCTACAAAAAAGGAAGCTGGACCACTTAGTTTGATCCCAATATTTTCCTACTAAGACTTTTCACAGTAGACATATTCATTCTCTTTTTGTCCCCACTCATGAAGGATGCACCAGATTATAAATATATATCCAACTGAAGCCTCCCGGCCAAACTCAGCAACATTTGCTGGAAGAAATTTTAAGGTAAAGTTAAATTGTTCACTGCATGCATTTTACATTAACAAGTATATCAGCAACCCTAGTAGTGGTTGCATATTACAAGGAAGAGCAATTAAGAAGATTAAAATTACTAAAGCCTACTTAAAATTCTACAAATAGGGGCTGCAAAAATGACTCGGCATACTGCTTTTCCAGAAGACTTGAGTTCAGTTCTGGTGGTCCTTGCCTGGTAATCCACAACTCCAGCTCCAAGGGGTCTAATGCCCTATTTTGGACTCTGTAAGTAGCTGCACATACACACAAACAATTAAAAATAAAATAAATCTATCAAGCTCAAATGAAATATTTACTCGGATTATTTTGATTAATGCACAAAACCATGTCATTTATAAACATTAATATTTTTATATACTTCATGCAATGTTTAAATTAAGTTAAATGTATCTGTATTTTCTTTTTTTTCCTAGTTCTTAATTTTCTTTTTTTTCCTTTATTTTTTATTTCTTCAAGTTACATCTCAATCGCAGTCCCCTCCCTAGTCCCCCTCCAGTCCCACCCTCCCACCCTCAACCCCCCATCCTCTTCCCTTTTTTTTTTCTTTTAAGTTTAAGGTATATCTTATTACAGTTTCCCCTTTCAGTCCAACAAATGGCTCTTTCTCTTATAATAATAAATACAATACAGTACAACAGAGGTAATTAGGCCACAGTTATGAGGGTTATATGGCTTAACGTACATTCCCAGTGTCCAGTCCATATGTATTTGGTACCTGACTTTAACATTCTACTATCTAACCATCTCCATGAGTTTAAAGTTCTATATCTAACTCAACATTCATACTAACTTGCAACACAATTTTAAAAGTATCTTCTTAGATCTATAACACTCTCTTGACTCCTAAACAACTCAAAATTTAATTATGAGACTCTAGCTATCTGTTCTTCAACCACCTCAGAGACCTGAGAGGGATAAATATATCTGATTTTATAGGAAGTACAGGGCCTGCAGCTTCCAAAACTAAGAAATGACATACCAGTGGCTGCCTGGACAGTTCCCATTTTCTCTCCATACATTACAGCATCGATCTTCAGTCATTTGGCCCCGTTTCTCTGACAGACATTGATTGTAGAGCAGGGGTTATGAAGGACGTACCTACTCTGTCTTGGCAGAGCTAGGCTGTCGACTTACCTGCTTCCAGGTTTTGTCCTTTTTGGACAGCATTCTGTCTACAGTTGGAGCAAGGGGCTTTTCCTACCAAGAGATAGGCTTGCGACTAATTATAGTTTCTTTGTGTCTGCATCCTGATATCTTTTGTCTTTTCTTAGAAATGTTGGAAGTACTGAGGATACCCCTGAGGTTTTCTTCTGGACTGATGGACAGTGGACAAGCTGAAGCCTCTTATCTGACTGGGTCTTGTGGGAAGAGGAAGGATTATATTTAAACCGTCATCCAATTACGAGCCAGAGCCCATTAAGGATCTTGTGTGGAAAACAGGCAGCGTCACATCATCTAAAGAACAACTTCTCATGTTTATACTCTCTGTGGCCAATCCCAAAGTGTTTCTTCCACTTCCACTTAAGCATCCTGAAAAGAGAAAGCACGCCATATGGAGTACCTTCTTCCTCCTGGAGCCCCGATGCCTAGTGTAGCTAGTTGTTTCCCAGTCCAAGTACACCTTTCCACCATGCCAAGAAAGTGGACTCTGTCCTCCACTTACACTCACCCAATATTTGTTTCAATTTAGCACACTATTGATGCCTTTCTCAGTCTCATTTTTCTTTTAGCATTCATCTTCCTTCTTGCTGAGGTGGATCATTTAGTGATTATTTCTAAAAATTATGTATGGCATCTTCAGATACCCTTACTTTGTCTTCCTGTGGAAAGGATGATTTGTCTTCGTACAGGAAGCTCTGAATCATTTCCTTCAGAACTCCGTTTTTTCTGCATGGTAGACTGTAAATCTCTGGTTGTTCTTTATTTCTCTGCATAAACTTCTATTGCTCCCGTTGTGGAACCTTTGATGTCTCCCATTTGAATTTACATCACTTTATAAAATAATATTTCTAAACTTCTATATTCAATGTCAAAAATGCTTTTTACATTGAGATTAATATGTAATGATTAAAGTTAATGAGCATAAAATTGTCATTGTGGTGGAGTAAGAATAGTTCGATCCTATTTCTCTCTAATTGTCTACTCAGGGGTACTTCTGAACATCTTTGTTTTTCTGTAGACTATCTATGGGGCTATGGTCCATAGTTTAGAAAGAGTGAGTATCCCAGTCCAGCAGTTCCAGTTGTTGTAGTTTCATTTTACACGATTTACAGTCTGATTTGATCATGCAATCAGGCTCTGCAAGAGAACATGTATGTGTTCCTCTGTCTGATTTTTGTCTGAGTCCTAGTCTCTTTTTTGTTGCTGTTTAATAAAAACAGCATTCATAATGTACTAGGGTTCATTGATGTAATCCTATTTAACTTGAATTACTTCTTTAAAGACCCTGTCTCCAAAGACATTTGTATTCTGAGGTCTACAGCATTTCAGTTTCAACACATGCATTTTAATATAGGGAAGAGAACACAGTTCAGTCTGTAGAAATAAGAGTATCTATTGAAGTATTGAGTTTATTTAAAAGAGGTACTTGTTATTTTACTGATTATAAATGCTGTAGTTTCAATTGTACAAATTAATAAATCTCTCTGACATGTACATACATGCAGACACTCATTCATTTTGGTAATTTTTATTCTCTTGTCTTTCCTTCTTTTCATATTACCTTCCCCTCATTCTTCTTATTGGTTCTTCTCCTATTACAGGAAATCTTTACATTTCTACAGATGAGGGAAAAAAAAGGAAATTACAGTGCAGCAGAGGGAAATTTTTTAATTTAAATTTTGTTCATGCAATATATTTTAATAATGTTTCTCTCTTCCCCCAACTCCTGCCAGAATATTCTCATCTCCCTACCCATCCAACTTTATGTTCTTTCTCTTAAAAAAAAAAACCCTCACAAAAACACAAAAATAAAAATCGAAATAAAGAAACAAACAAACAAAGCACCAATAAGGTGCAAAATGCCAAAACAACATAAAATGAAACAACCCCCCCCCCCAAAAAAAAACACCATGGAATTTGTTTTGTGTTGATCAACTACACCTGGGCATGAGGCATGCCCTAGAGTGTGGCTAATTTACTCAATGACACTCCATTGTAGAAAACCAATTTTCTCTTTGTGTTGATACCAATGGGTATTAATTGCAAATATTTTTTTTTTTGATTAAGGGTGCAACCTGTGTCTGCTTCCCTCTGTCAGTGCTGGGACCCGATCTGGCTTGAACCTGTAGAGGTTTGTGTGTTGTTGCCAAAGTCTCTGTGAGTTTATAGGTGCATCAGTTCTACTGTGTGTGTAAGGCACTATATCCTTGGAGTTACTCATAATCTCTTACAATTTTCCACTTCCTCTTCTGCATAGATGCCTGAGGCTTGAGGGAAGGTTCGATGAAAGCATCCCCTTTAGGACTGCATGCTCCAAACTTTCTCACTCTCTACATACTGTCTAGTTGTGGGTCTCTGTGATAATTTTTGTATATTAAAAAAAGAAGAAGAAGAAGCTTCTTTGATGAGTGTTGAGTGAGATACTGATCTATGGATTTAGTAGTATATCACTAGGAATCATTTTGTTGCTATGTTCCTTTAGCAGAGTAAATAGTATTAAGTTTTCCCCTAGGCCCGTGACCTATCTAGCCTCAGGCTCTTGGCCAGATTAGCAGCATCAGGTATGAGTTCCAGGTCACAGGATGGACCTTTCATTAAAAAAAAAAAAGTGATTGGTTACTACTCCCATAACATTCATACCACTATATATTGCAGCAGGTTGCTGTTGTAGGTCACAGGGTTTGTAAATGGTGGTATTGATGATTATTTTTCATACAGAGTACTTTACAGTATCATGAACACTAGTCAGAAGCTTCTAGTTGGGGACCAGCTTAACTATTTTTGTGTTCGATGACATACGTAAGAGTTGTCTTCAGCAACAGAGTCTTACCATCAGATTGTGGGAAGTAACTGATAGCCTCAGCAACAGTCTATGATGTGTTTGATTGTTCCATGAGATGCCTTTGGCCAACAACTAAAAAGAATGCAACCCATTCCTGGCACCAGAGGTTTTAACTTGATGGCATAAGATGCCTAGTTAGAGTATTGCCTTCTATCATTATATGGTGTCTCCATTCATATTTCTTTCATATATGTGTATATTTTAAGAAGCTTCTATATTAATAGGTTTTCATATGGTTTTTTGAAATGCCTTTAGTATTAGTTGTCCTCCTATATTCCCTCATTTAACCTTGTCTCCCATACTCCTTCCCATTTAATCCTTCTATTCTAGTTTTGGCTTTATCTCTCCATAACACTATATTTTCTTGCTCTTTCCTTGAGAGATCCTCAACTCCTACCTGTTGCCTTACTAGGTACCTAACCTCTGTGGTTACTTGAATTGTAGCATATATATAGAAAACTATATATATATATTTTATATATTATGTATATAATATATAATATTTTATATATATTTTAGATATAATATATAATATATTATATTTATATATAATATAATATATATTATATATAATATATATTTATTTATTTAGAAACTTAAAATACAATATTTGTTCTTTGGGGACTGGGTTACATCACTCAGGAAGATTTTTTTCCCTAGCTCCATCCATTTACCTTCATATTTCTTTCATTCAGTTTTATTCTTCTTTTACTCCTCCTCCTCCTTATTCTTCTAGATTTTTTTCAAGACATGATTTCTCTATGTAACAGCCTTGGCTGTCCTGGAACTTGCTTTGTAGACCAGGCTTGCCTGGAATACACAGAGATCTGCCTGCCTCTGCCTCTCAAGTGTTGGGATTAAAGACATTATGCTGGAGAAATGGCTCAGCTGTTAAAAGCTAGGTTCACAACTAAAAATATAATTTCATTCTTCTTAGCAGCTTAATAATATCTCATTGTGTAGATGTATAACATTTTCCTAATTTATTAATCTGATGATGGACTTCTAGCTAGTTCCAGTTTCTGGATATTAGGAACACGGCAGCAATGAACATGGTTGAATGAGTGTCTCTGTAGTAAGATACTGAGTCCTTGGGCATATGCCTAGGAATAGTATACCTAGATCTTGAGGTAGATCTATTCCCAGCTTCTTAAGGAACAACCAGACTGATTTCCATATTTGTTGAACCAGTTTGCACTACCACCAGCAACAAATAAGTGTTCCTCCTTCCTCACAATCTTACAGTATATGCTGTCATTTGTTTTATTGATCTTTTCCGTTATGTCTAGGGTAATATGAAATCAAGTAGTTTTAGTTTGCAGCCCTGGAAATTCTACAACAACCACTAGGTCTCATATACTATTAGAATCTGCTATATACTTGCCTTAAGCATTTTGGCAGTTTCACTTTCTTGTGAGAGCATGCTCCCACTTGTTGCACATTTTAACTCCTCTATAGATACACCATCATGTCTGTATTTATTTTATTATTTTCATATGGTCTCAGAAAGGAGAGGAAGCAAATGAGTATGAACTACCTGAATTTTCAAGGGGAAAAATAATTGATGATCAATATTACTGGTAAAGAAATTTCAAACAGTTAAAATGTTCATATCAGCATGCAAAATTCATCATGCTTATGGTGTCTGACTTTAGAGATAGACTTTATAGATTATGAAGTTTCTAGAAGTGTTCTTTTGGGTAAAGAATTTCTGTAATCTAGGAAGTCTGTATAGTTATGCTCATGAACTTGTAACACTTTTTATAGATTATAATCAAATAGCTATGATTCTGATGAAATATTGCAGAATCTCTCAAATAATACAGGAACATTTTAACTACTGAAGAGCTAGGAATGTACTTTGTGTCTAGGTGTCTTCTATAGACAGCTTCCTTATCTGTCACAAATTCCCCTACTGGGCATCATAGGACACTGGTTTCAATGACTTAATAAATAAATGGCGTTTTTTAAAAAAGTATACATGCAAAAAAAAAAGAATTACTAAAAGTTGTATATACAGCATTTGTTGTATTAGGATTAACTCTAAAATCATATCTGATCATATCATAATACAACTTGACTTTGTTATAGAAGTTTAGAAAGAGGTCCTTGTGTACTATGAATTTTCTGCTAAAGTAGAAATGCAAAGTTCCCTGCTTACAAGAGAGTATATGTGAAAAACCAAGAAGTTCTGGAGACAGTCTTAATCAAGGGAAAAAGAAAAGATCAAATAGTGGAAGAAGAAATAAAAATAATAAAAACCATGCTGATAAAAGGAAGAGAAAGAAATAAAATGTGAAAGGAGAAAAGCAGAAATGAAGGATCCATGTGATATTAAAGCAAAGGGTTGTGATGTGGAATTCCCTCACTCATTCCTGTGCTGAGCTTTTCAGATCTGTGTAGTGTATCAGGTTGTATGGCAGCTCCCTGTGTCAGTCAGTTTTCTGTCTCTAAAGAAGTATCAGATACAGCTGACTCAGAAGAGAAAAGGTTTATCAGAGCTCAGGTCAGGAAGTTTTAGTGTTGGAGTTGGTAGATGTTTTGATTTAGGCCTCCGCTGGGGATACCAGATAGCAATGATGAAGAGCATAATGAGAAAGTACTTACCTCATTCTCTGTGTGTGTGTATGTGTGAAAGAGAGAGACAGAGACAGAGAGAAAAAGAAAATCCTTTCCAAGTGTCTCCAATGATCTGAGAATATTCTGCTAAGACCTGTTGCTTAATATTCTACTACTTCTCAATAGCACCATCCCAGGCGCAGCACCACACCTTCACCACTTGTCCCTTTAGAGGAACACAATATCCAAACTGTAGGATCTCATAAAGATATGACCCCTAGGAGATCATTATAAGTGGACTTTTGTTGTTGTTGTTTAACTTTATTATAAAAGTGTGTGTGTGTGTGTGTGTGTGTGTGTGTGTGTGTGTGTGTGTGTG
>CAJQZJ010034238.1:1132733-1153110 GCA_907164525.1 Lophiomys imhausi
TCTTTCATTTGTCTTTTGCCATCTGTTTGTCTCAGTCATGGGCTGGTTGTTCCTGGCGACTGCTGGATCAGGTGCCCAGGAAGGAGTCCTGGTTTGGAGGCTGAATGTTCCTGTATGATACTGAGATCCAGAGGGTCATTTCAGGAAGATTGATAGGGCTGCAGACTGAAGGCTGGAGCTGGAGAGACATCCTCTCAGAGAAGCTGGAAGCACCTGGAGGCCAAATGCAGGCCCCTACTTCCCAGGGACTCCAGGGAAACTCTGTCAGAGGTACAGGTAGTGTTGGGAGGCCAGAGGTTAATGTGAGCAACCCCGGGACTCAGGGACTCAGAGGAAGACCTGTCAGAGAAGCTCTCTCAGGACAAAGGAAGCACCTGGAAGCCAGAAGCCTGGCTGAGTGTCTCTGGGGACAGGCAAATGACCTCTAGGAGAAACTCTCTCAGGATTGTGGGAAGCTCCTGGAAGAGAAAGCCTGGTGCAAGTTTCCCTGGGGCTCTGAGGAATACCTCTCTGACAAGCTCTCTGGGGAAGCAGGAAGCACCTGGAGGTCAGAAGCCAAGGCAGAGCATCCTTGGGGCTTAGTGGATGACCTCTAGGGGAAGCTCTCTAGAGACCTGCCTGGAAGCTGGAGGTCAGTGCGAGCTTAAGTGTCCCTTGGATTTGGAGGAAAACCTCTAGGAGAAGCTCTCCTTGGGGTGCAGAGGCTCCTGGAACTAGGCAGATAACCTCCGGGAGAAACTCTCTCGGGGTTGCAGGAAGGGCCAGGAGGCCAGAGGCTGGTGCTAGCATTCCTGGAACTTGGAGGAAGACTTCTAGAAGAAGCTCTCTCCTAGGATGCAGGAAGTGCCTGGAGGCCAGAGGCCAAGACCAAGGCCAAGTGTTCCAGGGGCTCAGCCTGGGTAAACATCCCTGGGACTCTAAGGAAGACCTCTCAGAGAAACTTTCTTGGGGTCGCTGGAAGTGCCTGGAGGCCTGAAACTAGAGCAAGTGACCCTGGGGCTCATGGGAGGAACCCTAGGAGGAACTCTCTTGGGGAACACAGGAAGCACCTGGTGGCCAGAAGCTGTGGTCCTGCATCACTGGGAACCGGGATCTAACCTTGGTAAGGTGGGCTGAGGTGTGTGTGGGGGTCTGGAATCTGAGCATCAGTGTAATCCAGCACAGGGAGGATGCCCTCCTTGTTCTGGGGAAGTACAGATGCATGTGTTTCAGGGTCAGTGTTGTGTCCTCTTGCTCCCCTGCAGTTACTGAGCTCCTGTTACTGATACACCACGCAGACTGTGCGCCGCCATCTTGGACTCTGCTCACAACACCGATTTCTGTACTTTAAGTTATGGTTTCTGGAAATATATCACAGCTCTAGGAAACTAATTTGTTTATCAGACCCATCCACAAGGACTGCTAAAATACACATGGCAAGCTCCAGAGTTGAGTCAGGTTGAATCCTAGGTCTTGCTACCACCCTGGGGATTGTACTTTGAGAGTAACTGCTTTACAGGATCTCACATATGTATTATAGATAAACTTTAGGGAAGAGACTCTAAAAAAGTTTATTGAATTTGAAAGGAATTGGTGGCATCTATGTTACCCAGCATTCTGCTTGGCAAAGACCTATATGTTGTCAGGGAAATGTCACATCTGAATTGGAAATAAGAACTTGAAGGCATTTATTTCTCTGTGCATGCAAAAATATCGAGCCTTACTCTTCTAAACATGGTGAATTAGAGGGATCAGGATCCATAGGGTCTTGCTTTCATCATACTTGTAACAAGGTAATTTCTTCAAAGAGCTTCCTAGTTATGTGAGGGAATCTTGGCTATGGAGCATGATTCATGGGGCATATGATGCCCACAAGGCTTACCAGGGTTTCTATATTAATTTCCTTTACAGGTCAATAAAAGGATAGAAGGCAGAAGAATTAGAATTAGAGACATTCTTTTCTTTATTAGCATGTTTTTCACCCTTAGTGAGGCTTAAACCTACAATGATTGAGACATGTTGAAGAGATTCCAATCTAAGCCATGATGTCAACTTAGTGGATTAGAACTGATGTTTTTGACTCTGTGTCTTCAAAGAACATGCTGCCTAATAAAACAAAAGTTAATTGGAGTAAGAATTCCATACATTTGAACTGGACAACCACACAAAATCTTATGTTTCTGTAGAATCTATGGATAGGATTCTAGAATATATCCAAGTTTCTTTTTATTTATTTATTTATTTATTTATTTATTTATTTATTTATTGTTTGCTTCAGGTTACATCTCCATCATAGTGTCCTCTTTCTACCCCTCCCAGTCCCGCCCTTCCTCCCACTACCCCCTAACCTTTCCATCCCACTCCTCTGGAGTGTAGTGTCCCTACATAACAGTCCCCCGCCCCAGTTCAGCAGGCATTTGAGGGCCAAGAGCCTCCTCATACACTGGGGACCTACAAGGCAGCATCATTAGGGAAAAGTGTCTCATTGACAGGGAGAAAAAGAAGAACAATTTCTTCTTCTTGCATAATTTCCTTGTTTCTGATAGCTGAGTAGTATTCCATTGTGTAGATATAGCATAGTTTTTTAATCTATTCTTCAGTTGAGGGACATCTGGGTTGTTTCCAGTTTCTAGCTATTACAAATAAGGCTGCTATGAACATAGATGAGGCAACTTCCTTGTGTTTCGGTGAGGAGTCATTTGAATGCATACCCAGAAGTGGTATGGCTGGGTTCCGAGGCAGAGAGGCAGAGCTATTCCAAGTTTTCTAAGATATCGTCATACTGACCTCCATAGTGGTTGCACAAGCCTGCACTCCCACCAGCAATGGAGGAGGGTTCCCATTTCTCCACACCCTTGCCAGCATGTGTTGTCATTTGCGCTTTTGATCTTAGTCATTCTGATAGGTGTGAGATGGAATCTCAGAGTCGTCTTGAGTTGCATTTCTCTGATGATTAAGGACGTTGAGCATTTCTTCAAGTATCTCTCGGCCTTTAGGAATTCCTCCTTTGTGAATTCTCTGTTTAGCTCTTTTCCTCGTTTTTTAATTGGATTATTTGGTTTCTTGGCATTTAATTTCCTGAGTTCTTTGTAAATTTTGGATATTAGCCCTCTGTCAGATGTGGGGTTGGTGAAGATTTTTCTCAATCTGTAGGCTGCCATTTTGTCTTTTGCCTTACAGAAGCTTTTCAGTTTCATGAGGTCCCATCTATTGATTGCTGGTCTTAGGTCCTGAGCTGTTGGTGTTCTGTTCAGGAAGTTGTCACCTTTGCCAATGAGTTCAAGGGTTTTTCCGACTTTCTCTTCTAGTAGATTTAATGTGTCCAGCCTTATGTTAAGGTCTTTGATCCACTTAGACTTAACTTTTGTACAAGGTATAAGTATGGGTCTAATTTCATTCTTTTACAAGTGGACATCCAGTTGGACCAGCATCATTTGTTGTAGATGCTGTCCTTTTTCCATTGTGCGGTTTTGGCTTCTTTGTCAAAAATTAGGTGGCCATAGGTGTGTGGGTTCATTTCTGGGTCTTCAATTCGATTCCATTGATCCACTGGTCTGTTTCTATACCAGTACCATGCTGTTTTTATTACTATTGCTCTGTAGTACAGCTTGAAATCTGGGATGGTGATACCCCCAGACGTTTTTTTTACTGTACAGGATTGATTTAGCTATTCTGGATTTTTTGTTGTTCCATCTGAAATTAAGAATAGCTTTTCCCAGGTCTAAAAAGAATTGTGTTGGTATTATGATAGGCATTGCATTGAATCTGTATATTGCTTTTGGTAGGATAGCCATTTTTATTATGTTGATCCTACCTATCCATGAGCATGGGAGATCTTTCCATCTTCTGATGGACTCCTCGATTTCTTTCTTCAAGGGCTTGAATTTCTTGTTGTACAGGTCCTTTACTTGCTTGGTTAGAGTTACCCTCAGGTATTTTATATTGTTTGTGTCTATTGTGAAGAGGGTTGTTTCCCTTATTTCTTTCTCAGCACATTTGTTTGTTGTATAAAGAAGGGCTTCTGATTTTTTTGAATAATTTTGTATCCAGCCACCGGATGAAGGTGTTTACCAGCTGTAAGAGTTCTCTGGTGGAATTTTTGGGGTCGCTTATGTATAGTATCATACGTCTGCAAATAGGGATAATTTGACTTCTTCGTTTCCAATTTGTATCCCCTTGATCTCCTTTAGTTGTCTTATTGCACTAGCAATAACTTCAAGTACTATATTGAAGAGATATGGCAAAAGTGGGCATCCTTGTCTTGTCCCTGAGTTTAGAGGAAATGCTTCAAGTTTCTCTCCATTTAATTTGATGTTTGCTACTGGCTTGCTGTATATTGCCTTCATTATTTCCAGATATGGCCCGTGTATGCCCGTTCTCTCCAGAACTTTTAGCATGAAGGGGTGTTGGATTTTGTCAAATGCTTTTTCTGCATCTAGTGAGATTATCATGTGGTTTTTTTCTTTCATCTTGTTTATGTGGTGAATTATGTTGATAGACTTTTGTATGTTGAACCATCCCTGCATTCCTGGGATGAAGTCTACTTGATCATGGTGTATGATACTTTTGATGTGTTCTTGAATTCGGTTTGCTAGTATTTTAGCATCTATGTTCATGAGGGAGATTGGTCTGAAGTTCTCTTTCTTTGTTGGGTCTTTGTGTGGTTTAGGAACCAGGGTGACTGTGGCCTCATAGAATGAGTTTGGCAGTGTTCTTTCTGATTCTATTTTGTGAAAGAATTTGAACAGTATTGGTATTCACTCTTCTTTGAAGATCTGGTAGAATTCCATGCTAAAGCCATCTGGCCCTGGGCTTTTTTTGGTTGGGAGATTTTTAATGACAGTTTCTATTTCCTTAGGGGTTATAAGGCTGTTTAATCTGTTAATATGATCTTCATTTAGCTTCAGTGGGTGGAATCTATCAAGAAAATTGTCCATTTCGCTTAAGTTTTCAAATTTGGTGGAGCATAAATTTTTAAAGTAGGACCCAAATATTCTCTGGATTTCCTCAATGTCTGTTGTTATTTCTCCCTTTCATTTCTGATTTTGTTGATTTGGGTTTTTTCTCTCTGCCTTTTAGTTAATTTGGCTAAGGGTCTGTCTATTTTGTTGATTTTCTTGAAGAACCAACTCTTGGTTTCATTGATTCTTTGTATAGTGTTTTTTCTAAGTTGTTGATTTCAGCCCTAAGTTTAATGATTTCCTGCCTTCTCCTCTTCGGAGTGTTTGCTTTTGCTTTTTTTTTTTTTTCCTAATTCACCCAGTTTAGCTGTTAATTTGCTAATATGAGCTGTCACAATTTTCTTTTTGAAGGCACTTGGTGCTATGAACTTTCCTCGTAGCACAGCTTTCATTGTGTCCCATAGGTTTGGGTATGTTGTGCCTTCAATTTAGTTGGATATTAAGAAGTCTTTGATTTCCTTCTTTATTTCTTCTCTGACCCAGTAATCATCCAGTAAACAGTTGTTCAATTTCCATGTGTGTGTAGGCTTTCTGTTGTTGTTGAAGGCCAGCTTTATTCCATGGTGGTCTGATAAGATACAAGGGGTTATTTCAGTTTTCTTGTATCTGTTGAGGCTATCTTTGTGTCCGATTATATGGTTGATTTTGGAGAGTGTTCCGTGCAGTGCTGAGAAGAAGGTGTATTCTTTTGTGTTTGGGTGAATCGTTCTGTAGATATCTGTTAGGTCCATTTGGTTCATGAGCTCTGTTAGGCTCATTATTTCTCTGTTTGTCTTCTGTCTTGATGATCTGTCCATTGTTGTTAGTGGGGTGTTGAAGTTACCCACTACTAATGTGTGGGGATTGATGTGTGATTTAAATTTTAGGAGAGTTTCTTTTACAAATGTAGGTGCCTTTGTATTTGGGGCATAGATGTTCAATATTGAGATGTTCTCTTGATGAATATTTCCTTTAATGAGTATGCAATGCCCTTCTCTATCTTTTTTGATTAACTTCAGTTGGAAGTCAATTTTGTTTGATATTAATATGGCTACTCTAGCTTGCTTCCTGGTTCCATTTGCTTGGAAAACCTTTTCCCAGCCCTTTACTCTGAGGTAGCATCTATCTTTGTTAGTGATATGTGTTTCTTGTTTGCAGCAAAATGATGGGTCTTGTTTACGGATCCAATCTGTAAGCCCGTGTCTTTTTATTGGGGAGTTGAGTCCATTGATGTTGATGGATATTAGTGACCAGAGGTTGTTATTTCCCATTATTTTGGTGTAGGTGGTGGTTCTGTGTTTCTTTTGGTTTAGTTGCCATGGAGGTTTCTGTTTCCTCTGTTTTCTTGGGTGAAGTTATCTTCTCCGTGTTGGAATTTTCCTTCTAGGATCTTCTGTAGGGCTGGATTTGTGGGTAGATATTGTTTAAATTTGATTTTGTCATTGAATATCTTGCTTTCTCCATCTATGTTGATAGAGAGTTTTGTTGGGTATAGTAGTCTGGCTGGACACCTATGTTCTCTCAGAGCTTGCAGGACATCTGTCCATGCCCTTCTGGCTTTTAAAGTTTTTGAGGAGAAGTCAGGTGTAATTCTGATGGGCCTTCCATTGTATGTGACTTGACCTTTTTCTCTTACAGCTTTTAGTATTCTTTCTTTGTTCTGTACACTTGGAGTTTCAATTATTATGTGACAAGAAGAGTTTCTTTTCTGATCTAATATGTTTGGTGTTCTGTAAGCCTCTTGAAATTTTATTGGCATCTCTTTCTTTAGGTTTGGGAAGTTTTCTTCTATGATTTTGTTGAAGATGTTTCCTGGACCTTGGAGTCGGGAGTCTTCTCTTTCCTCTATGCCTGTAATTCTTAGGTTCTGTCTTTTCATTGAGTCCTTGATTTCTTGGATGTTATAGGTGAGAAATTTTTTAGCTTTCTCATTTTCTTTGTTGTTGTACGGATTTCTTCCATCGAATCTTCCATGCCTGAGATCCTGTCTTCCATCTCTTGTATCCTATTTTTGATACTCATATCTGTAGTTCCTGCTCTCATCCCTTGCTTCTCCACTTCCACCCTTATCTCTGACTGTGTTTTCTTTATTGCTTCCTTTTCCAGTTTCATGTCTTGAACGATTTTATTCATTTATACATTTCCTGCTCCAATTTGCTTCTCTTTGCCTGGAAATCTTTTATATCTTTTAAATCCTTCATTGCCTTGTCTCTTTCCTGTTCAAGTTGAGCCACTTTGGCTTGGAGCTCTCTAAAGGTGTTCTCCATTGCTTTTGCTTGTAAAATTGTGGACTCTTTGAATTCCTTCACAGATTTAAATTCTTCTTGAAAGGGCTCTATCACTTTCCAGAATGTAGAATTGTCATCGTTTTCTTGTGTTTCAGCTGTGGTGAAGTGGTCAGGGCTTGCTGTACTAGCATAGTTGTCTTTTGTTGGAGTCATATCTTCTTGACTTTTGTTGTTTCTGTTTTTTCGCTGACCTTTAGTCATTTAGTTGTTCTTAGCTGTTTGTTCCTGGTGCCTTCTGGGTTTGGTGCCAAGGGGGGCTCTTTGGTGTGGCAATCGTATTGCTCTGTGATCTGTAGCTTTCCACAGGCTGCAAGGGGCCTTGTGTAGAGGTTTTCAGTTTCTCTCAGAGCTCACCTCTTCCTATTTTGTTCCGATTGGGAATTCAGGTAAATGGTTGTGGTGTGATGTGTTCCTGTAGGTTCCTGGGATCCAACTGGTCTTCATATAGATGACAATGAAGGTTGGCAGGCTGCAGACTCTTGGGTGGGGTTGTAGCTCCCCTGCAGCATACGTGTCGGGACCGTGTTTGTGGTCCTCCCCAGCTGCTCTCAGGGGTTCTCAGGGTCAATGTGGATCTAATAGCCAGAAGCAGTGTGAACTGGTGCAGCACACTCCCAGGCAATGAGGAATGGCCAGGGATTGTTTCACTGCTCACAAGGCAGAGCTCTCTATGTTGCACACTAGGTATTCAGCATGTATCAGCTCTGCTGGTATGGTCCTGTGTGTTCAGGGACAGATGCTGTGTACTCTGGAGGTCCCAAGTTTGGGGGTTGGGTCTGCCAGCTGGAGTCCTGAAAGAATCTGATTCTGATGGGGAGGGAGTACAGCAGTATCCCCCAAGCCAAAACCTCACTGATCCAGGGGTGAAGCTATATATACTGAAGATCTGGCTTCCACCGGAAGGGCCAGCACTAGCAAAAGAGTCTGATACAAACCCCACAATCTGCCCAGGGCTTGGACCCTGTGGAAAACAAACCTGCCTTCCACCCTGGCCACCCCACCTTTCTGCCACTCTCCCTGCTCCACCTATGTCAGTCTGGAGCTGACTGGCTATTGGGGCCACTGTCTTCCAAGATATGGAGAACTGCAATGGAGCTGCAGGGTAACTTGCTGCCAGAAGTGTATCCTGCTGCTCTGTCTAGCTGAAGAATTCTTCCCAGTGACTGTAAATCCAATAGAGGGGCCTGCATGTATGTCCAACACCCCTCTGGGGGAAGCACAAATATGCCTGCACTTTCCAAAATGCCAGTGTGGACTCACTGGTCTCTGAGCCGCAGCTGCTCAGATAGTTGTGGGACATCCCAGAAAGCATCCAGCTCCCACGGCTCCACTAAATAACCTGAGAGCCTGCATGGGATCTGAGAGCCCAGGAGGCTGGTGAGTAAACCTGTTTGGGGTTTGGAGCTACCCTGACTCTTTCCTGGTGACGATTCCTGATTCCTGGGTTCCGCGGCTTCCTAGAGGATCCTGCTGGACTGTTTTTTCTTAGTGTCCCAGAGAGGGGAGGAAAGTCCTGCCCAGGGAATTTTATTGGTCCCTGGGTTGCTGGGTGAAACCCAGCCTGTTGGCGGTACTCAGTTTATTGTTCAGTGTCTTATAACTCTGTGGCATTATTGCTGTTTTCCCCGCAATCAAAATGTATCCGCATGGGCCGCCGCCTTCTTGGATCTGGCTATCCAAATTTCTTTAATTTGATATGGGCATAAAACACTAGAGAGTCAGAAGAACCAGGAACTAACTCTGGGTAAAATAGAGAAAACTTTACTATCAAGAACCTCTCAGAAGACTTCCACATAGATATTTACTCATGACATTGTTTACAAACATGAAACCTGAAAAAGGATCTCTAAATTTCTAACAACTGGGAATTGTTTAAATGAATTATGGTATATTTACACAATGTAATTTATAAAGCCATTTAAAACCCTTTAATTTAGAGTCATATATTTTAGAGTCATATACATTGGTACAAAAGTCACATATAGATTTACTTCACATACATCTTCTGTGCTGGTTAGATTTTTGTCAACTTGAAACAAACTAGAGTCACCTTCGAAGAGATAAGCCCAATTGAAAAGTTGCCCCCATCAGATTGGCCTGTGTGCAACTATTTGTGACATTTCTCTGATTACTAATTGATGTAGGAGACACTGGCTCCTGTCAATGGTGCCACTTCTGGGTAGATGGGCCTGAGATGAATAAGAAGGGTAACTCAGCAAGCCATGGCCAGCAAGCTAGTAAACAGTGCTCCTCTGTGGTCCCTGTTAGAGTTCCTGCCTCCAGGTTTCTGCCTTGAGCTCCTGCTGGCTTCCCTCCATGATGGACTATAACCTGTAAGCTTAAATCTCTTCTTCTTTAGGTTGCTTTTGATTTTATTTGTGTTTATCAAAGCAACAGAGTAGCAAACTAGGAGAGCTTCTTAGAGATTCTGTTTCTCTGATTTGACTACATAAAAGAGATTGTACCTTCCAGATAACTTGAAAAAAATAATTAAAAAAATCAAGATATTTTCTTTCTTCAAGGACTTGAAGTTCTTGTCATATCAGTCTTTCATTTGCTTGGTTAGAGTTACCCTCAGTTATTTTATATTGTTTGTGGCTATTGTGAAGAGTGTTATTTCCCTCCCTGATTTCTTTCTCAGCCCATTTATCTTTTGTATAAAGAAGGGCTTCTGATTTTTTTGAATTAATTTTGTAACCAGCCACCTTGCTGAAGGTGTTTATCAGTTGTAGGAGTTCTCTGGTGGAATTTTGGGGTCACTTATGTATACTATTATATCATCTGCAAATAGGGATCAGAAGATGGAAAGATCTCCTATGCTCATGAATAGGTAGGATTAATATAATAAAATGGCCATTCTACCAAAAGCTATATACAGATTCAATGCAATTCCTATCAAAATACCAACACAATTCTTATAAACCTGGAAAAAGCAATTCTCAACTTCATATGGAATAACAAAAAACCCAGAATAGCTAAATCAATCCGGTACCATAAAAAACATGTGGAGGTATCACCATCCCAGATCTTAAGCTGTACTACAGAGCAATAGTAATAAAAACAGCATGGTACTGGTATAGAAACAGACCAGTGGATCAGTGGAATTGAATTGAAGACCCAGAAATGAACCCACACACCTATGGTCACTTAATTTTTGACAAAGGAGCCAAAACTGTACAATGGAAAAAGGACAGCATCTTCAACAAATGGTGCTGGTCCAACTGGATGTCCATTTGTAAAAGAATGAAACTAGACCCATACTTATCACCTTGTACAAAACTTAAGTCCAAGTGGATCAAAGACCTTAACATAAGGCCGGACGCATTGAATCTACTAGAAGAGAGAGTAAGGAAAAGCATCGAACTTATTGGCACAGATGACAGCTTCCTGAACAGAACACCAACAGCTCAGGCTCTAAGACCAACAATTAATAAATGGGACCTCATGAAACTGAAAAGCTCTGTACAGCAAAGGTCACTGTCACTAGAACAAAACGGCAACCTACAGATTGGGAAAAGATCTTTACCAACCCCACTTCCAACAGAGGGCTAATATCCAAAATTTATAAAGAACTCAAGAAATTAAACACCAAGAAACCAAATAATCCAATCAAAAAATGGGAAACAGAGCTAAACCAAGAATTCACAAAGGATTCTCTAATGGCAGTGAGACATTTGAAGAAATGCTCAACTTCCTTAATCATCAGAGAAATGCAACTCAAGATGACTCTGAAATTCCATCTCACACCTGCCAGAATGGCTAAGATCAAAAACTCAAATGACAGCACATGCTGGCGAGTTTGTGGAGAAAGGTGAACACTTCTGCATTGCTGGTGAGAGTGCAAACTTGTACAACCACTATGGAAATCATTCTGGCGATATCTTAGAAAACTTGGAATAGCCCTACCACAAGACCCAGCCATATCACTTCTGGGTATGCACCCAAAGGATTCCTCACCAAACCACAAAGAAGTTTCCTCATCTATGTTCATAGCAGCCTTATTTGTCATAGTGAGAAACTGGAAACAACCCAGATGTCCCTCAGCTGACCAATGGATAAAAAAATTGTGGTACATTTACACAGTGGAATACTACTCAGCTGTCAGATACAAGGAAATCATGCAATTTGCAGCAAAATGGATGGAACTTGAGAAGCTCATCCTGAGTAAGCTAACCCAGACTCAGAAAGATGCACATGACATCTATTCACTTATAATTGGACTTTAGCCATTTAGTACAGGATAACTATCCTACAACCAACACACCAAAAAGATTAGGAACATAGGCTTTGTTACCTATCAATGGAACAATTTGTCCTAGGGGTGTTACCATGTAGCCCCCAAGTGCAACAGGAAGCTCTTAGCCCTTATATGACTGTTGAACTGAGAGGGGCTGATAAGTAGGGACTCTACATTGTAGGGACTCCTACATGGGTAGGAGAGGGAGGAGAGGGTGAAAGGGTGGAAATGGGAGGGGTGGAAAGAGGGCACTATGATGGAGATGTAACAAATAAACATTATAATACAAAATAATAATAAGAAGTCAAAATATTTTAACCCTAACTTAAAATTATGGTTTTAGACAAAGTGCATTAACAAATTGCCCAACTGTTTTTTTAACTCAGTAGATTCTGATTATATCAATGTAACATAAAACACACTTGAGTTGGACACTATTAGGTGATTCCAAAATACTTGGTGGGTGTGCAGTCACATTCACATGAATGAAAACATGGAGTTTGTGTCTTTCCAATACATTGAGGAGGGCTGTCAGGAAAACCTTTCCTTTGGCCTCCTGTGTAACAATGTGGCTTTTACTATTTTGTTTTATTATTATTTTAACTATTTTACTATATTTAATACCTCTACCTCCCTTCTAACCCTTGCTCCTTCCAACCCTCCAACACTAGATGGGAGAGAAAGAAGGTTAGAGGGGGAAGGGACGTAGGTCTCTTTGAGATACTTCCTGCTGATTAGGGTTGTCAGGCTCTTTGAGGGAAATACCAATCTCAGTCTAGAAGTCCAGCAAACCAGCAAATTAGGAAACAGCAGCAGGAAGAATCAGTAGCAGTGTGGGGGAGCACCCACAACAGTGAAAGAAGCAACTTCTTTCTTCTTTGTAGCACCCCTTCTCCTTCTTTGTAACCTCTTCTCTTTCTTTTTTGTAGTGTGCCTCTCTTCTCCAGGCTGTGTCTTTTTATCTCTCTTTCTTCTTTGCAGCACCCTCCTCTTCCTTCTTTGTAGTGCCCCCTTCTTTCTTCTTTGTAGCTCCTTCTCTCCTTGGGGCTCGAGATTTTTTTTTTTTAAATCCCTCTCTCAAGTCCCCAGTCCTCTAGTGAAACTTGCTTAGCTGGTTAAGCCATGCCTGTCCTTGCTAGCTCAGGATGCAGTTAATAGTTTATACCTGTGGTCTTAACAGAAGCAGCTTCACACTTGGGATTAAACAAAAACATTCTCATAACTGACTTTTTAAACAAAAACTCCTACCACACTCATGTTTTTCAGTCCTCTGGCTTCATATCTAAGTACAATTATGTCTTTGTTTACAAAAAAAACCATTTCCCCAAATTTGAAAAATTGGTAAATAAAATGGCAGATGGAGAATCTGTCTTTTAAAAGAATGAATCTGTCAGAATGATCCCAGACAATACTTACTTTTCAGATCCTTTCTTACCATGGAAATATAGTATTAGGTTAGTCATTGTCTAAAACCATATTCAGATGTTTTCAAGGATTGCTGTCTACTACTTATCTAAACTTGTTTTTTTTTTTTTTTTTGGTTTTTCGAAACAGGGTTTCTTTGTGTAGCCCTGGCTGTCCTGGACTCACTTTGTAGACCAGGCTGGCCTCGAACTCGTAAAGATCCGCCTGCCTCTGCCTCCCAAGTGCTGGGATTAAAGGCGTGCGCCACCACTGCCTGGCTTAAACTTGTTTTTGTTCAGTGAAAATATTTTGTTATAATTGGTTGCAAAAAGTCAATATTTTTACTAAAATTAATGAAAAAATTAAAAAATTATCCAGCAAGGATTTTCCAAATTGACTAATATAGTTAGAAAAAACTTGCTTGACAAAGTTAAATAAAGCAGCCTGAAGCCTTTGGGCAGTGAAAGACAGACACAGTAGGAATGCAGACATATTCATGTCAACAATAAATTGAAAAGATATGTTGAAATTGGATCTACCCTGTGATTGTGAGGTTACATGTAAATGACTGATTGATTACTTCCTCCTCTTTTCTCTTTTTTTCCCCTCTTACTCTTTATTCCTCCCACTTTTCTCTTTGCTCAAGTGGCAATGGCAAGATGTTTAGATGTATAAGCTAAAACTTTCCCCAATCAGTTTTTAAACCCCGGTGTCTGTCTAATGTAATATAGTTTGAAATACATCTTTGTATAGTGAGGACAAGTTGACAGAGAGCAGATTATGAAAAACAAAATACAGACAAAAACGAATTTAAATTTACTCCTTCTGAATTCAAAATAGAAGAGACAGCTTGGGAAACTACATGATTCTGAAAACTGATCCTCTATAGAGGGGTTGGACCCGAGAAGCTGAAGAATTTCAGTGGCACAGTGAGAAGGCAAGGCATGTTCTGGGATATGGTGGGATGGGGAGGGAATAGTATCTTCTAAGACATTTGGGGCTGGGCAGCATGAGAGAATGAAAACCCTCAGGTGGATATCTCATGAACTGCTGACTGAGGGGACCTCTTGTTGGGCTGGATACTGGCAGAGAAGAAAGTGGGAAATGGGGTTAGCATTTCTGAGATTTACTATAATACAGAGATCTCCCTTGTTTCAACATTGGGATTATAATAATGTACTGAACCTTATTGCTCTTAAACACAGTCATAACAACCAGTGCTGTAATACAAAGAGAGATCATTCCTGGAGAACACTTGGTGTCAGACTGTGTTTATACTCACTCTCAAGTAACTATTTTGTGAAAGAGTTTGAAGAGTATTGGTATTAGCTCTTCTTTGAAGGTCTGGTAGAATTCTGTGCTAACAGAACAGAACACCAACAGCTCAGGACCTAAGACCAACAATCAATAAATGGGACCTCATGAAACTGAAAAGCTTCTGCAAGCAGCCTACAGACTGGGAAAAAAATCTTCACCAACCCCACATCTGACAAAGGGCTAATATCCAAAATTTACAAAGAACTCAAGAAATTAAATGCCAAGAAACCAAATAATCCAATCAAAAAATGGGGAAAAGAGCTAAACAGAGAATTCACAAAGGAGGAATCCCTAAAGGCTGAGAGACACTTGAAGAAATGCTCAGCAACCTTAACCATCAGAGAAATGCAAATCAAGACAACTCTAAGAGTTCATCTCACACCTGTCAGAATGTCTAAGATCAAAAGCTCAAATGACAGCACATGCTGGCAAGGGTGTGGAGAAAGGGGAACCCTCCTCCATTGCTGGTGTGAGTGCAGGCTTGTGCAACTACTATAGAGGTCAATCTGGAGATATCTTAGTAAACTTGGAATAGCTCTGCCTCGGGACCCAACCATACCACTTCTGGGTATACATCCAAATGACTCCTCACTGAATCACAAGGAAGTTTCCTCATCTATGTTCATAGCAGCCTTATTTGCAATAGCTAGAAACTGGAAACAACCCAGATGTTCCTCAACTGAGAATGGATTAAAAAACTGTGGTACATCTACACAATGGAATACTACTCAGCTATCAGAAACAATGAAATTATGCAATTTGCAGCCAAATGGATGGATCTAGAGAAGCTCATCCTGAGTGAGATAACCCAGACTCAGAAGGATGCACATAGCATCTATTCACTTATAGTCGGATTTTAGCTATATAGTACATGATATCTATACCACAACCAAATCACCAAAGGGAACATGGACATAGACTTCTTCTTTTTCTCCCTGTCAATGAGACACTTTTTCCTAGTGGTGCTGCCTTGAAGGCCCCCAGTGTATGAGCAGGTTCTTGGCTCTCATATGACTGCTGAACTTGGGTGGGGACTGTTATGCAGGGACACTCCAATCCAGAGGAGTGGGATGGAAGGGTTAGGGGGTAGAGGGTGGGAGGGCGAGACTGGGAGGGGTGGAAAGAGGACACTATGATGGAGATGTAACCTGAAGCAATAAATACATGAATTTAAAAAGTAACTCTAATAAAAACAACATTTTTTCAAAGACTAGAGATTCACAAGCATCATTTCCATTAAAACCTTATTTCAATAAAATGCACAAGGTTAGCATGTGGCTTCATTGCTCACCTGGCTACTGCCTAATTAAAAAGATGATAGTATTACACCAATAAAGTATCTCTTTGGGCCTTCTAGCAACGAACTATTAATGTCTACTAAGCAATCGCAATGTCTGTAGAAAATTACAGATGTGCATTAAGATTATTTCTCCTGCTGTTGAGCTTCCATTTCCCTTGGGGTCTTCAGCATCTCTTCGAATCACTGTACCACTACAGTTAGCATCATTGCCCATGCCTTATCCTGAGTCCCCCACACCCTTTTACCATCAACCTTTTTGTTGTTGCTCTCATTCCTAAATTTCACTAAGACTCTTTTCTTTTTCCTCTTTGGATCCCTTAAACATTGGTGGTCTTTTGACTTGCAACCTAGTCTTTCCTCTACACTCAACAAACAAGAAAGAGAAACAGTTCCTTTCCTGAGAAAGCATATTCATTGCCAATTCTCTTGATATAATCTTCATGTTGATTGTACAGTACTTTCTCCTTGGCCTGGGAGCTCTTGTTCCTGCGTTTGGGTCTACTTTACTAGGTCCCTTTGTTGTTAATTGTTCCCTGTGTTGTAGATAATCTAGAATATTCTCTCTCTCTTTTTCTCCCCCCCCCACACACCTGTACACATTTCACCTTTCTAAATTGTCTCGCACTTCTAATTTTGCTTCTTAATGTTTAATCCTTTCAAGATTTAGGTGATGCCCTACTATGTCTTGTGAACAGATGCCCATTTTCCTTCCAGATTACAAATGTGGTCATTTGGTTCTTTTCTTGACCCTACTAGAATTAATTATTAGAATATTATTTACACACTTATCTGAAATACTTTCAATTTTCATAAACTGGTGACCCTAGGGGCAATGTGTTCTGCTTATCTCTTTCAATCCTCTTAACACTTTAGTTCAGTGTCTTTCATATAATTCATAGTTAACTCATTGGTGGGATTTGTAGTTATTTTATGTGATGTGTAAGAATGTTATAATAGTGGAGGTAGAGGAAGCACAATAGTCAGAGATTAGTCAATTATACAAAGGCACAATTAGATCAGAAGAGTAATTTGTGATGTTATATTGCACATAAGATGATGAGGGTAAATATCATTGCCTTGAATATTTCAAAGTAGCTAGGAGAAAGGAATTTTGAATGTTCTCACCACAAAGAATTGATAAATATGTTAAAGGATATACTACTAATCACTTGATTTGATTGCTACATTACATATTCAAACAGTGAAACACATTGCACCTCATAAATATGTGGAATTATTACTTGACAATTCAAAACAACATGCAAAGAAATTCACAATGATTAGCACATTACAGTGCTATGTTAAGTCATACTGTAGCCTTAGGCCACAACAACAATACCTCAAACTAATAAAGCTAGTTTTAGCTCTAGATTTGATTAAATTACAAGTAACTATAGAAGACATAGCCATAGATTCTGGAAAATCATATCTACTCACAGGGAAACTTTCTAATTGTGTCCAGCAGAGGGCAGTGGCACCTAAGTAAACAGTGGTGCCTTTTCCTGTCTTCATCAATGGTCTTAATTTCACTGGTAGATGAACTGGAGATGAGGGGCTTTTGCCACCGAATTAGGGTGCAATGCACAAACTTTACATAAGTCTGCTGCAAGAGCAGTCAGTAGTAAACCATCTTATATCCAACGTTCCTTTTAATAAATCATTTCTAGATTTCATTTGAAATGTAGCCAAATTTTAAGTCTTACTATGTAGGAAGAGACAAAGTAACTAGCACTCTGCACTTCTTCAAAACAGTTGTCAACATCTGGCTGGCTTTCCCTTCATTGCCACCATTTCTTCCTTTAATATTAGAGAACTGGAGACCTGACAGGGAAGCTGCCATCTCAGAGAGAAACACCCATCACTTGCTAGATAAGGAAGCAAGAGAGCAGACTCAAGAGATACCTACCAGTCAACATATTTGATAATTCACTTGTTCATTCATCTTCTCATTTATTCAAAGATTTCACAAGCATTTATCATCTGTTACAATAACTACAATGGTTGCAATAACTACATTAACTAACATAAATTCTAATGTTCATCTTTTAAGAGTAAAAATGAACAAGAAATTATGGCAGAAATACTTAATTTCATGTACAGAGGTGTATGTGAACATTCTGGGAACTCATCTGAATAGCAATTAACAGGTCCTTATTTTTTTTTACGGTTAAGAGTATTTTTGTAGGAGGATGTGGCAAAAATGGGGCACCTTAATTGGGGACAGAGGAAAGAGGTCAATACAGAGAACAGGGAAGGGTCAAGGAGGGGAAATAGCACTAAGGATGTCTGAAGAAGCCATAAAGAATTATGTTATTATTTATTGACCTAAACCTACATGTAATACATATAAGCCTCTCTCTATATATACATAAATGTATATGTATATACATATATATGTATATGTACATGTACAGACATGTGTATATATACACACACACATACATATATGTATATATACATATATTGCTTAAATGAAGTTTTCCCATTTGGGTTGACAATGCTTCATCCAAGAATCATAGACTATCCAACAAAAAAACCCCAGCATGACACATTCCCTTTCAGTTTTTGGTTGGTGGAATCCAAGAGACTCCCCCAAACAATATAGGCTATTGCTGTTGCTCTTGGTTGCTTCCCAGAGGTGGAAGATAAATTTCTATTACTGAAGACATCATACACTTCAGACATAAGAACTGGAGGGTCTGAGCTGAATCTGACATGAAAACCTCCTCCCTGAGCACTAGCTTTAATAGTACCAGAAAGTGCTATGCAAACTACTAATGGAGAGAAACAACCAATAGTCTTATCCTGCTGTGATGCATATGAACCACAACAAGGAATCATCATGTCAAGATATTCCCAAAGATACAATAGTGACACTCACTGACACTTTAGTTGTAAACAAAAGTTCTCTAATTGGAGTGTATAGGAGGAAAATCATATGTGCTATTGGAAACCCAGCCAAATACCTGGGCCTAATGAGGTCTTATATCCTAGAGGAGAACCTACTACCACCACTTTCCTGAACCAGCATAATTTCTAACTTCATTCTGAATACTAATGCACATACCCACAGAAAGTGTAGCTCTCATGTCTCATCAAAGAAAGTTATATTTACAACAGATGGAGACAATTACAGACAACAACAACCAGTCTAAATGTAGAGAACAACTGAATCCCCAGTACCTACTTCCATCTACAGCACGACTCTAAAGCGAAGGGAATGTCATGGAACAGAGCGGAAAGATTTTAAGAGTCAGAGGACCAGGGCGTCTCCTGTGAGATTGTGTCTTCTAGAAATGACAGGGAAACTTCACTCAACAGTGCTGCCAAAACAAAACCTGAAAAATGAAACCATCATATATATGGACATGGAATGGGGAAGGCTAATGGGGCCCCAGCCATAGACAAAAAAAAAAAAAAAAAAAAACAACTTATGGGCAATTAAGAAACCTGACAATAGGAGAAATAATCCTTCCCAGAGTAGGGCACCTTAATTGGATACCTGTAGAGAGCTGCGATGTGCCGCGCCCTAAAGATGGCGCCGGTTTCCGCCTCCCACCAGCCTGACGGTGAGCGCTCTCGATGATAAACAAGTCTATATTTGGCATAGACCGCTGATCTGGCTTGCTTCCGCATACGTGGGCCTCTAAGATAGCACTACGTGGCTTTACTTGATTGGCTGTTCATTTAGTATTTAGCCTGTGGGTTGGGTCTGCCCGGGCATTCGGAATTCGGAATTCAGAAGACTGTTTTCAAGGGACCTGAATAAACTGCTGGAGAAGAGCTTATGTGAGTTGCGTCATCCTTGCTGGTCGAGGGGGACGCGACAAGTGGTGGCCCGTACGGGGACCCAGAAAAGACTCAGAACTCCTGCAGTCAGGGGCAGCACTGGTAAGTTCCTGGGATAAATCAGGACAATAAAGTTTCACGGAGATAGCGAACACAAAGTAAAGATTCGCGGATAATAGCGAACATACGGTAAAGATTCGCAGAGATAGCGAACAAAAGGTACAGTTTCGCGGGGAAGCTGCAAACCGAAAGTAAATTTTTAAACATGGGATTGTCTGAGTCACACCCAATTTTTCTGGCTCTTCAGGAGCTACTTTTAGCTAGGAATTTGAAGATTAAGAAGTCTACCCTAGAAAGATTTTTGAATGAATGTGATTCCGTGGCTCCGTGGTTTGCGGTGTCCGGGAATCTTATGGTATCCTGCTGGGACAAATTAGGCAGGGACTTGGATTTTGCTTGGGAGCAAGGTACTCTGAAGCATGGAGTAAGACCGATTTGGAAAATGGTGAGGAGTTGTTTAGAAGATCAGAGATGTTGTAATGCAATCAAAGAGGGAGAATCAGCCTTGGAACTGCTGCAAGGGGAAAGATCTGAGCAGGTAGACAGTGAAAAGGAAAGTAACAAAGGCGAAAGATTTGAGCAGGCAGACAGTGAAAAGGGAGGCAAAAAGAAAGTTCCTCTCTATCCCGATCTTACAGATTTTAGAGATTTTAGAGATTTTGAGGATTCAGAGAGCACGGATTCTGAAGGAGAGCTACACGCTCTAATAGAACAGTTGGAGAGGACTGTCATTAGAAAAAAGGAAAAGAAAAAGGTAAAAGAGAAGGACACGCAGGCGGCAGTCGGTGTGGGTGGAGCCACTGCTGCAGTCGGTGTGGGTGGAGCTGTTGCTACAGCGCCTTCAGCCACGCTGGCGGCGGCTGGTGTAAGTAAAGCTGTTGCCGCGGCGTCTTCAACTCCTCCTCCATATCCAGAAGCCACTCAGATAGATCAGCCTGTTCAGTCACTGAAAGTAGGGAGATCTTTCTGCCCGGGGATGTGGACACAAGTAAGAACAGAATAGAACATTATCCCATTGCACTTGCTGCTTTAGCCTTGAATGGTATCCAACAATGCTTGCAGT
>CAJQZJ010034238.1:1163110-1180278 GCA_907164525.1 Lophiomys imhausi
TTGCTCTCTGAGGTATTTGATTTCCTCCCTTAGGCCTTCTATTATTAATATAAGTGTAGGATTAAGGTCATTTTCCTTTGCTTCAATTGGGTTCAGCTGTCCAGAGTTGTCTGTAGCATTATTGCTAGGATCTGGAGACATCCTATTGTTTTGGTTTTTTTTTACCATGTTCTTACCAGGTGTTATCTGTTTGTTTCTTTTGTTACCTGACCTTGGTCCTCAGGGAAACTCCCTGCCCTGGGGGTTGGCTGATCCTGAGATCCTGGTGTTTACCTCCAGATGGCGGGCAGGTTCCTGTAATAGACTGACTGGCTCTTGGAGAGGAGGGTGGCTGCTGCTCTCCTCAACTGCTTGTGACCCAATTGGACAATATAGAGGGGATTGGAGTGGGGAGAGGGCTAGCCTCTGAGGACCTGGGAGCTGACAGGTCTCCTCAGAAAGGCAGGTAGAGCTGTGGTTGGGTCTGTGTTCTCCTCTCGCTGACCCAGTCGTTCTGGCTCCCCAGCTAGGCTAACTGTGCAGGCAGGGAGCTCCACCCACAACAGATGCCAGCCTCAGTGCACCTGTTGCTGACTGCCTCAGATGCTTGGGTGCTAGGGTGAGTGACCCACCCACCCCTGTATTTATGGAGAACACACTGTCAAGGGCTCTGTTTGCAGGCAGTCTTGGCTCCTAATCGCTTTGCTGTGACTGGGTTAGGTCTCTGCCTCTCCGCTACAGTGCACACTGTGCCACCATGTTGGAAACTCCGGAAAAAAATAATCTCACTTACTTTTGCACTTGTGGTGCAGCTCGAGTGCAGGCTGGATATCAGGCAGACAGGCGGGGCCGCTGGTCTGTGGTTGGAGCCGTGGGCTGGATCCGCTCCTGGGCTAGATCTCTAGCCAGAGCTCCTCTCCAGACCAGTGACGGAGCTGGTTGATCTCTGGGTTGTGTTCCCGGGAACTGCGTGGGCTGTTTTACCTGGTGACTGGTCTCAATGTTCACTATGGGAATTCAGACACCATCTGTGTTTCACTGTAGGCTAGGGGACCTCACATTCACTCCACAGTGACTAATCTCATTCACCTACTACTCAGATGCACTGCTCTATGGTCGGCGCCATCTTGGATCCACACACACCCACTATTCTTATGCAGAGATAAACAGGAAGCGAGTCCAAAGTAATGGAGAGACATGGAATTTTATGTGTGAACTACCATACCCAGCATATAATTCCAGCTCTGGGAAAGCTGAAGAAAGAGGAGTAGTGTAAGTTTGAGGCCAGCTTGATATGCATAGTGAATGTCAGGTCAGGACTGGCTACAGAGTGAGACCTTATCTCTAAAAGAAAGAAAAAAAAATCAAACCAAACCAAACCAATTAATCAAGCAACAAACCAACCAAACAAAAGCATTAAAAACTGTTTTAAAATGTGGTTGTTACATTCACGTCAATGTATGGCTGAAGGTGAAGTCCCTGGGTAGAAAAAAAAAAGTAGAAAAGTAGACAGTCCCTTATCCTTATTCTTTTCTCTGAATGTAAATACAGAGTTCCATAAAAATGGAAATGAATTAAAGTGATAATTTTACTGTTTTGAAGGTGTACCTTTAAACTAGTTATTTTAATATCTATATATACCTTCCAACTCACTGACCCAAGATAGGGGAGAAAGGATATTATGAGAGACAGAGTGTAAACCTCTTTAGTTGTAGGTCCTTGGGGCAATTCGTCAGCAGTCCAGCCAAATCAGCATACAAGCAGCAACGGGGACACAGCTAACCGAGAGCACTGCAAGGACAGCCGAAGAAGCAGCAGTTTTCAAGGTCCCAAATGGGGCCTGACCTGGGCTCAGCCAGACCTGTGATCTTCATTAAGTCTTGGCAGCAGCAAACTTCTGCAAATCATTGTCTGGAATCTTTCAAAGCAGCGATGAAAAGCAATGCCAAGCAAAAGCCCCTCTGAGTTTCGGGGCCTACATTTATACCTCCTCAAAATCCACACATGGATGTTTTCCAATTGACCAACTTCATGCCCTCCACATAAGGTACTTCCTGTTGATCAAGATCATGCTCTCCAAGGAGTCCATCTATTTTCCAGCAAAAAGCATGTTTGACACATGCAACAGTTTCCAGCTGACAAAACATCATGTGCTCTTCCATCAGGATGCTTTTTATACATCTCTTACAAGTCTGTTTTTCAGCAGTGGACAGAGTACCCTCACATCATGTACTTGAGACCAAAACAAAAACACATCTGTTCAACACAACCATGTTTCTAAAAAAATCATAACTTTCACCACACTGTTTCCATGACATTAGGATGAGAATTGAGGGGAGGGTAGGAGTGATATAGAGTTGAAAAAGCCTACTTGGAGGTTGTACTCAAAGCAAATATGGGACAAGGGTTTGGGTGTGACACTTGTCTTCAGAGGAGATCCTGGGAAGCACTTTGAGGGAGAAGAAAGGGATTTTCCCACTAAAGATTGCTGGAATGGACTTCTATATGTTACTCTGATCACAAAGAATTTAAAATTCTTCATCAGTCTCCACCCTTTCTTAGTTGAGGATGACCCCTGGAACATTCACTACCTGGTATTCTCAGCTTGTGTCTACCATTCTTTCTGTAGCCAAAGGATGTCCTCTGGTGAGGAACACTGCTTAAGTCCATGAGAGTACATGAGGACCAGATGGATGATTTCCTCATAACAGAGACAGCCTGACTTTTAGAGGACATATCTATAAGTGACTGTTAATTTCATGTATCATAGACAGAGTTTGTTTAGATGATATTAACTTTTTTATTATTATAATGTTTATTTATTACATCAAGTTACATCTCCATTATATTGCTCTCTTTCCACCCCTCCCGGTTTCACCTTCCCACCTCTCCTCCCTCTCCCACCTATCCCACTCCTCCAATGTGGAGTGTCCTTACATATCAGCCCCTCTCAGTTCAACAGTCATATGAGGGCTAAGAGCTTTCTGTTGCACTGGGGGCCTACATGGTAGCATCCCTAGGGCAAATTGTCCCATTGATAGGTAACAAAGTCTGTGTTCTTAATCTTTTTGGTGGGTTGGTTGTAGGATAGTTATCCTGTACTATATGGCTAAAATCCAATTATAAGTGAGTAGATGCCATGTGCATCTTTCTGAGTCTGGGTTAGCTCACTCAGAATGAGCTTTTCTAGTTCCATCCATTTGGCAGCAAATTGCATGATTTCCTTGTTTCTGATGACTGAGTAGTATTCCATTGTGTAAATGTACCACAATTTTTTTATCCATTGGTCAGTTGAGGGACATCTGGGTTGTTTCCAGTTTCTCACTATCACAAATAAGGCTGCTATGAACATAGATGAGGAAGCTTCCTTGTGGTTTGGTGAGGAATCCTTTGGGTGCATACCCAGAAGTGATATGGCTGGGTCTTGTGGTAGGGCTATTCCAAGTTTTCTAAGATATCGCCAGAATGATTTCCATAGTGGTTGTACAAGTTTGCACTCCTACCAGCAATGGAGGAGTGTTCACCTTTCTCCCCAACCTCGCTAGCATGTGCTGTCATTTGAATTTTTTATCTTAGCCATTCTGACAGGTGTGAGATGGAATTTCAGAGTCGTCTTGAGTTGCATTTCTCTGATGATTAAGGAAGTTGAGCATTTCTTCAAATGTCTCACTGCCATTAGAGAATCCTTTGTGAATTCTTGGTTTAGCTCTGTTTTCTATTTTTTGATTGGATTATTTGGTTTCTTGGTGTTTAATTTCTTGAGTTCTTTATAAATTTTGGATATTAGCCCTCTGTCAGAAGTGGGGTTGGTAAAGATCTTTTCCCAATCTGTAGGTTGCTGTTTTGTTCTAGTGACAGTGTCCTTTGAGGTACAGAAACTTTTCAGTTTCATGAGGTCCCATTTATTAATTGTTGGTCTTAGAGCCTGAGCTGTTGGTGTTCTGTTCAGGAAGTTGTCACCTGTGCCAATGAGTTCGATACTTTTCCCCACTTTCTCTTCTATTAGATTTAGTGTGTCAGGCTTTATGTTAAGGTCATTGATCGACTTGGACTTAAGTTTTTGGCAAGGGGATAAGTATGGGTCTAATTTCATTCTTTTACATGTTGACATACAGTTAGACTAGCACCATTTGTTGAAGATGCTGTCCTTTTGAACTTTTAAAGAGAGAACTAAAGTTCCCCATGTCTGTGGGCTCCTTCCCAGTAGTGGAAAAGCTGAGTAGAAGAAAAGAAGGGCCCCCATTGCCCCTCACACCAGAGATGTCATCTGCTGTGTGGACTCTTAATCCAGACAGCCTGTGAGTTGGAACCTTTTACTTTCCTCTTCCACATGCTCACCTGCAGATTTGTAAACTAAGTAGTCCCTAGAATTAAGCAAGTAAATTCCTTATGATATATCCCTTCTTTTTTTGTTATTCCTGTGGATAATCCTTTCTGTGGATTACATGCATGCTTGCTTTGGTTCTTCTGGCTAGGGATGAAAAGTAGTAGCTACTTTTTGAGAAAGAAGGCGAGATGTGTCTTTAAAAACTATTATTTCATTTTAATTCTGAAACAGACTGGTATTCTGACAAGTTTTCTGGAAGTTGTAAAACATTTTACTCAAATATTTTAAAAAATGGTGACCAGTAATAGAGATATAGATAACTCTAAAGTTTAAAATGCAGTTAACACCATTGACAACAGTTTTCTCCTTTCAGAGGCCTGTTCCTCTGCAGAAGAAAAGTATGCAAATATGGGGATTTGTGCTTAGTTTTGTGTTCCTCTTAGCATCTTGACTATATCAGTCAATTGATAAACAATTACATTTTAAAAATTGTGCACATGTGTGTGAGCGTGGTGCAATGTTTATAGTGCACATACATATGTGTGAGACCAGGGGAGGACATTAGGTGTCCAACTCTATCACTGTCTGCTTTGTTTTCCTGAATCAGGGTCTTTCCTTCAACCTGGAACTAGCTGCAGATATCCTCATTCTCTTCCCCCCCCCACAGCATGGCACACAGTCCCCCCCCCCTTTTAAAACATGGCTTTAGGAATTTAAACCCATGTCCTTATACTTGTGCAGCAAACACTCTTGACTACTCATCCATCTCCCCAGCCCATAATCTACAATTTTTTACAGTGGATTTATTTCACAGTACCTGCAGTCTAAGGAATAAAATATTTTTGAAGTTGTGTTTGAACTTTATCTGTTTAACACTAACCAGAGTAACTACAATTAAAATGACTTCGTATTTCCTCCTAAGTCATAGGTGCCTTATTCTTACTGTGATTCTTTTGGTTCCTAGGTTCCTGAAAAGACTAAGAACTTTCGGGACTAGAGAGATATCTCAATAGGTAAACACCCTGCTGCACAGGCCTAACAAATTGAGTTCAATCTATGGAACTCATATAAGGGGGAAGGAGAGAGGTGACTCTACGAGGCTGACCTCTGACCTCTGTGACAAGTGTGTGTCCCCCATACATACAGCAACAGCATTATATATAATGTTATATATACCAACACTAACATAATAATAACAACACTAATATAGATGTATATATATGTTATTTTTGAAAGAATAACTGTGAATTGAGGTTGATAAACAATTGCTTTCTTATTTATGTAGTCTGGAATTTCTCTATGTCATACCATAGTGGCAATATCATCTGGAATTCCTTGAACATCTGGAAAGGCTAGGCCAAATAAGAAACATTAAGTATGATCTTATTCTCTGCATTAAAAACTAATTTTCAGAGCAACAATTTGAATGAACCAAATAATCAGATTGTTTTCTTTATTATTCAGCATTCTCCAGATGGAGCAGCCTATATAAAGGTGTAGTATTCAGTCTGAGTAGGATATAGATCAAAATCATTAGCTTATTTTTAAAACTCTTCTGGGAATATTAAGGATATGGCCAAGATGAAATTTATTCTTTCAGCATGAATTCCAGTGAAGTGAAACAGAGTGTGTAAAAATTTTTTTTTGACAAAAATGTATCTAGTGTATTTGAGATTCTTGTTTTTATGAGCCAGTCTAAAGCATAGAGTTTATGGTGGGCTTTGTTGTTTGTATCCTGCCATTATTGGAAAAGTGACATTCACTGTGTCGACTAAACTGGGACATATGTCACAAAGATCCAACCTCAGAGCAATCATACTGTAGGAAGTTTGAAGGTGACAGAAGGGCAAGTGGAAACAGAACTTAAACACAGCTAAGAGTCTTAGTCTTTGATTTCTCTACCAATGTTATTTTTCTTCAGTAAAAATCAGATTTTTTCACATGACTGTGACCATGGATAGATCTCTAGATTTGCATCTTCAGTATCACTCATGGGAGAGAGTTTGACTTCAGATACACAGGCTCAAGACTTTATGGACCACATACATTTGTTCTTTAAATTCAGGAAATGATTTCATGACTTACTATGGGACCACTCACCTTTGACTAGAGAGTAAGATTCGATCCATGGGAATCAACCCAATCCAGGTAGATTTTACCAGGGACTTTGCATCTGTGGTCTCCAATCAAATTATGCCTTACTCTTTTTCCCAAAATCAGAGAGAAAGAGAATAAATCATTGTAATAATGGTAAAAGTAACTTTTATTTGGCTGAAGCAATTGTTGCCTCTGAGGCTTACTATCTCCATTTGCTAACCTAGGCCTAGTCCTGGAATCTTAGTATAGGCCTAGAATGTTTTCAGCCTCTGAGACTTATTGGTAAATAAACTCTCCCTTTCTAGTTCTTTTGGAACTCTGAATGTCTGAATGGCTAGTTCAACTCAGCTGTCTGGCTTAAAACTCCTCTCCAAGCTGACTGATTCAAACTGGCTTCTTTCAGATTCTGACTGAATTTCTCTGCTTGGTCTCAAACTAACTCTATCAATCTGTTATAATATTCTGACTCCTTCTCATTCTGTCAGGTTCTGTCTTCACCTGTGTCTAGCTTGTTCTCTCTTCAACCTGTCTCTGTAAAACTCTCCCAGTAAAACTGCCTCTTTTCTCTGAATACTCTTTCCAGTAGCTTCTCTTTCCTATCTGTCTCATGAGAGTTGGACATCTTCTATATATGCCTCATTCTCTCAATACTTTCTCTGATTCATCACTTTGTCTGCCCCTCAATTAGATATTACTTTCAAACATGGTGCTTCCTTCTACAAACTAACTTTACATCCATTGTTTGGGACTAAAAGTGTGTACTGAGGGCATGTCTTCATTCCTGTCAGATCACATAAACCTATAAGGCCTTTGGAGGTGATCAGAGTGGTCCTGTTGCTGGATTAAAATTTGTCATCCAAAGTCACCTGGCTAGTACATGCTAGACTCTGAATTTCAGCCCCAACTTCATCTGTGCTCAAACTTGCTATATAATCCAGGATGACCTTGAACTTCTGGTTAACTTGCCTCCACCTGCCAAGTGCTCGGGTGACAGGTATGTGCCACCCTCCCTGGTTTATGTTTAAAGTTAAGTTTATGATAACTTTATTAAGAAGTGATGTCACCGGGCGGTGGTGGCGCACGCCTTTAATCCCAGCACTTGGGAGGCAGAGGCAGGCGGATCTTTGTGAGTTCGAGGCCAGCCTGGTCTACAAAGCGAGTCCAGGACAGCCAGAGATATTCAGAGAAACCCTGTCTCGAAAAACCAAAAAAAAAAAAAAAAAAAAAAAAAGAAGTGATGTCATCAAATTGAGCTTCCATGTGAATCTCAGATACCCAGTCATTTCCTTCAGCAGTGCATTGTACCTGTCAATATTGAACTTCAGCTGAGCTCTGGAAATAATAACACTTTGTATTCTGAGAAATAAACTGCTGTGGTATGATGGATGTTTTTGATTGTCAACTTGGCTACAGATGGAATTAACTAAAAACCCGAGCAGTTGGGCACACCTGTGAGGAATTTTTGTTTAATAGATCATTTGAAGTTGGAAGACCAAACCTAAATCTGGGTATACCTTCTTAGGGCAGCTTATATAAAGGACATGGAAGAAAAATGTTTTGCTTTTTGCCTACTTGCATTCATCTGTCATAGGTGGAAACTTATATAACAGAAGCACCATGAGGCCAGATATTTATTAAGTGTAAATTCACACAAGCAGTACCCTGAGAAAAAGGTGTAATTCATTTTGAGCAAATTTTAAGTGGAAGCTTTAAAAGAACATCAAAGGGTAACAACTTCTTAACACACATCCCCCTTTCTCCTTCCATATCTTTATCACCCTCAAATTTTTCAGTCAACACTCTTGTCTTCTATGCACTTACGTATGTCACGTGTAGACTCATGTGGTATTTCCATTCTCTGCTCAATGGCTTTTGGGGGAAAATGGAATTAATATGAACAAGAACTATACACAAATCACAGTAGGACTAAGGTCTACATATGTATGTGTGTTGGGAAAATAGTGATTAAAGAATAGGAGAAGCAGGCTTATATTAAAAATAGGAAGTGTAGGTGCATGCAACTTAGTGAGTTTATATGGTACTCTACATATAGAAAACTCCAGAAATAATTGGAATCAGAATAATAACCTCAAAATATTCCTTTGAAAAGCAGAAGAACCATTTTGTAAAGGAAATTTTAATAATAAATACAGCTTTGGAAAAGGAGCTTAAATACCTGTGAATTCGACAGCTGAAGAGGTAGAAATTCCAGCTCAGTGAGAGAATATGCCATTCATTTTTAAAACTAAAAACAAAACAAAAAAGGATTGTTATTTTTTCCTTACCATTAAGGCAATATGTATTTATTTGGAAAAAAATTTAAAAAATATATGTATATACATAAATATACAGGCATATTATATTAGCTACTTTTCTACTACTGTGATAAAACATTATGACCAAGGCAACTTATAAAAAAAAATTTAAATGATCTTATGGTTGCAGATGGTTAGAGGCCATGATGGCAGCAGGAGGAGCTGAGAACCCACATTTCAAGCTGTAAACAAGAGGCAGAGAGCATACTGAGAATAGAACTTTATCTTTTGGAACCTTAAAACCTCTCCCCTAGTGACACACTTACTCCAACAAGGTCGCACCTCTTAATTTTTCCTAAACAGTTCCACCAACTCTTTAAATAGGTGAGCATTTCTCATTAAAATGATTACACATATATAATTATATATATATATATATATATATACACACATAAAAGGATTTTAAGAGGAAGTACCATATATTGGGGAAGAACATACCAAAACTAGACAGCATATGCTATAAAATGGAAACCCCCAGTTAGATGCCTCTAACCATCTACAACTATAAGATCATTTAAATGCCCTTTTTTATAAGTTGCCTTGGTCATAGTGTTTTATCACAGTAGTAGGAAGGAGTAATTTTTTTTGAATTGTTGGATGAAAGTAGACTCCCTAAAACATTACAGGCTATTGCCATACCTATTGATTACCCTACACAACCTGATAGTAGGACCCTGTTGCTGAAAATACCACATAGCTGAACATGTTGAACTGGTGCACAATTAGAAGCTTTATTCCTATTGTCTAGCATTCATTGTGCTGTAGGCACTATTAGAGAAGAAAAAGTAATCATCAATCTCACCCAGCTATAAACTCTGCATGCTATAATAGCTATCTTACCTGTAAGATATGACTACAGGTGCAAAAGTGGCATGAATATTATGGAAGTAACAAACCACTTTTAAATAATGGTTTTAAGGCTCACTGAATGAGCTGGAACCCATACCTAATGCTGTAATGAGGTCAAGAACCTAAGCCTAGATAGGTAATGAGCCCTAGAAGAAAACTCACTATTATAATTCTGCTAAATGAATATAGCAATAAAATGGTTACTAATGATGTTTTTTTTGCTTTACCCATAAATTAGTGGATCACTCAATCTTCATCAGAGAAGCTTCCTCTGGCAGTAAATGGGAATTAACACAGAGACCCACACTTGGACAATCCACTGAGAGGGAGAGACTTCTGGGCTCACAGCCATAAATTGAATGTCTTTATCACACTTCTCTCCTCAATGTTCAAGGATCTATTTGATTGAGGAAGCAGAAAGAGTATAAGAGACAGAGATGGTATACGACATCAAAGGAACAACACTTTATAGACATAGTAAGATTGTTGCACATACAAACTCACAGAGACTGTGATAACAGGCAAAAAAAAAACTGTATAACCTCAAGTCAGACAAAATCACAGCATAAAGAAGGGGGAGATTTGAACACATAGACCTTATCCAAGAAGCTATTTACAACTTATAGCTTCTGAGAGAGGGAAAAATCAATTTTATTTAATGGAGGGACACGATGTATATCAACAACACTCCCAGAATGGGCCCCATGCTCAGGAATAATTCATAAATACAAATTTAATTCCATTTGTTTGTGTGTGTGTGTGTATTTGTGTGTGCTTTGTTTGTTTTGTTGTTGTTAACTAAGATAAATAAAGAACTTGAAGTTGGAAAGGTAGGGAGGTGGGGAGGGATCCAGGAAGTATTGGAGAAGGTTAAAGAATATGATCAAAATATATTGTATAAAATTCTCAAAAACTAAATAAAAGCATAAACCAAAACAAGTTATCATTGATTTTTCTTATTATTAAGGCAACATATATTTATTTGGAGAAAATTAAAAATATAAATTAATGGAAAGTACCTATAATCTCAGCTCCCCATAATAAACTTGATTAACAAACCATTGCCATTTTCCTGTATACTCACTGGTTTTTAAGTTTTCCTGTGTTTTAACATTTCGCTATCTTGTGGTTTTGTTTTTATTCATAGAAAGAACAACACTGTACCTTTAATGACTCTATGATGATCTTATGTATTGTCATAGACATGTTAACCTAGGATCTCCAGGTTTTTGTAATGTTTTTCCTTAGAGTTTTCTGTTGCCTATCATAGACTGTTTTCATAGATACCCCAGAAAATGGCCAGTCCAAATAGTCTAATTAAATTACATTGCACTCTGCTTCATCTGTCAGAAAGTGAAGCACTGGGATACATGACTGGAATGCAATGGCTTCAGGACAAAATAACAGGCTCCCAACAGCCAGGGGGCCTGGAGAGTTCTCCATGATTTTATAAGGAGCGAGCTGGAACTCTGAATGAAGGGGTTATTTAGGTATCTGCCTTTACATATGAATTCTATTTATCAGTTTGTGAAGTAAGCCTATGCCACTAATAAAATGTGGATGAAACTGAGGCTTGAGATTAACCATAGAATGAATTTACCCTGGTATACTCTATTCTCATTTGCCCAGACAGCTGAGAATTATACTGGTTTCCTAAGGGAAGAACAGTTCTGACTGGAGGAACATAAGAGCATTAATGAAAGAAGGAACATGGATTTTCTAAGCCCCATCCCTTGCAGTCCCTCAAGCAGTTGAGACTGAGGGGTCTGCTCTAGCCATGTCTAGATGCGAGTAACTCTCTTGACTTTAGAAGTGCTGTGCAAGATCTGCTTTATGTTTTAAACTCTTGACCCATGATTGTTATCACGTTAGAACTATATCAATTACCATAGTTGTAATTACATTGCTTTGTAATATTATCTAGAATACAATGCACATTAATAGTGGAGCCTTTAAAAAATATATGTGGAAGAATAATTACCCCTAAACATTTAGTATCTCATGGAAGTAGGTTTTTTGCTTTATTTCCATGCATAAGACATGCCAGCATCAGAGTAGCGTTCAGAAATTGTTTGGGGGAGAAATACACTGAGTTTCCTGCTCAACAAGATATTTCAGTGAAAGAGTAACTCTGCATTATAGAAATATGAATGCTTTTCCCTGGAGGGTGTGTTTCCTGACTGATGATCAGCCTGCTGACCTGGAAGGCAAGTGATAAGCTGGTTTACTCTATGTTTTGTTTCACAAAGCTTTATATGGCTCTGATGCTACTGCATTTTGCCTGTGGGCCACAGCAGCTTCAAATAATTATTTTAATATCTGGAATTGATGAGAGCAATCTGAAAAGAAGTGCAGCATTGCTCACTCACATAACCACTTAGGAAGTAATGGCTAAAATGGGATAGAGCTTGTGTGAATTTATCAAGTTGCCTGCTTCATTTTCCAAGGGAAATTCTCTTCTTGAACAATGTGTAGACAGATATGGCCAACTTGTACTTTATATTTGCTTTTATGTCTTTGATGTTAATGTATTTATTCCCATTGTAACTATTAATGTTGAAGACCACTATCAGAAACTCGTGGTTTTAGAAGGCTCTCATTTATAAGGCACATTTCTGATTGTTCAGTAGCTTCCAAGGCCAATGGCTGATATGTGCATTCCTTTTCTCTCATATGCAAAGCATTTTTGATAAAAAATATAACTTTCAGAGGTGAAAACCAAATACAATGCTTTCTTTGTAGCTGTTGTTTCCTATATATGTATGTACACACACACACGCACATCCTTTTTATCAACTTTCTCCCTCAACATAATTTTCTTTCCTACTTGGGTATATTTTGGAGTCATTTTCTCAGTATTCTTTTGTTTTATGAGAAATAATAACCAAAACATGACAAGATAATATCATGTTAGACATGATTTCTTGTTTGAGTATACAATTAATATGTTTAGGAGCTTAAAGGTTGAGATAAGACAGAATGTTAGTCAATTTAGCTGAGCAACTCAGTAGCATTTGATGCATTCAAGATGGTGTGCAGTCACCAGCTCCAAGTGGCTCCAAAATATTTATATCACCTCAAAGGAATTCTACCTGCTAGATAACTGTCTATGGATTTTTAACTGTCTGTGGATAACACAGATAACATTCTATGTCATGTTTTGGTTATTATTTCTCATAAAACAAAAGGAAATGACTCTAAAGTATACCCAACTAGGAAAGAAAATGATATTGAGGGAGAAAGTTGATAAAAAGGAAATATATATGCATATATTTATATACATATATAACTACCATTCTGGATGTTTCATTCTAATCGCACAGGATTTATATTTTCTGTGTCTGACTTTTTTTCTCATAAAAATGCTTTCCTTTTTACTCTCCCCTCACCCACTTTGGTAGCATTTTTCTCTCTTCCCTTCTCTTCCTTTAGCATACACGTTATCCAGGGCACAGATCCTCATTGCATGTGACATCTGTGGAGCCCTGCTCATCCAAGCTCTGTCACATCTGTGCATGAACATTATTTCCTAGTGAAAACTGGTGCAGAGAGGCCACTATTGAGTAGACAATCATTCTGAGGAAGCCAAAGCTAGAAAAAGTGATGTTACATATGAAGGTATTAGAACAGTTCTGTCAGACATATCAGAAGCTACTGATACAGAGAATGGACACAAGGTATGCCCTCTATAATGTTACTTAGTGATCTTTTAAAATAGAAAAAAAATTCATTACCATATCGCTGACTAATAGTTATGGTATATTATTAAATGCAGAATCATTCACTGATAACAAATGATGCAGGTGAATATTTGAATACTGCAAGGCCTAGAGAATTTTCAATGTATCTGCTGATCCACCACCCCAGCCCAAGTTTTAGCTTTTAAATTTTCTTTTGCCCACTCATTGCTTTGTATGTTTGGTAACTTCAGCTATAAATAAACTATGTGTTTAAGATTTCTGTCACACTATTTTTCTTTTTCTGGGGGATAACTGTTAACTCTGTTTCTCTTTGTCTCCCTCAGCTTCCTTCTAACCTTCCATTTCTTTTCATTCACTTCTAGTATTTTTTAAATGTTTATTTATTACTTCAAGTTACATCTCCATCACAGCCCCCTCTCTCCACCCCTTCTGGTCCCACCCTCTCTCCCCTCTCCCACCTATCCTACTCCTCCAGAGTGGGTTGCCCCTACATACCCCCCTCCCCAGTTCAGCAGTCATGTGAGGGTTAAGACCTTCCTGTTGCACTGGGGGCCTATATGGCAGCTCCATTAGGGCAAAGTGACTTCTACTATTTTTTGAAGCCATGGGTTGCTTACCTTTCTTACCCTCCAGTGCCACTGGAAATGCCTCAATTTAGTTTGCACACCAACTTATCAGATGAGATTTCAGGTGTTTTATAGTAGGCACCGTCCTAAAAGCTCCCTGTCTCTTAGCTTTTAGAGAGAACTGGCTACTTGTTTGGAGTCATTCACTGCTCTCTTTAGACCTCACCTCATCATCTTTCTGGAAATTCTCTACTTTATCCCATCTTGGATCCTTCATTTCTCTTACCATTTGTTTTCATTTCTCTTGGTACATGCAAATTCTTTTAATGGAGCATATCCTTCTGTAGTTTTCATAGAAAATATTCAAGAAAAGAAACAGTTTTAAAATTCCTATACCTCATATTTTTAAAAGTCTACCTTTGCAACCAGCAGCTTGACTGGGTGCAGGATTCTAGGTAGAAATGCATCTTCTCTTTGAAATCAACTTAATTCTCACTACTCAGTACTCCTGTCATTTATTATTGTGGAATTAAAAATATCAATTTCACATGGAAATCTTATTTTTTCTTTAATTTAAACTATATAAATATGATGGCGATCTTGCAGTGATATTTCCATTTGCTCATTTTTGTTCAGTTTCTCCCTCTCTCTTTTTGATTGTACTTTCTAGGAGAGTTACTTGACTTTACTTTCCTACTATCTTACTCAAATTTCTATGTAGTTTATTGTATTTTAAAAATCATTAATTTTTTTAAAATTTCCCTTTGATGTATAGTTATTTTTTGCTTTAACTCTTTTTTCTATACTTTCTTCACGTTCTCTATTTGTTTATCCTTTGCCTGTCACCTTGGAGACACCATTTGCTTGTGTCTCATGATCCACAGCCCAGGCTGTCTGTTCACACTTAACAGGGGTTCCTGGGAGCTTATGAAAAGCCACTATCCATGGATGCAGCTCACTAAAAGGCCTTGGAAAACAATTCAGCCCTTTCGTTGGCAGCTCCACATTCTAATCTCAAAATGCCTTTGTTTTGGAGTGGTTCGATTTCAGAAAGATATTCTCCAAATCTACTGCTTGAGGAATAAGGCTGACTCCTCGGAATCTGGAGGTGGTCTGAGGAAGAGGTCCCAGAAGTCCCATATTAAGCATGGAGACCTTCAGATGAGCTCTTGGTTTCAGTAGAATGCCTGTTTTCAGTCTTGTGTGCTAACTTCTGTAATCATCTTAATCACACCTTTGCTTCTGTACTCCTCAGCCTTCTTATGAAAATCATCAGAAATAATGACTGTACTCATACATATTTATTCTACATATTCTATTCAAGAGCATGCTAGGGACAGTATGCTAGGCACAGCTCATGTAGGATGAGAAAATCTGTTCTCTACTCTTGTATTTGTAAAACTGAAAGTCACAACATATATTTGTAACATCTTTTATGTGCTAAGTATATCCCACAGGAAGGTGCTACAGAAAAATAGAGTGAAAGGAAGTGTCACTTAAGTGGGGATCTGAAGAGTGAGTGGCAGGTAGGCAGACATGGAAGAGTGGAGAAAGCATTCCAGGCAAAGGCCACGAGAAAGGCATTAAAATATACCAGTAAAGCTGGAGGGTAAGGAGCATAGAAGAAGATGAGGTAAGGGCTGTGGTCAGGACAGATCATATAGTACTGCGTGGACGTTTGTCTAAGTTTGTTTGTGTTTCTGGATCTAGGAGAGTAAAAGGGTAACTTGCAGGGGGAGGAGCAATAGAGAGGGGAATAGCAAGGTACAAGTGATCTGAAGGGGGAAATGGGGAAAAATAGGGGTTTAATTAGGGAGGGAGGAGAAAGATATGTAACACAGTAACTTATATTACTTTTGTTTTATTATTCACTCTAATTTATTTTACTATACATAAATAGCTCTACTTTTCTTCTAACCCTTGTTCCTTCCAACCTCCAATGCTAGGTGGGAGAGAAAGAAGAGTAGAGGGGAAAGGGATGGGCAGAAGTGTCTTTGATCTACTTCCTGCTGATTAAGGTCACTGGGTTCTTTGGGGGTGATACCAATCTCAGTAGTCACAATATCCAGAAGTCCAGCAAACCAACAAACCAGGAAACAGCAGCAGGAAGAACATACAGCAGGGAGAGCAGCAACCTCTTTCTTCTTTGTAGCATCCCTTTCTTTCTTCTTTGTAGAGCCCCCTTCTCCTCAGGGCTCTGACTTTTTATCCCTCTCTCAAGTCCTCAGAGTGAAACTCGCTCAACTGACTAACATATGCCCCTGCTAGCTCACGAGGCAGTTAATAGTTTACAACTGTGATCTTAACTGAAGCAGCCTCACACCTGGGATTAAACAAAAACATTGTCATAACTTTGAAAAAAATAAACAAAACTCTTACCACAGAGATAAATACAGAAGGAAAGGGAGAGAAGAGGGTAAAATAACAATAAGAATGATAAGTCATAAAGCATCATATCGTTATATATCTAGCTAAATTTATATATAACATATATAAGAATATATATATATATAGTAAATATGTAAACATAGATAGTTGAAATGATGTTTTCCTTCTGGGTTGACAATGCTCCCCACAAGAGCCAAAGATTTTCTAACAAAAGTCCCAACATCAGAACTGAGAAGTCCCCTTTTGAGTTGTTTATCATAGTTGGCCAAGAGTCTCACGGAAAATTATAGGATATTGATGTTGCCCTTGTATGCCTCTCAGGGTGGAAGGTTAGTTCCTATTGCTGAAGACACCATGCACTTCAGACACAGGACTTATGGGAACTAATCTGAATCTGGTCTGAAAGTCTTCTTCCTCAGGAGTTGTACCAGAGGGTACAATACAAACTTACAAAAGAGGAAAGCAACCAACTGTCCTACCCAGCTATGGTGCCTATGAACCACAGTAATGAATAGCATGGAATGATATCCATAAGGGTGTAGTAGTGGCACACATACCTTGGTGGTAACAAACAGCTCTCTAATTGGGCTTAAGATCTGCTCAACAAGAAGAAAATTATGCCTGATGCTAGAAACCTAGCTACCTACATGGGGCTAGTGAAATCATGGATCTTGGAGGAGAACCTATAACCTCTACTTGACTACACCAGTTTAATTTTTAACTACATTCTAAATATTCATCCTTATACCTGCAGATAAGTCTTCATCACTTATCAAGGGATCATCTCTTTAAAGCAGGCAAGAACATCATTGAGAACCACAAGCAATTAAAGTATGGAGAACAAGAGACTGCATGGTGCCCAGTCTCAGCTGATACTGTTTTTTAATAATTTATTTTTTATTTCTTCAAGTTACATCTCAATCACAATCCCCTCCCTACTCCCCCC
>CAJQZJ010034238.1:1188603-1207954 GCA_907164525.1 Lophiomys imhausi
CCCTTTGATCTCCTTTAGTTGTCTTATTGCTCTAGCAAGGACTTCAAGTACTATTTTGAAGAGATATGGTGAAAGTGGACATCCTTGTCTTGTCCCTGAGTTTAGAGGAAATGCTTCAAGCTTCTCTCCATTTAATTTGATGTTGGCTACTGGCTTGCTGTATATCACCTTTATTATTTCTAGGTATGATCCCTGTATGCCTGTTCTCTCCAAGGCTTTTATCATGAAGGGGTGTTGGATTTTGTCAAACGCTTTTTCAGCATCTAACGAGATGATCATCTGGTTTTTTTCTTTCACCTTGTTTATATGGTGAATTATGTTGATGGATTTTTGTATGTTGAACCATCCCTGCATTCCTGGGATGAAGCCTACTTGATCATGGTATATGATACGTTTGATGTGTTCTTAGATTCAGTTTGCCAGTATTTTTAAAGTATTTTTGCATATATGTTCATGAGGGAAATTGGTCTGAAGTTCTCTTTCTTTGTTAGGTCTTTGTGTGGTTTAGGAATCAGGGTGACTGTGGCCTCATAGAATGAGTTTGGCAGTGTTCTTCTGATTCTATTTTGTGGAAGAGTTTGAAGAGTATTGGTATTAGCTCTTCTTTGAAGATTTGGTAGAATTCTGTGCTGAAACCGTCTGGCTCAGGGCTTTTTTTGGTTGTGAGACTTTTAATGACTGTTTCTGTTTCCTTAGGGGTTATAGGATTGTTTAATCTGTTAAGCTGATCTTGATTTAACTTTCGTAGGTGGAATCTATCAAGAAAGTTGTCCATTTCACTTAGTTTTTCAAATTTGGTGGATTGCAGATTTTTAAAGTAGGATATAAGATTCTTTGGGTTTCCTCAATGTTTGTTGTTATTTCTCCCTCTTCTTTTCTGATTTTGTTGATTTGGTTTTTTCCCCTCTGCCTTTTAGTTAATTTGGCTAAGGGTTTGCCTATTTTGTTGATTTTCTCAAAGAACCAACTCTTGGTTTTGTTGATTCTTTGTATTGTTCTTTTTGTTTCTAAGTTGTTAATTTCAGCCCTAAGTTTGATGATTTCCTGTCTTTTGCTCTTCTTGGGAGTGTTTGCTTCATTTTTTTCCAGTTCTTTGAGTTCTGCCGTTAATTTGCTAATATGAGCTGTCACAATTTCTTTTTGAAGGCACTTAGTGCTATGAACTTTCCTTGTAGCACAGCTTTCATTGTGTCCCATAGGTTTGGGTATGTTGTGCCTTCATTGTCATTGGATTTTAAGAAGTCTTTGATTTTCTTCTTTATTTCTTCTCTGACCCAGTAGTCATTCAGTAGAGAGTTGTAACAGAACTTTTAAATTATTATTTAATACTTATTTATTAACAATATTCACTTATAACAAATACCAACAATTTCTTTTCTTCTACATTTATTTATTAATTCCAGTTACATCTTTTTTTTTTCTTATTTCCCACTACAGTTTCCCCTTTCAGTCCAACAAATGGCTCTTTCTCTTATAATAACAAATACAATACAGTAAAACAGAGGTAATTAGGCCACAGTTATGAGGGTTATATGGCTTAACGTACATTCCCAATGACCAGTCCATATGTATTTGGTACCTGACTTTAACATTATACTATCTAAACATCTCTATGAGTTTAAAGGTCTATATCTGACTCAACATTCATAGTAACTTGCAACACAATTTTAAAAGTATCTTCTTAGATCTATAACACTCTCTTGACTCCTAAACAACTCAAAATTTAATTATGAGACTCTAGCTATCTGTTCTTCAACCACCTCAGAGACCTGAGAGGGATAAGCCCCAGACACTGTATCCTTCTAAAAGGTTAGGAAAATAATTATTAATAGGTTTAGTGGATAGGTTAAAGGGATTATAGGAATTTATAGGGTTAATGGTTAAGAAATTGTTGGTATTTGCAGATGCAAAGTGTAGAATACGATTGAGAAGAAAGGAACACAGGCAACAGCTTGAACCTGATACTTAAGAAAGTAAAAGAATACCACCAGGGGGGGATCCAAGATGGCGGCAGCGCAGACGTATTTTGATTTCGGGGTCAACAATCAGGTGGGGACCTAATTAATTCAGGTGGTGGAGCTGTTTACAAGTAAGCTCTGATTCCACGCTGGAAGGGCCTGTACTAGTACATAAGATGGATATAGGACTGTTTCAAATATCTCGCAGTTTTCTCGAGGTTGGTTCCTGTAGGGGGTAAGTCTGCAGTTCAGCTGCAGTAGCCCTGCTGCTCCTGTGGCTTGGAAACTGGCCAGTGATGTCACAGACTGCGATCTGTGGTCTGAAGGCACTTTGCAGCGGATCTCCCGGTCATTTCCAAGGGTCGCAACCTTTTGCTAGATAATTGGATCAGATTGTCTGTGTGAGACCTGGGAGTGCCTATCAGGGTGAGGATTATCTCTGTGTGGTTTCTGAATCTGCCGGCTGAGTATTAGGTTGGAACTTACCGGGGATTTCTCCTTTTGGGGGGATGGGTTATCCCAATTCCCGGGTCCAGAGGCTTCCTAGCGTGTCCGAGATTTGGAAGGGGCATCCTGCCCAGGCATCTTCCATGGTCCCTGTGTAGCTGGGTGAGATTTAAAAGGGGTCGTGCCCTTTTTCAGCGTCCTGGAACACTTGCCGCCTTGTGATTGTTGACCCCGAAATCCCAGCCGCCGCCATCTTGGATCCCCCCTGGTGGTATTCTTTTACTTTCTTAAGTATCAGGTTCAAGCTGTTGCCTGTGTTCCTTTCTTCTCAATCGTATTCTACACTTTGCATCTGCAAATACCAACAATTTCTTAACTATTAACCCTATAAATTCCTATAATCCCTTTAACCTATCCACTAAACCTATTAATAATTATTTTCCTAACGTTTTAGAAGGATACAGTGTCTGGGGCTGGTCCTCAGTTGTCAGGAATGCAGTCTCTGTGGTAGACCCTTAACACATTTAGTAATCCTTTTTCTGGAATATCTCAGATGTAGGTTCATTAGGGTAAATTGTTTATTGCAGTCTCACCTTAAATAAAACTTGGTGCTTTCTTCTCTCTGGGAGACCACATCAGCAACTCTGCCTAGTCTTTAAAGCTGGCCACAGTTTGGACAGATCAAACCCCTCTAAGCAAAAGCTGAGCCACAGGGTTTAGTCCTTGGCCTTTGCTGTCTTGCCGAGGCTTTCTTTGCTCACCAGCTTCTTTCTGCCTCAGGGAAATCCAGCCATCAGTTCAACAGCACTTTCTCTTGCAGGATCCCTCTGAGCTCTCTAGCATCGGGGCCTCTTTTTTATGGGGCTCCATGCACTGTACTTAAATAGGAGGAACTCTGTTTCAGCTTAATTTGGGCTCCGCCCACTTAGCAGCTGAAAACAACGCCAGGCCAAATACTTTGTTTCTTAGTCCTTTAAGTCTTTCCTGTTTTTCCTGGCTTCAACCTTGTTTTTCAGTCCATTAAGTCTCCTGTTTGTTTCCTGTTTTCACCTGACTTCATCCTTGTTTTTCCACAAGCTGATAAGCTAAATCGCTCACAGCCAAGTTGATCTTCATGTCCTGAATTAAGAGACTATATCAAATATTTACTAAATCTAAATTAATCTAACTCCCTACAGAGAGTTGTTCAGTTTCCATGAATAGGTAGGCTTTTTGTTATTTCTGTTGTTGTTGAAGTCCAGCTTTATTCCATGGTGGTCTGATAAGATACAAGAGGTTATTTCAATTTTCTTGTATCTGTTGAGGCTTGCTTTGTGTCCAACTATGTGGTCAATTTTGGAGAAGGTTCCATGTGGAGCTGAAAAGAAGGTGTATTCTTTTGTGTTTGGGTGAAACGTTCTGTAGGTATCTGTTAGGTCTATTTGGTTCTTGACCTCTGTTAGACTCATTATTTCTCTGTTTGGTTTCTGTCTTGATGACCTGTCCATTGTTGTGAGTGGGGTGTTGAAGTCTCCCACTACTAGTGTGTGGGCATCAATGTATGGTTTAAGCTTTAGAAGAGGTTTTTTGTTTTTTTTTTTTTGTTTGTTTTTGTTTTTTCAAATATGGGTGCCCTTGTAGTTGGTGCATAGATATGCAGTATTGAGATGTCATCTTGATGTATTTTTCCTTTGACTTGTATGTAGAGTCATTTCCCATCTTTTTTGATTAATTTTGGTTGAAAGTATTTTATTTGATATTAGGATGGCTACTCCAGTTTGCTTCCTGGGCCCATTTGCTTGGAAAACCTTTTCCTAGCCCTTTACTCTGAGGTAGCATCTATCATTGTTAGTAAGATGCATTTCTTGTATGCAGCAAAATGATGGGTCTTGTTTATGGATCAATTCTATAAGCCTGTATCTTTTTATTGGGGAGTTGGGTTCATTGATGTTGATGGATATTAATGACCAAAGGTTGTTATTTCCTGTCATTTTGATGTAGGTGGTCATTGTGTATTTCTTTTGGTTTAGCTGCAGAGGAGTTTTTTGCTTTGTTTGTTTTCTTGGCTGTAGTTATTTTCTCTGGATTGGAATTTTCCTTCTAGGATCTTCTGTAGGGCTGGGTTTGTGGGTAGATACTGTTTAAATTTGGTTTTGTCATGGAATATCTTGTTTTCTCCATCTATGTTGACAGAGTTTTGTTGGGTATAGTAGTCTGGCCGGCCACCTATGTTCTCTTAGGGTTTGTAGGATGTCTGTCCAGGCCCTTCTGGCTTTTAAAGTTTCTGAGAAGTCAGGTGTAATTCTAATGGGTCTGCCATTATATGTTACTTGACCTTTTTCTCTTACAGTTTTTAATATTCTTTCTTTGTTCTGTACATGTGGAGTTTCAATTATTATGTGGCAATAGGAATTTCTCTTCTGGTCTAATCTAATCTGTTTGGTGTTCTGTAAGCCTCTTGGAATTTTACTGGCATCTCTTTCTTTAGGCTTGGAAAGTTTTCTTCTATGATTTTTGTTGAAGATGTTTCCTGAACCTTGCAGTCAGGCATTTGCTGATGTTTTTCCCTCTCATCTTCTTTTGTTTCCAGTGCTAGGAATGAAACACAGGATCTTAGCACTCTACTCTAATCATATAACAGACATTGGTGGTTTTTGAAAGACATTAGACTCCATGTCATTATCCTTTTGCCTCCCAGTACAATGTTGGGATTATGGGCATGCATGACTTCTGTAATCTTATGAATACAGATATAAAGTATTTTCTACTCTGGCTTTTTACACTTAATTTTAAAATGAAAAGATCATTGTGGAAGGCAGCTATGCAGAAGAGACTAAAGCCATTTTATTCTTCTATGTTTCACAAGTCTAAGTGGCCACAGAAGCACAGAGTTGAGGAGAGGATTGTAGAGCCCAGATCTGTGCCATTCCTGACCTCTATGACTTTGACTTGAAGTTGTTGAGGCTGATGGTCTAGGTTATATCAGACTTGTGGGAGAACTAAACTGGTGGGCTCTGTGGAGGAGGGACTGACTGAAGCATATCAGAGACATAATGCTCCCTCCCCCATTCATGAACAGAGATGAAAGGAGGGCCTCCCCTCTCTTCACATCTGGTGCTTGGCAGATAGGAAGTAAATATTTTCTTGATGCACTTGTCTGGTATAAACTCAGGCATCAGTTCACAAAGACTTTATGGAGTTTTTAATGTTCTACTTGGCTCTATTTCTGTTGCTTTCCTAGCACCACAGAGATACTATTAAGTTGAGGCCATTCATTAGTCATTGCCAGAACAGTTTTATTGGGATGACTGTTACTATGTATTTAACTTCTCAGATCCCATAGCATTTTACCGCTGATTATTGTTCTACTAATCCATCCAGTGGTGATAGAGCTGCATTCTGTTTTTAGCAAAGGCCAATCTATTCAGCTAGCTGCATGCCCAATGAACTCTCAGTTACAAGTCCCCACAGAGACCCTCCCAGATTGTATAAGGAGCTTTAATTATGCGCTGCTAATAGAGATCGCACGATTTTCCTTTGACATTTTCACTCAAAGAGTATTATAGACATCTGTGATTACATCGTGCACAAAACTTGCCAGTGGAGCTTTAATTAAGAAAGCTTTCAAGGGGCTGGCATCTCGGAAATTACTGACTTCTTTAGGAGTGAAAGAAACACTGAATGACAGGTTTCTAGGGCTTTTGTGTTTACATAGTTACCCGACAAACTCAAGTATTGAAACACTCTTTGTTTTGATCTCCTTGAAAGAACACTCTTAAGTTCTTCTGATATAAAAGACACCCATATAAATAAGAAAGATAAGTATCTGTCTGTTGGAAGCAAATACCATTGTAAACCAGAATCTGAGTTGTTGAAAGGGTTGTTCCACATGCCACTCTGTGAAATTAGAATTTATCTGTGTGTTGACGTAGTGCCATGTTTTCCATCATCTTTAGCAGCCACATAAGTACTTCTTTGAGGCTTGAAAACTTATATAGAAGGCAAATATATGAAACTCAGAGAGGAAACTCTTTCATTTGAGCCCAAAGTGGTCTTCCCATATCTCCATATAGCTTCCATGCTCCCATGTCCTGTCAAGGCAGAAGTATATTTCTAGAACTTGCAGTCTCTGCCTGCTTTGAAAACTGTTGGTTTGTTCAATACAATCTAATTACAGATCTCTAGAGTGAAGCATATACATTTTCTTTGACTGAAGAATAAGTGGATAAGGCTTCAGTTACCCTCTCCTTAATCTTTAGTTTTGCTGCTAAGGGAGCTCCTTAAGAAATGTGTTCTTGGCTCTGGTGAACATCCCTGGAGAGAACAGGTAAGAAGTATAAATGTGGGTATCAGTACTCAATTAGCCCAGTGTGCAAGAACAGTTCAACGTATCCAAAATGGAAGGCACACTGCAGCAGTGGCCTTGTCATGACATCCTTTTTTTTTTTTTTTTTTACATTTTTTTAAACATGATGTTTTAGAAGAAAGGATTAATTCAAATCTCTAATACAATATTTCATCCATGGGAACCATCCAGTAAAAACATGAAGGCTTGAATTAAGAAAAAATGTATAAATCCTCTAATTTCATATCACAATTCAGTAGCTCAACTGTACTTTGAGAATTTGTAGAGTGGAAAGGCCTTGACATAAAGGAGTTGACCTCATATCAAATCCCAGTGATACTAAATTAGTTGGCCATGTTCCTTACCTGTAACATGAGGATGTTGAACTTGATGATCTAAGATGCATTTCGACTGGTGCCTGCCTTAAGCACCTGTGATCTATGTTATTGTGGACACTCTTTCTCGATGCACATGGGTGAAGTCAGCCACTCAGCTAGGGGAACCAGGCTGTGGTTTGTGTTCCCCACTCTCCATTCCTAGCACTTTCCAGGCATGCCCATTGAAATAGTGCTTCGAAAGGTCTTCTGTCATGTGAAGTCTTACTTGTTCAAAATTAAGTTTCTGTATCTGATTGGGGCACTTGACAGGCCATTTGCTGTTCTGTCTTTTAGGCATGATGATCAGAAACTGCACTTCTAAGAAATAACCCATAGTTGGAATTTGCACATCAGAATGGCTTATTGACTTTTTCATTTATATAACCAAAATTGCACATTATGATGAAAATGAATTGCCTTTGGCAGTTTTCAGCATGATAATTGTATTTTTAAAGTAGCTTATTTTATGTAACAGTTTCATCTTACTTACATCTAAATCATATTTTATGGTCTTACATGTTTATATTATTTCACATAAAGCATTAAATAAGAAACCCAATTATATACACTTTGATTTTTGTAAATTAAAATAAAATACACTTATTCTCTCCAACTCTTTCTCTTTCTCTCTCTTTCTTTCTCTCTCTCTCTCTCTCTCTCTCTCTCTCTCTCTGTGTGTGTGTGTGTGTGTATATATGCATGTGCATGGTATGTGCATGCACCATGAAAAGGTTAGAGAACAACTTGCTGGACTTTGTTCTACCCCTTCATCCATGTGGATTCTAGGATCAGGGATCAAACAAACAGGTTGTTGGGAAGGAACTTTACCAGCTGAGTCATCTTACTAGCCCTCCTCATTAGAGTCTAAAAAGTAATTATGACAATTCCCTGATATTTGTGCCCCTTTCATATTGGCATGAATGTGCGCTTTAGATAAAATCCCAACATAGCGGTGTATCAGGTGTTTTATATTCTGAAAACCTGACAAATACTAGTTACTCATGTAAAATGCTAGTAACACTAGTTTTTAGATGTTAAAATCATTGATATTTCTTTTTTATTCACAATCTTTGCTGGTGTTTGTTAATGTGAAGTTCATTATACATAAAAGCAAATAAGGCTTTATGATGTTCATTATAAATATTTTATACACCCTTTTCAATTGTATCTTGGCCTTGTAGTTATGTCTTTTTTTTCAGGTTTTCAAAGGCATTTTTTATTTAATATTTTTTATGACTATAAATAAGTGTTTCCACTATGGAAAAGAAAGTTAGCACAGTACATTTTCATGACTGGGGAATGGATTTCTGAAGTCATGTTCAATGGTGTCAAAACTTGGGGAGAAAAAAAAATTAAGAACAACCTGAAGGTTGGAATTCAGTTCTTTATAAAGTCCCTTGTAAAAACAAAACAGAATAAGAACAAACCTTAAAGGGTGGGGCAAATTTTTAAAAAGAAAAAGAAAGGAAAAGGACGGAGTGATTCACTACTTCTCTTCAGACTCATCTCTGGCCTCCCTCACAGAAAGGGCTTCCAGCTTCTCAGACACCTTTTCGGCATTATCATTTTTGCCTGGTCCTTTCTTCTCTCTCTCTTCAATCTCTTTCCTGCATTCTTCAAACTTCATTTTGAACTTTTGTGCATTCTCAGCATTTAGGAAGCATATGGCGAGCTGCTCAGGCTTGGGGCACTCATCAGCAAAGTCAGCGTGGGTATTCCAGACCCAGGCATGGTCACTGCCAGCGTTTGGCTTCAGCTCCATCATCGGTGTGATATAGTGGTTGGCGCATATCTTCAAGGTCTTGTCCCTCCTCATGAGAAGGCGGATGTTCCCTTTCTCCTTATGCTTCAGGAGTTTAACATCTCCGGTGCCTCTCTCCTTCCATTCCAGGAGGTCATTCTCTGAAGCAAACCTGTACAGCTTTGCTCGCATCTTAAAAAGCTCCTCTTCACCTTCCCGAAATTATTGGCTCGAACTGGGGGTCATGGTTGGACTCATCTGCGTTCTCTGTGGAGGTATCATGGTCCTCATGACTGTCCCTGCGGGTCGCCATCGGGGCACGGCGACGGTGGCTCCACCAGCTCAGACGTCGCTGGCTTGGTGGCCTCTGGGTGGCTAGTCGCAGCTCCTTTCCTCCACGTCTGTCGCGGGCCGTATTTATGTCTTTCTCCCTTACAAATGTTTGAAGTCCAGTTGTGTTTCAGCTCCTTAGTATCTTATGTTATCTGGTCTTAATGGCATATGGTTTTGAAACCTTTTATGATGTGTGAGGGGGTGAGAGGACTCACAAGGGAAAGACACATGCTTTAAACCCTGGCAAACTGTGTTCGATTACTTGACCCATATGGTGGAAGGACAGGGCTCACACCTACCTGCACATTTCTCCTCTGAAAATGACATGCTCCCCACATACACAGAGGAAAAAGAATGTAATCTGCACCATATTTTATTTACATGACATAGTTTAGTTTTGTTCACCAAATCAACAAAAACTGTAATTTTCCGATTACAGCTTAAAAAGCTTTTCCCGAGATATTTCAACTCCTTGTTCTGTTTCTTACTTTGTTATGGTCTTATTGTTTCAATTTCAAGTTTTTACTGGTTAACTTAGGTTCTTTGGCAATCTCACACATGTTTATAATGCATTGGAATTTCTCCTATACACTATACTCTCATCTCTCTCTCTCATCCCTGTCAATGCCCCGCTCTCTCTGTGAATCAGTTTCCCACGTTCATGACTGTTCTTTCTCCTCTGACTCACTGGGTTTAACTAAGGTCCTTGTTATGACCACGGGTTGGAGCTGTCCATTGGTGCTTAGTGGGCTGAATACTGGAAATATAACTGAAAACAAGGACTCCATCTCTCTAGGTACCAACAATAGTCAGTTGTTGAGGGGGGGGGCAGGTAGAGCACAGGGGCCTGTCCCACTCATGATTGGTTGATGACCTGACCACACTTCTGCAGACCCAGTGTAGGCAGCTGGTTACTTGGCATAAAAGTAGCTGCCATGAAATAATACTGTCATGCCAATGTCTGTCATACTTAGAATGTGGCATTTTGCAGACTCTCTTCCGGGTCTCTAGTTTTTTATGCTTTTTCTGCTCTCCCTCAATGTTCCCTGATCCTTAATTCACTTTTTTTTTGTACTTAGAATTTCCTGGCTCTAAATTCCCCTACAGCATGGCTGTGTTTCTCTCTGTTAGCATCCCTGGTTAAATTTATTTCTGTTTATACATCACTCATCTGGGCCACATTCTTTAAAGGCACAGCCTAATTGTAGGTTCTTGGTTGAGAGATTTTTGTGAATGGATAAATCTATTTGTGAAGACACTCTCCAGGGCCGTAAGGTCCTGTTTGTGATCATTCATAAGCTTAGTTATTATACTTTCTGGTTGCTGATGGTTGAAAAGATGTTGAGCAGAAGAAGAGCTCCTCTGGGACCAACCATCTCAGGTGTAAGAGGCGGTGCGGAAGAGACCAGCTGCTCAGAACATGATGATGCACTAACCACTGAGAGCTTTTGGTTCTTAGTGTAGCAATGGCCTTGTTGGATTGAGTTACATGTAGAGTAAACAAACATTTTGGTACAATGGTGAGAGACCCCAAGCTTCCTGTCCACTAAGTCTGCTCCTGTGATTGACAGGTAAGTTCCAGACCAGTTCTCCTGCACAGGGGATGTCTGTCCAGTGCCACAGATCTCAAACCTGCAGAAGCCATAGATTCCCAAGGGCTGTACGGGTCATTCCTTTGAGCCCTTCTTCTCCACCTTGAGGCATACACACACAGTACTTTAGGTGAGATGTATGGTCTAATACTTATTTCTTCTCTTTTTGTTTTCCAAAGTTGCAGAAAATAGTGGCCTACAGATATTGGAAGACGAGGTAAGGGTGGCCCAGCCCTGTTTGGTAAGAGAAACTGCCTGATGATGACAAATTAAGACCCTCTACCATACTGCATGATCCACTCAACTCAGAGCTCTGGTTCTAGTCACTAAACCACAGGACTTCAAGCAATTTGGTTTATTTTTAATCTCTAAGAAGTTCATCTTGTCTTCACAGCACTTTTCTCACCTAACTCTGTAGATAAAGTGATATGAAGTAGATGTGTTTTTCTGATTTTGCTAAAATGTCCCAATTGGTAAAATTGTGCATTTTCCTTGTTTTTTTTTTTTTTTTGCCAGAACTTCCTAAATCAGTGTAACCAAATGATAGGCATGACACTGGAGTGAAGAAAAGCCACCCCCTGAATGTCCCATGACATGCCCTTAAGTGTCTTTCTTGTTCTTCCAGTCTTGCTAGGATATTGTGAGATTCAACTTCTCAGTTTGCAATATCAAAAAGTATTCTGTTAGAAAATGCCAAGACTGGCTATAAGCACTTAAAATATACTAAAGGGCAATGTAATACATTGTTGGTAGCATTGGTTTAGAGATGGTTTCCAAAGAGATTGGAGTTCTGGGTTTTTTAAACTACTCACCAGGCTTTCTGTGTGTACTGTGTCTTCAGACCCACTAGTACCACAGTAGAGAAAAGAGGAAGCAACCTCTCTCTAAGCCTGGAGCAGCAAAGAGTTTCCAGCAGAACCTGTGTCAAGGAGTAGACAATGCAGGGTGGCTTTTCTAATGGTCCACACTTCTGTCCTATTGTACAGGCAAATCTGAAAAGAAAACCTGAGATGTTTGAGAAGCAGTCAGTGAAGATTACACTTTGCTCCTCTGATCCACGGGAGAATCTAGGAAGAGAGGTTCCACTAGAGTCCTCTCATCTCTGAGTCCAAGCCCCGTGCTAACATTTTGAGAGGCAACTTGAATGGACCCCAGCACAGGCCAGAGAGCAGGTTCATGATGAAGCCCATGTTAGCAAGAGAAATGATTTAGATGCAGCTGGGATTTTCCTACCAAGCAGTGTAGCTTTTGGTTTAAAGGGCATAATGAAGTTCATGTTGGGGTTCCACTTCCTAGTATGCTGTTTTTCTGAGGTATCTGTCACTACTTAAGGGTGTTTGGAGATACTTTCTGTGTGGTGACGGTGCTGTCCTTGAAGCTGCTGACAGAATGGAGGACACAGAGTCTCATGACAGATGTTGGTGCTGCCTGAGGCACATGCACAGTTTCAGGTTTGGCTTTGCCTCCTTTCTATGGCAAACAGCTCCTGTGTGTCCTTTCAGGTTCCAGATAGGGCTGGCAGCCCTTACTCTTCTCTCCCCAGGAAGATGGGATGTCTCTGTCATCAGGGTTTCTGAGGGCACCTGAGGTCTCCAGTGTTACTTGGAGAAAAGGTTAGAATTAAAAAAAAAAAGAAGAACTCCACTTGTCCCTTTGCAACAGAAAAGTAACATATATCAGTTCATTTTACCACTACCATCAAAACACAGAATGTACAATGATGTATAAAATGTATACCCCCTTTCTACCTTTTCCCTTCAAAAGCACCATATCCTTCTTGTATTTTTTCTCTCTTTGAAGGCTACCTAAGCCTCCAAGGAGGAGGACAGAGTAGAATCTGACACATTTGAACCCTTTCTTCTATTTATTTCAACTTGTAAGGTTAGTGCCCCAGAAGACAGGACCTATATCTTCTGGATGATTGAAAGCATTAGAAAGGTATGGCTGTATGTTGGAATTGCTTAGGGAGTTAAGTTTTGACATGCAAAAAGGTGTGTTTATTCATAACTCACAATTATGGAGTCCTCCATATTCTTCTTTTCTCAAGTTCTAGGTAGAAATCAATGACACCCAAATTTTCCTTCATTACCTTGATCTTCAGAGATGCACAGATTTTAAAAAGTCATATTTTTTGTACACTCGTATAACAAGGCATTGGAGGTTCACTGTAGAGATTATAAACAAGAAACAGTAAAGTTACGGTAAAGTTTCTGGGGCTCAGGTGGTCTATGTACTTCATATAGTCCCTATATGCTACAACGACCTTTCAGACCAATGCAGTAATGTACTCCATCACACGTGGGATTTGACATGCATGACTCTTCCCTACTAGTAAAATTATTTTCTTTAAAATATATACAAAGGAATCCATAAAGGAATATAAATAACAGAACGTTCTTAAACCAAATGCAAGCCATTCTTTCTAATCTGCTCGGCAACAAGGATGTTAGTCATATTTAAGGCTAATTTTGTATAAAGAACAAGCAACCATTCCTCCATTATTTTCATGTTATCCCCTAAGGATCATTGGTGACCCTACCATAAAAATGGCTTTGCTCTTTTTTCCTTTCACTCTCAATGTTATTTTTGGATCCTCTAATCAAATGAGTCATTCCTGAAATGTTCGGTTTGTTTTATGGTTGTGGCATGCTAGGAAGGCAGGCAGCTCACCTGCCCTATACCACAGCTGATTCTAGCTGGGAAAGCTCCTGACATCTGTGCACATAATAAAATGTCTACAAAAGCAAAACAAACCATGTATCTACCTCCATTTCTCCTTCATGTTAAAGGGTGATCACCTGAAGTCACAATCCGGGCTTTGAATTGGGCTGCTGCCTCGGATCTGATGGAACAAAGAGAGATCAATAGCTGCCACCACAAAAAGTCAATGGAACATAAATTAGGAAAAGAGTATTTTCTAACTCTGGCCCCAAGCAGTGACTGGCTAGGTTCAAACCATACTTTTGGTTAATGAAAAGCAGAAAGCAACTTTATTTAACAGTGGGGTAGGCTATACTAGGATTCTATTTTGTGCTATCCCGACTTCTCTTTATTGATCTCCAAATAATGAACTGAAGCATGATGATCCTCTCTAAAGTTAAGCTTACTACCAAATGTTGTCAGGAAGTTTCTAACTGTGGCTAGAGAATTATGTGAGTCTAAGCCATGCAGGGGGGCTTCTGGCTATAAGCACTTTGAGAATCTGTGATGGATCTCGGTGAGTTCCAAGGCATATCAATACATTCAGTATTTTAGAGTTCTGGTTTAGTTGGCTGCTGAGGAGCAAATCAACTCTTTTCTCTTCAGACATGCTTTTTCCCGACAGGATAAGCAAACTTGGAAAACTTTCAAAATGAAAATAATGCTTTTTCTTTTGAGGAATATAGAATTAGAGATGTAGCTCAATGTCAGAGAATGTGCCTAGCATATGCCAAGGCCCTGGGATCGATAGCTAGCTCTGTAACAAACAAACAAATGTAGATACTTTGGGGAGAGATGATTCAAGAAACTCATGAGGATAGAAAAAAATGTCACTCATTGCATGATCACCTAGTTTTCACTGGTCACATGACAAAAAAAATCTATTTCCATCTCATTTTTAAATGAACTCACATATGCTTCAAAAGTAATGTAGAATATAGTTAGTTTGTGGTCATTGTTTTAAATAAATAAAAAACATCTTTTCCACTCTTGTTTGGTTTGATTAAAATTAACGGCAAATAGGACTAGAGACATGGCTCAGTAGAGGATCTGAGTTTGTTTCCCAGCACCTGTATCAGATTACTTACAATTGTCTGCTCCATCTTAAGGGGGATCTCACTCCTGCTTCTGGGATCTGTGGATACCTGCACTCATAACACACACACACACACACACACACACATACAAAAACACACATAAATACATACATACACACATACACACACAGACACACATGAATAAAAATAAACTTTACAAATTATGAAAAACGATTAATGCAAATAGAGATCACATTAATCATTGATGTGCAGGAGGCAGAATAGTTATGGTATTATGTGGGTATTATGGTTGCATAGAATGTCCTAATACCAAGACCTTTTGATAGGCAGGCTTCTTTACCTAGACTACTGCTGTAAAAGCTCCCTGAACTTCAACTAGTTTTAAACTCTGTGGATTCATGAGCAGAGAGGATTGTGATGCTGAAGAAGCATATGAATCTGTAGCAATTTAAAACAACCTTAGGTATTCTGGCTGCCAGAGGGCAGAACCTGAGGCAGCCACAGGGTTGCACATACTCTGAGATTACATGGCATGGAGAAACTTATGTCATTCACATCATTCCAAATGTACCTTTTCCCAGTGTTTGATGGTTGCTCTACTATTTTTAGTAATCTTTGTAACTTCCAATATTATAATCAAACCATTCTCTATGGCTCCATCAATTTTGAAGTATATCTCCCGAATACCAACTCCCCCATCTTCCTTTTTCTTTTTATTTTCAAAGACAATGTTTGTCTTAGCTTCTTTCCTGCTGCTGTGATAATACCAAGTCCAAAATGACTCAAGGGAGTAAAGGATTGTTTCAGCTCTCAGTACCAATGTACAGTCCATTATGGCTGGGAAACCAAGGCAGCAGGAGCTTGAGGCAGCTGGTCATATCACATGCAGTCAGAAGGTAGGGAGAGATCGATGTTGGCTGGTGCTCAGCTCTGTTCTTTGTAAGTAACTGAATCTCAAATATTCAGTTAGAGTATCACAAATGAACTAAATTATCTGGTCAACTCTTCCATGACTTAAAATCATTACAAGATAGAATTTGAATGTATCTTTTGTAGCCATACATAAATCCTTCCATGTGGTAGTCTGTAGGTCAGTTCTGAAAGTTAAAAAAAAAATAAACAATAACAACAAACAAACAAAAATCTTCCTGGATTGCTCTCCATTTTATTCTTTTTAAGGAAATGTGTTCCACAGAATCCAGAGATCACTGATGTGGCTAGTCTGGCTAGGACTCCGGGGGTCCCATCTCTCTTCCTAAACACCTGAGTTACAGGTGGGCCTCTATGCCATCTTTACTTGGGTTCTAGGGATCTGAATCCAGATCTGCATGCTGTGTGTACCCCTGTTTTACCCACTGAACCATCTCCCCAGCCCCTACAACTTATTAATGAGCTATTCGAGAGTTCTAGTCAAGTGTAGGTAAAATTATAGGTTTTTCAAATAGCCCCTGTCTTTAACCTTATCAGAGTAGTGCATTACTCCAAATTTAGAGTTTATGTTAAGCTTCACTTTTTGTATCATGCATTCTATGAATTGTAACCATTGCAGAATTAATGCAACACTATTATGGCATCATAGTTTCACCCTAATGTAAATCCCCTGCTTTCCTATTTGCCCTCCCACTCTGCCCCAGTCTATAGCAGCTACTGATTGTTTACTCCATAGTTTTGCCTTTTAAACATGCTTTCATTTTGATGGAAACATGAACTATGTAACCTTTTCAGGTTGACTTATTCCACTTGGAAACATGTATTTAAATCTTTTCTATGTCTTTTCATGCCTTGGCACTCATTTCTTATTGATAGTGATAACTGTGTGTTGTCCAGAAATACCACACTTTAGTTATTTATTTCTATTCACAAGCATACTAAAGGATATGCCAGTTACTTCTAAACTTAGGCAATTATTAATAAATTGCTATAAGCATTTTGTGCAGCTTTATGTATAGGCACACATTTCAACTCCCTTAGGAAATTCTGGTGGCATACCTTCACAACTGAATTTCTTCCCTCAACCACATTCAACTTAATAACAGCTCACAACAACATCCCTTACTTCTGTTCCTGTGTTTTTACTTTCTAATATTTTTCTTGCCATTCTTAGAACTTGTATCTTTCTGTTTACTTTTCTTAAATGTCCTTGCATGTGCTCTGCTTTTTCCACTTGACCTTTTAGACTATGAGCCCCAGTTGGTTTAAATTCTCAGTGTATTAATCCCAAATCCTTTCTGTAGCTGAGTATGATTTTGAAGCTTACTTTATCTTTTCAAGCTTTTTTATTCTTCTCTCATATGTTACATCCTGACCGCAGTTTCCCCTTCCTCCCATCCCTCAAATCTCTTCACTCCATCTATCCTCTCTGCCATATACACCCCCCCCCAATCTCAGAAAAGAACAGGGCTCCCAGGGACATCAACCAAACACTGAATAACAAGCTACAATGGGACCAGGTACATACCATCACATCAAGACTGGACAAGGCAACCAAATAGGAAGAAAAGGTCCCACAAGTAGGCAAAAGAATCAAGGACAACCAACCCCACTCCTACTGTTAGGATTCCCACAAGAACACCAAGCTACTCAGCCATAACATATATGCAGAGGACCCAGGTCAGACCTCTGCAGGCTCCCTGATCTCTGTGAGCCCCCATGAGTCCCAGTCAGTTGATTCTGTGGGTCATGTTCTTGTGGTATCTCTGACCCCCTGGTTCCTTCCATCCTTTCTCCTCATTTGCAGGACTCCACAAGCTCCATCCAATGTTGTGTGTGAGTCTCTGCATCTGCTCCCATCAGGTGCTGGATTAAGCCTCTCTGATAATGAATCTGCTATGCTGTGGTCCCAGAACACTCTGTAGGCAGGACAAACTGTGGGTTGAAGGTTTTGTGAGTAATTGATGTCCCAATCCCTCTACTTGAGGTCTTACCTGGTTATAGAAGTTGTCTGGTTCAGACTCCCAGTTCCTCATTACTAGGATCTCTTTGTTAGGGTTCCACAGTGTTTCCATTGCAGTAGGTTTTCACCTCAGCCCTGAAATGCCCACTAATTCTAGTCATTTCTCCTAGTATTTTCTCCTTTCCTCCTCCATCTGATCCCTCCTGTTCCCAATTGCGTCTAGTCATCCCGCAAAATCTACTTTTTCCCTTTCCCAGGGAGATTTTTATGCCCCCCATTAAGCATTCCTTGTTACTTAACCTCTCCGGGTCTGTGGATGGTAGCATGATTGTCTTTTACTTTATAGCTAATATCCACTTATGAGTGAGTACATACCATGATTGTCTTTCTGGGTCTGGATTACTTCACTCAGGGTGATTTGTTTCTAGTTCCATCCATTTGCCAGCAAATTTCATTATGTATTTTTCTTTTTAACTGATGAGTAATACTCAATTGTGTAAATGTACTACATTTTCTTTATCCATTCTTCAACTGAGGGACATCTAGGTTGTTTCCAGTTTCTGGTTATTATGAATAAAGCTCCTGTGAACATAGTTGAAGAAGTGTCCTTTTGATACAATGGCTCATCTTTTGGGTATATTCTCAGCAGCGATATAGCTGTGCCTTCAGATAGATTGATTCCCATTTTCAGAGAAACCACCATATTGACTTTCCAAGTGGCTGTACAAGTTTGTGCTTCCACTAGCAATGGAGGAGTGCTCCCTAGCTCCATATCCTCACCAGCATGTGCTGTCACTTGTGTTTTTGATCTTAGCCATTCTTTCAGGTGTAAGATGGAATCTCAAAGTCATTGTGATTTACATTTCCCTGATGGTTAAGGATACTGAACATTTCTTTAAGTGCTTCTCAGCCATTTGAGATTCCTCTGTTGAGATTTTCTGTTTATTGATGTACCCCATCTTTTAATTGGATTATTTAGTTTGTTGATGTCTAGTTTCTTGAATTTTTTATATATTTTGGATATTAGCCTTATGTCAGATGTAGAGTGGGTGAAAATCTTTTCCCATTCTGTAGACTGCTGTTTTGTCCTTCTGATGAATGTCCTTTGCCTTACAGAAGCTTTTCAGCTTCAATGAGGTCTGATGTATTAACTGTTAATTTTAGTGCCTGAACTATTGGTGAAGTTGTCTTCTGTGAAGTTGCATTCAAGGCTATTCCCCACTTTCTCTTCTGTCAGATTCAGTGTATCTGGTTTTATGTTGAAGTCTTTGATCCACTTGGACTTGGGTTTAATACAGGGTGATAAATACGGATCTATTTGCATTGTTCTATATGCAGACATCCAATTAGACCAGCACCATTTGTTGAAGATGCTTTTTTTTTATTAAATACTTCAATTTTTTTCTTCAAGTTACATCTCAGTCACAAACCCTTCCCTATTCCCCCTTCCTGTCCCACCCTTCCACCCTCTTCCCCCCAACATCTTCCCCTTTCAGTCCAACAAGTGGTTCCTTCTCTAATAACAGTAAATACTATACAAAACAACAGAAATAAATATGCCACATTTATGAGAGTTAAATGGCCCAGTACTGTCGCGCCCCCCCTTGTCCAGCAAGGATGACGCAACTCACAAAAGCTCTTCTCCAGCAGTTTATTCAGGTCCCTTGAAAACAGTGTTCTGAATTCCAAATTCCGAATGCCCGGGCAGACCCAATCCACAGGCTAAATACTAAAATGAACAGCCAGTCAAGTAAAGCCAAGTGGTGCTATCTTAGAGGCCTACGTATGCGGAAGCAAGCCAGATCAGCGGTCTTTGCCAAATATGAACTTATTATCATAGAGAGCGCTCACCATCGGGCTGGTGGAAAGCGGAGACCAGCGCCATCTTTAGGGCGCGGCACTTCGCAGCTCTCTACAGTTCCTCCTTT
>CAJQZJ010034238.1:1212525-1240419 GCA_907164525.1 Lophiomys imhausi
CTTTAACATTCTACTATCTAACCATCTCCATGAGTTTAAAGTTCTATATCTAACTCAGCTTTCATACTAACTTGCCTCACAATTTAAAAAACATCTTCTTAGATCCATAACACTCTCTTGATTCCTAAACAACTCAAAATTTAACTATGAGACTCTAGCTATCTATTCTTCAACCACCTCAGAGACCTTAGAGGGATAAATATATCTGATTATATAGGAAGTACAGGGCCTGCAGCTTCCAAAACTAAGAAATGACATACCAGTGGCTGCCTGGACATTTCCCATTTTCTCTCCATATATTAAAGCATCAATCTTCAGCCGTTTGGCCCCATTTCTCTGACAGACATTGATTTTAGAGCAGGAATTATGAAGGACTTGCCTAGCCTGTCTTGGCAGAGATAGGCTGTCGACTTACCTGCTTCCAAGTTTTGTCCTTTTTGGACAGCATTCTGTCTACAGTTGAAGCAAGAGGTTTTTCTTGCCAAGAGATAGGCTTGCCACTAATCGCCAGACTGATTTCCATAGTGGTTGTACAAGTTTGCACTTCCACCATTAATGGAGGAGTATTCCTCTTTCTCTACAACCTAGCCAGCATGTGTTTTTGATCTTAGCCATTCTGACAGGTGTGAAATGCAATCTCAGAGTAATTCTGATTTGACATCTATTTTGTTAGATATTCGAATAGTTACACCAGCTTGCTTCTTGGGTCCATTTGCTTTAAAAATCTTTTTCAGTCCTTTACTTTGAGGTAATGACTATCTTTGATGTTGAGGTATGCTTCTTGTATGTAGCAGAAAGATCGATCGATCCTAATTTCATATCCATTTTGTTAGCCTGTGTCTTTTTATTGGGGAAGAATATCCACTGATATTGTGAGATATTAATGACCAATGATTGTTAATTTCTAATGTTATTTTGTTGTAGTAGTTGTTGGTGATTGTGGTAGTAATGGTTGTATATGTGTGTGTGTGCTTTTCTTCTTTGGTTTTGTTGGGTTGCCATGGGTGTAGTTAACCTGCTTGGATTGGAATTTTTCTTCTAGTACTTTCCATAGGGCTGGATTTGTGGATAGATATTGTTTAAATTTGACTTTCTCATGAGATAATATTGTTTTCTATGTCTATAATGATTGAAAATGTTTCTGGGTATACTAGTATGGACTGGAATCTGTGGTCTCTTAGTCTGCTAGACATCTGTACAGGCTCTTCTTGCTTTTAGGGTCTCTGTTGAGAAATCAGGTGTAATTCTAATAGGTCTGCCTTCATATATTACTTGGCCATTTTCTCTTCCAATTTTTAATATTCTTTCTTTGTTTTATGTGTTTAGTGTTTTGATAATTATGTGGCACAGGGACTTTCTTTTCTGGTCCACTCTATTTGGAGGTCTGTAAACTTCTTGTACCATTATAAGCATGTCCTTCTTTAGGTTAGGAAAATTTTTCTTCTATGATTGTTTCAAATGTGTTTTCTGGGCTCTTGAACTGAGATTCTTCTTCTTCTGTTCCTATTATTCTTAGGTTTGGTCTTTTCATAATGTTCCAGATTTCCTGAAGACATTTGTTAGGAATTTTTTAGATTCAACATTTTTTTTAACAGATGAATCTATTTTTTTCTATCATGTCTTTAACCCTTGAGATTCTTTCTTCCATTTCTTGTATTCTGTTGGTGATGCTTGCATCTGAAGGTCCAGTTCACTTACCTAGATTTTCCATTTCTAGAATTCTCTTAGTTTGTATTTTCTTTATTGCTTCTATTTTCATTTTCAAGTCTTGAACAGTTTCCTTCACCTGTTGTTTTTTTTTTTTTTCTTGCTTTTGTGGTATTCATTAAGGGATTTATTTCCTCCATTTTTTTTTGTTTGTCTTTTCCTCAATTTCTTTAAGGGGTTTTTCTTTTTTGCATTTCCTTTTTGAAGGCCTCTTTCATCTTTATAAAGTTTGCTTTAGTGTGATTTTTTGTGCTTCAGCTGCATTGGAATATTCAGGTCTTTCTGTCATAAGATAGCTGGGCTCTGGTGGTGTCATACTGCTCTAGCTATTGTTAATTGTGTTCTTACACTGGGATTTAGACTTCTGGGTTTGGGACAATTATAGGTCTAGGTGCTGATTTCTGAGTTTGTCTTTGTTGGATGGGTGTTTTGTTCCTTGGTTTCTGTTTCCTCTTTGTGGCCTGGATTTTTGGTGGCTGGTATGACCTCTGATCCAATAGGTAGTCTAGACTTTTGGTGCCTAACTTGATCTTTGGTGCACAGGGGGTTGGGGTGGGGTCTCTGTTCTTCTGACTGTTGTGGCTGGTACTTGAAAAGTCAGAGCCTTCTGGAGTTGGGAGCAGGGGCCCAAGAGCAGAGTGGGCAAGAGTCTGGCTGGGTTGGGCACAAGGGCCAGGCCAGAGGTGTGGAGAGTAGGGGGTGAGGTGTGGGTGGAGGGAGTGGGGTGGTGGTGGTGAAATGAGTCTTTGGGAACCAAGTATGAGGAGTGGGGCAATTCAGCTGGTAGGCTGGTCACTCACCTGTCCTCAAACTTTTTTTTTTTTAATTACTTTTGAGATTTTATTTTAATTACATCTTTTCTCCATTCCACTTTCTCTTTCTAAACCTTCCCTACTCACCATCAAATTCGTGACATCTTTTGTCATCAATTGTTATAGTATGCATGCGTCTATTTTAATATCACATATATTCCTAAATATAACATGTTGAGTCCATATAACATTACTTGTATGTATGTTTTCAGGGCTGAGCATTAGGCACTATGTAGTCAATTGGTCTGCTTTTCCAGGGAGTGCTACCTTGTCCTGCTCCCAGATTCACTCAGTAGTCTGTTTTTCTTTATGTAGGATTGAGGCTTTGTAGGGCTTTCTTTGTGCAGTTTGGACAATAAATATGCCAGAGTGTTTTCTTTTAAAGTTTTATTATATTTTGCTGTTTCTTTTTTCCTCTAGCCTACATGCCTGAGTAAGAGAAGTTACAGTACATAGATCGTTGATACTGTGGTAGACATGTGTAAGGGAGGGGAAGTCTAATGATAAGGCCCCTGTTGTGACCCTGTTGTACATCTACAACAGGAATGCAGAAAGTACATTTTAATTTTTTCTCCTTTTGCTGCCCAGGCCAGCTAGTTAGTTTTTTCCCCCTTCTTTCTTAATAACTAACTGTGATAAAAAAAAAAAACCTCCAGCAATTAAACCTCTATTAAATAATTTGTACCTAGGAGGGGCTGAAAGGAGATAATGGGGTAAGTGAAGTAATTCTATTATAATTAAAAATGTTTTAGAATAGTTTGCTCTGAGGGTTCCTTTTTTTTAAACATAAAGTACAGCCTGTCTTGAAATTGTTCATTGTTCCTCTCACCACCAGAAGCAGGAGGAGCAGTTCTCTCATCTGTCTTCACTGGGAAGACCTGCTAGGGTTCAGCAGGCAAACCTCACAGAACCTCTTTGGGTTACCTAAAAATTAGGTCTCCTGGAGAATGCTCACTCTGGCCTTGTCCCTACCTGGCCTCTGACAGTTTCTCAGGTGCAGTGCTGAGTCTATTGCTTTGACACTGGCTTCCAGGAGGATGTCCACCCTGGTAGGCTATGGTTCTGGCCACGGCCCATGTCTGTAATTTTAGAACATGTCTGTAAATTTAGTTTTCTCTGTCACATGACTTCTCATGTGTGTCTAAGAAGAGTTGCTGATCTTTCTGTTTTTTTTTTTTTTCAACTTTTAACTTGTAATTGCAGAAAGGAGTCTCGCAGGCTTCTTACTTGCTAGGATGGAACCAGAGAGAAACATTGTTTCTGCAAAAGAAATTTATCTTGGTTTCTGTAACTTGCTGTGTTAGTTTCCTGATTGCTCTTCAGTCCTGACATGTATTACTGTTCTGGGCATTGGCATTTCACTATTTCTTTTAACCTAAAATTTACTATTTAAAGCATACATGTATAACATTATACTTTGCTCACACTCCCATTGTCCTCTCTGGCTAACATGTCATTTGATTTTACTGATAGACATCTTCAAGTAATTCCTAGGAAAGAACATACGAGGAGCAAACATTTGAGTTGGAAATGATCTTATTTTGCATTCTTGCTTGAGCCAATAGTTTGGCTGTAGAATTTTGGATTCAAAATTTTTCCATTTGGTCTGGCAAATCCAATTTTCTGACCACTTAGTGCTCACTGTTGCTCCTCATAAGATAGAAGCTGAGGTCTCATTCTACACATGCTTTTGAATTATTTTGTTCATTATTGAAAGTCTAAAATGCCAACAAAAATTATAGTTGTAAGTTTCTTTTAGATTCCTTTCACTTTCATTCCATTTGAAGAAGCATGTCTTCCAACTTTGAAAAAAAATTCCCATTTTTCTTTTGATAACTTCCTCTTAAAAGCCTAGAGACACTTGAAGAGATGCTCAGCATCCTCCATCATCAGAGAAATGCAACTCAAGACGACTCTGAGATTCCATCTCACACCTGTCAGAATGGCTAAGATAAAAAACTCAAATGATGTACATGCTGGTGAGGTTGGGAGAAAGGGGAACACTTTTCCATTGCTGGTGGGAGTGCAAACTTGTACATCCACTATGGAAATCAGTCTGGTGATATCTTAGAAAACTTTGAATAGCCCTGCCTCAAGACCCAACCATACCACTTCTGAGTATACATCCAAACGATTCCTCACCAAACCACAAAGACATCTCATCTGTGTTCATAGCAGCTTTATTTATAATAGCTAGAAACTAGAAACAATCCAGATGTCCATCAACTGATGAATGGATGAAATTTCAAAATTCTTTGTTATTTTAAAATATTGAAATCCTTGATTTTTTTGGACTTCTCTCCCCAATTTCTAATATCTTGGAAGGTTTACCATGATAGTTTCCTCTGTAATTATACATCTTTTCTGCCATACCTCTCTAATATAAAAAAATTAATCATTGTAAAATGTTAAAATAATTTCACCACATGCTAACATTTACCTAATTTCAAAAAATGCTAATTTTTGGTACTCTTATTTCCCTTCTTGTATATATGTCTCCTACTACATATTGTTTGAAATTACACTGAAGATGTAATGGCTATTATGCCTAAATATTTTCAAATGCATCTTTTAAGAATAAGGACACATTATTTTCCTAACATCACAACACTATTTTCACAACCCAAAAAAATATAATTAGTGCTATCACATTATATCCATGTGTGTTCAATTTCTTCAGTTTTATACATTTAAAAAAATAGATTCATTTTAGATTTGTGCAGTGTACTTAGTTGAGCTAACTCAGTCTTTTGTTCTCAAAAGACATCCTTTATTCTAGATTTCATTCTAGATTTCCTGGTTGTCATTAAACATGCTTCTCTAGTCTCCATACATCTTATAATTTGGGCCTAAAGAGTTTATTATATCCATGAAAGATACTGTTCCATGAACGCTTTGTTTGAGTCATGTATTTCATACTGTGCCATGGAAGAAGGCACATGACATCAGGTCTTCTTGCAGTCACGTATGATATATCGGTCATCTTGTTAAGGGATGTTTTCTAGGTTCCTCACTGAAATGATCTAAGAGTTTTGATCTTTGTAATTAGTAAGCAATTTTTATGGTGATTAGTTTTTCAAAAACCATTCAGTAGATAGAGTTTCAAAAATATTTATTTTTAGTTTTTATGTATTCGAGTGTTTGGTCTGCATGTAAGTGTATGTACTGTGTGGATACCTGGTTTGTGTGGAGGTTTAGGAGAGGTTAGCTAATCCCTTGGAATTAGGATTACAGACAATGTGAGTTTTCATACAGGTGCTTGGAACCAAACCCACGTCCGTTTTAAGAACAGCTGGTGTTCTCCAGTCCTTCACCAGATGTTTTAAAATACCAATTAGTGGTTTTTATACGAGTCAATTTTTGTATTGTAATTGCAAAATGGGAGCTGGAAAAAAGGCTCAGTGCTTAAGAGCTCATACTGCTCTTGCAGAGGACTTGAGTTTATTTCCCAGCACTCACATCAGACAGCTCACAATCACCTGTCACTCTAGCTCTAGGGGATCTTATACTTCTTCTGATCTCTATGGACATTCATGTGCACAAAACTATGTGCATGCATCCACCCCCACAAAGAAAGATAACAACAAAACGTGGTAGGTTTAGTGTTAGCATATAATAGCATGGGGATGGCAAAAACCTGGACTTTAAGATAAAAGATTTACTTCCAAAGTGACATGTCCTTGGGAACTCGCCAAGGACAAGGACCTCTTTGTTCTTAGGGCTAGGGGCAGGACATGCCCCCTGAGGTGCTACCCTCGGAGGTCTCCTGTCATTTCTCAGCTCTCTGTGAAAAACACCTGAATGACATGCCCTGAGGCGCCTGCCCACATCTGGGGACCACCTGTGAATTCATGCCCCTCGGCAAAAAGCTTTTTTGAAAAAGACTGAGCCCAGGGGCATAACTTGAAAAGTACATGAAAGCTTCTGCCGACAGGTGAAGATATTTAAGGCAGGATTCCCGTGGACAGTGGGTTTGCTCTTTTTCCTGTTCTGACTCACTCAACAACATTTTCCTCAAATGGCAGAAAAACAAGCATCACAATCTCATAGGAAAGTTTCACCCTCTGATATTGACCCTAGGGTCTGAAGAGGAGACGGATTCTCCCTGAGATTCGCGAGTGCTTAGATGTGGAGCTCCTGGACTTTGGGCCTTTGCAGGCCATAAGCATCTTAATAGGTGAGCTGCTTGGGAAACTTTCATATGTTAATTGGTCTTAAGACCACGAAGGTGGCAAACAAAATTCAGAGACTTTAAGAGACTTTAAAACTGTAAAATTATATGAAGACCAGCCATCCATCAGGACCCACGCTCAGAGAAAAATATCCTTTTGAGAAAACTTAGGTTAATGTTAAATGCTTGTATTATAGATACTAAGAAGTTTTAGGTGCTAGGTTTCAGAGTTAGGGTTTGGGTTTAGGATTTAGGAATTTTATAGACAATTGTTAGGTAATTTTTAAGTATTAATAAATATATGTGTGATAAATAAAAATTTACTGTTACAGGTGGCACCCAACGTTAGTTAGGCATTATTGGTGGTCTGATTTTCAAAGCGGTAGAGGAAACTACAGGTTTTAACGGTATGACAGAGATTATTAACATAATGGCAATTATTGCTGAATATTTTCAGTCAGGACAGATATGTTATGTTGCTTTTCCTTTTTTGCTTTACTGGTTTATTAGAAGTGTTAATGATACCATAGCCTTACAATTACAAAACTTACAAATACAGGTTGAGGAAATGACCAAAAAGACTAATCATATCATAGCTTTACAATTTCAAAACTTACAAACACAGGTTGAGGAGATAAAAAGTACTCTATCAGAGTCAGTAGATAAAAAGGAAAATGCACCACAGGATGAAACAGACAAACAAAGAGGGTTACAACAAGCTAGGCAACCTTCTCCTGCTCCAAGCACCTTTGCTTCTAGGTATGCAAGAGCACCTCCTGTAGCTCCAGAAGCTGTAAACAATGATAATGTGGAGCCAAGTGCTCTGCCCCCAGAGGAGCTGCCTGGTACTACACAGGCACCACCAGCAGTTTTCCCAGTGATTTATCAAAATAGGCCTGGTGTTAATGAAGGTCAACCAAATCAGGAATTAACACGGTATCCAATTGATATATTAGATGTAAAAAGATTCAAGGAGTGCATTGTATCATATGGCTTACATTCCTCTTTCATTAAACACATGCTTAATAAGTGGACAATAGAGTCATTCACCAAGATTGGAGGGGACTGGTATCAGCTGTGCTAGAAGGTAGCCAGCAATTACAATGGTTATCATGGTGGAGACATGAAGCTGCCTTGTTAGAACGACAAAATATGGCAAGGGGAATAAATGTCACAACTGATCAAATACTTGGTGAAGGTTGATATGCTGATTTAAAAGAACAAATTCATATGGATGATATTTCAATTGAACAATGCCATAATACAGCTTTAAGGGCCTGGGAAAATTTTTCAGAGAAAGGAAAAAATGTGTGATAAATAAAAATTTACTGTTACAACAAAATATTAAAAAAATCATAAAATTATCTGTTTTATTTGACTTACACATGTTAATGAAAGTCATTTATAAAAAAATCCCTTTCCTCCCCCTTTTGGTATTTTTTGGGCTTCACTAACCACTCACAAAGAATTTACTTTTGAGGTAGGGTCTCCTGTAGCCTAGACTGGTCTCACTCACTATGTAGCTGAGAATGACATTGAATTCCAGATCCTCCTGCCTCTACCTCCCAAACACGAGGAACACAGGTGTGTGCCACCATGGCTGGTTTAAAAGTGGTGCCATGACTCAAAAGCCAGGCTTTAAGCACCCTGGGCAAGCCCTCTGCTAGCTGAGCTACATCCCCATCCTTTCAAAGTCTTACTAATACTACAATTAATTATAACTATTTTATTCATGGTGGTTGTTGTCCTAAACTTCATTGTTAGGAGATGACAGGTTAAGCTCATAATGTTCTTTATCATGACTCAATTGGTCTTTGAATTAGTTACTGTTCCTTTGATCCAACATACCTCAGGTTGCCTTGTATATCTCTGCTCTCAGTATTGATCCAGACATTTCTGTAGGAAGTCTGATCTCTTGCAGTGAGGATGCTGTCGAGAAATCAAGAGCTGGACATGCTTCTCAGGTGTTATTGCTTCTGGACTCTTCCAATAAGTAGAACTAGAAAAACAAAGCCATCAAAATCTATATCATTTCCAGAAATGAATATTGCAGTGTTTAAAAAACTCATTTTATGATTTTTTTTGTAGCACTGGAAAATCTTTGCATCTACTATCATTAACGTACTCACTTGCCTGATCTTATAATATGCATGATTTCTAATGTGACATCACTACCAGTAATGCGGATTCAAAGTGAGATTCCACATCCTTTTTGTTTCTTTTGCCTTTAGACTATCGCACAAGTAGTGCAAGCAGCCAGTTTACAGTACTTGAAACAATTCCTTTCTGGGGTGGCTATCAGTTTGGTACAGTTAAGATCATTTGTTTCTGTTTGCTTTCAATTTTATGATTTGCTTTTCCTTTTGGAATTAATTTAAAATTTGCATAGTTAAATCAATGACATTATTAAGTTTTTGTCAGCCTTCTGTCCTTGCTGCTTTGAGACACTGGAACTGGGAATAGGCAAGCCACACTCCCACCTACTACCCTCCTTCCCTGATTGTCTTTCTCCCTCCCTTTGTATTTTCTGTTTTTTTTTTTTTTGTTGTTGTTCTTTTAAAACAAGGTCTTGCCATATGTTCAAGTTTGTCTCAAACCCATGATCCTCCTGCCTATGTCTCTTAAGTGCTAGGATTACAGGAATGTGCTGCCATGCTGGGATTCAACATTGTTTTCAGGGCATTGGAGAGAGATGACAAAGACATTCCTGAGGCTTCCTGATTTCTTCCTGTGGAACTGTCTGCCAGGTCTGTCCTCCCACATATCACCCCAGCCTCTGTCTTCGCACCTGTCACCCCAGCCTCTGTCTTCACACCTATCACCCCAGCCTCTGTCTTCACACCTATCACCCCAGCCTTTGTCTTCACACCTGTCACCCCAGCCTTTGTCTTCACACCTGTCACCCCAGCCTCTGTCCTCCCACATGTCACCCCAGCCTCTGTCCTCCCACATGTCACCCCAGCCTCTGTCTTCCCACATGTCACCCCAGCCTCTGTCCTCCCACATGTCACCCCAGCCATGCCTTTTACTCCAGTAGACTTTCCTAAAGGGACAGTTCTTTCTAGTTTATCATCTCAAGGACCTGCAAAGCCACCTCAACACATCTCGCCACACTACATCTCTTTCCCACAGGAGCTTCTGGAACATGAAATCTCAAAACTGTCTGACCAGGGATTTCTTAAGGGTCTGAGTTTTGTCTCCATAGAACTTTTCTAATGTTTAATAATTTCTAGACTTTAGCGATTGTAATATCCACTCAGTGTCCTCAGTGTCCTGGAGGTGGTAACCAATGCCTGGAGCTGTTGCCATCCTGTTACCTTCATGCTCTTTTTTTTTCACCTTTTCAATTATGTAGCTGTATTAGTCCCTTCTCCTGTTCTTATCTGTTAGGAAACACTGAAGTCCATATAACTTTATGAAGATAAGAGGTTTGTTCACTTCATAACTTTGAAGAATATAATCTAAAGCACCATGGCTCAGGCTCTTTCAAGTTTCACTTATTAGTTTTGTCACCTGATGGCAGATGGTAATGACAGGTGAGTATGTGGAAGGAAGAAATCATGTCACAAAACAGGAGATCAGGGAGACTGGGTGGAGCCAGGCTCAATCTTTTGTGGCAACCCTCTTATGAGAACTACCAAAGGTTCCATGAGGAATACATAAGTAACTTCCAAGGACATGACTCTAGTAGCCTAAGGGCCTTCCATCAGGCCCCATCTCATGAAGGTTCCATACCACCACCCAATACCATCAACTTGAGAACTGAGCTGCCAATGCACAAACCTTTGGGAGAAAATAATACTGAAGACATAAAGAGACTTAGCAGGTATCTACAGCATAACTATGTTCAACAGATACAAAATACACACTCTTCTTAGGAGTTTGTAGAAGTTTCTTTAAAATAGATCACATTTACTTTTCTACAGTGCCTTTGCTGTCAGAATGCAGGTGAAAATCTTTATGGACATGAAGCCAAATGGGAAAGTATTCTGGCTACTTTTAAGTCAACTTGACACAATCTAGAGTCATCGGAGCAGCAGTGGGAGCCTTAATTGAGAAAATGTCTCCATAAGATTATGCTGCTGGCAAGCGTGTAGGGCATTTTCTTAGATAGTGATTGATGGAGAGGACCCAGTACATTGTGAGTGATGCCACCTTTGGACTAGTGGTCCTGGGTTCTATAAGGAAACAGGCTAAGTAAGCCATGGGAAGCAAGCCAGTAAGAGGCATCCATCCATGGCTTCTATATCAGCTCCTGCCTCCAAGTTCCTGCCCCACATGAGTTCCTGTCCCCACTGCTTTTGGTGATGAACTGTTGTATGGAACTGTGGACAAAATAAGTCCCCTTCCCTCCAAGTTGTTTTGGTTATGGTATATCATCACAGCAATAGTAACTCTAGCTAAGACAGAGGGAAAACTCACATCAACATCATTGTCATTAAGACTCATAGATTTGGACAAGAAACTACTACTGGCCATCTTATCTACAAATGTAGTGGGGTCAACAGATGAATCATTGAAAGTTCAAAAAGGAGGCTGCAGGTTTGGGAAACGCTTTTTCAAGTATGCTTGAGTCTTGGACAAGCAAATATCAGTGTGTTATCATTATTTACATCTCCTTGTTGAAATCTGAGATGTGCTGTTTGTTTTTTCTCAACTTGACACAAACCTAGACATATCTGGGAGGAGGAACTTCAATTGAGAAAATGCTTCCATCAAATTGCCTATAGACAATCGGTAGTATATTTTCTTGATTAATGATTGATGTGGGAGGGCCCACTCCACTGTGGGTGGCGTAGCCCCTGGGCATGTGGTCCTGGGTATATAAGAAAGCAAATTGAGCAAGCCAAGGAGAACGACAAGTAAACACCCTTGCTCCGTGTCTTCTGCTTCAGTTCCTGCCTTGAGTTCTCCTGATGATGGATTGTCACCTCTAGGGCAAATAAAACCCTTTTCTTCCCAGGCTGCTTTTGGTTATGATGTCCTATCACAGCAGTAGAAAAAGTAATTATAAAATTCATTTGGAAACAAAAAAGATCCAGAGTGGCCAAATCAATCCTGTACAGAAAGATCTGTGTTGGAGCATCACAAGACCTAATCTCAAACTACACTGTAGGGCTCTAGTAACAAAATCAACATGGTACTCATATAAAAACAGACAAATAGACCAATAGAATAGAATAGAATTCACCAAATAAGCCCACACAGCTATAGTTACTTAATCTTTTACAATGCTGTCAAAAACATGCACTGAAGAAGAGACAGTCTATTCAACATATGGTGCTAGGAAAAGAAAACTCAGCGTCCATATGCCAAAGAATGAACTTCATTTGGGAAGCAGACACAGGCAATCACTCTGAGCCTGAGGTTCTTCTGATTTACAGAGTTCTAGAACTGAGAGAGCTGCACAGCAAGACTCTATTCCCTCCCTCACAATTCCCATTCCACAAAATTAAAAAGAAAACTTGATACATATCTTTGTCTCTGAACAAAAATCTACTTAAAATATATCAGAGGCCTTATTGTGAGATCTTGAACTTTGAAACTACTAGAAGAACACGTATGAAAAAATAGTTCATGGTCTCAGGGTAACCACAAACTTCCCAAGAAGGGTACTGATAGTACAGCAGATACTAGAATGAATTAACAAATGGAATTTCATGGAATTAAAAGAGTTTTTGTACATCACAGGAAACAACACCAGAGTGAAGAGACAGACTATAGAATGGAGGCTATCCATTCTTTTTTTAACAAATCTATACAGTCAGGCAATAGAATCTATAAATAAATCAAGAAATTAAATCCTATCCCAAATCCTCCAATCTCAAATGGGTTAATGAAATGATCAGCTACTTGTCAAAGGAAGAAATACAAGTGGTCAATGAATATTTGAGGAGAATGACATAAGAGAGGGTAATGGTAACGGAGGGTGAAAAGTTTATTGTATACAAATATAAAACTGTCAAAGAACAAAAAAGAAAATTGAAAAAGTGTTCAACATCCTTAGCCACATGGGAAATGCAAATTAAAACTACTTTCAGATTCCATGTGACCCCATTCAGAAAGGGTGCCATCAAGAACATAAATGACAAAAAAGAAAAAAAAAAAAGCAAAAACCAGCCCCATCACTAGAAAAGGGACTATGATAAAGGAGGAAGAGGTCTGAGGAGGAAGTAAGAGAGGTAAGAGAACACATTTGACATGAGAGCAGAATGGGGCTGGGGTTGGGGATTAATGTATTAGGTCAAGAGAGGGAACAAACAGTAGAGGCAATGGAAGAGTGGGAAGGTAGTGTGGAAGGAAGAAAGAACAAAGTGTAATCATATATATATGCCTAGATATGAAAATATCACAAAACCATTTGTTATTTGCTAATCCCCCAAATTAATAAAAAATCATTGATATAACTGGCTACTCTCTATTAAAGTGTAAGATTTACTCTAATGATTGTAAAAAAGTATATCCAAGCCATAGCCATGGTTAACACCTAGTTAATGATTCTTTACACTAAATCATTTCTGTTTAAATATTTGTCTGGTGGTTTGAATAAGAATGGCCTCCTAGGTTCATATGTTTGAATACTAGTCTCTAGTTGGTGGAACTGTTTGGAAGGGTTAGAAGTTATAGCCTTGTTGGAGAAGGTGTGTCAAGGGGGAAGGGGATGTAGGCTTTGAGATTTTAAAAGTCCGATCCATTTCCGTTCATTCTCTCTCTCTCTGCCTCATGATTGTTGTCTCAACATATGAGCTCTTACCTACCACTTCAGTGCCATGTCTACCTACCCGCTGCCATGTTCCCTACCATGATAGTCATAAACCCTTTTTTTCCCTATAAGTTGCCTTGGATGTGGTGTCTCTTCACAGCAATAGAAAAGTTCCCAAGACAATGGTCGTGCTTTCATCTTCTCACCTGACTTTAGCTCATGGACGTGATCCAAGCATAAAAATCATGAAAAGATTTGTTTGGAGAAATCTTTTAATCCAAACCTTTTCATTTGACTTCTATGTACTTTCTACATGGTACGCACACACACTCATACACACATATATACACTCTTATTTTTTCTATTACAAAATAAAGCATATATATTTTTATGTTAATTTATTACTTCAGGTTACATCTCTATCATAGTGTCCTCTTTCCACCCCTCCCAGTACCACCCTCCCACCCTCTACCCTCCATCCCTTCCATCCCACTCCTCTGGAGTGAAGTGTCCCTATATGTTAGCCCCCTGCCCCAGTTCAGCAGTCATATAAGGGCCAAGAGCCTCCTCATACACTGGGGGCCTACAAGGCAGCACCACTAGGGCAAAGTGTCTCATTAACAGGTAACAAAGTCTATGTTCCTGTTCACTTTGGTGCATTGGTTGTAGTATAGTTATCCTGTACTATATGGCTAAAATCCGATTATAAGTGAACAGATGCCATGTGCATCCTTCTGGGTCTGCGTTAGCTCACTCAGGATGAGCTTCTCTAGTTCCATCCATTTGGCTGCAAATTGCATGATTTCATTGTTTCTGATGGCTGAGTAGTATTCCATTGTGTAAATGTACCACAGTTTTTTTTTTTTTTTATCCATTCCTCTGTTGAGGGACATCTTGGTTGTTTCCAGTTTCTAGCTATTACAAATAAGGCTGCTATGAACATAGATGAGGAAACGTCCTTGTGTTTTGGTGAGGAATCATTTGGATGTATACCGAGAAGTGATATGGCTGGGTCTTAGGTAGAGCTATTTCAAGGTTTCTAAGATATCGCCAGACTGCTTTTCATAGTGGTTGTACAAGCTTGCTCTCCCACCAGCAATGGAGGAATGTTCCTCTTTCTCCACAACCTCACCAGCATGTGCTGTCATTTGAGGTTTTGATCTTAGCCATTCTGACATGTGTGAGCTGGAATCTTAGAGTCATCCTGAGTTGCATTTCTCTGATGATTAAGGATGCTCAGCATTTCTTCAAGTGTCTCTCAGCCATTAGGGATTCCTGATTTGTGAATTCTCAGTTTAGCTCTGTTCCCCATTTTTTGATTGTATTATTTGGTTTCTTGGCATTTAATTTCTTGAGTTCTTTGTAAATTATGGATATTAGCCCTCTATCAGATGTGGGGTTGGTGAAGATTTTCTCCCAGTCTGTAGGTTGCCATTTTGTTCAAATGACAGTGTCTTTTGCCTCACAGAAGCTTTTCAGTTTCATGAGGTCCCATTTATTGATTGTTGGTCTTAGATCCTGAGCTGTTGGTGTTCTGTGCAGGAAGCTGTCATCTGTGCCAATGATTTCGAGGGTTTTTCCCACTTTGTCTTCTATTAGATTTAGTATGTCAGGCTTTATGTTAAGGTCTTTGATCCACTTGGACTTAAGTTTTGTGCAGGGTGATAAGTTTATATAGGTCCATTTGTATTCTTTTACTTGTCGATATCCAGTTAGACCAGCCCATTTGTTGAAGATGCTGTCCTTTTTCCATTGTGTGGTTTTGGCTTCTTTGTCAAAAATTAAGTGACCATAGGTGTGTGGGTTCATTTCTGGGTCTTCAATTCAATTCCACTGATCCACTGGTCTGTTTCTATACCAGTACCATGCTGTTTTTATTACTATTGCTCTGTAGTACAGCTTAAGATCTGGGATGGTGATACCTCCACATGTTTTTTATGGTACCGGATTGATTTAGCTATTCTGGGTTTTTTGTTATTCCATATGAAGTTGAGAATTGTTTTTTCCAGGTCTGTAAAGAATTGTGTAGGTATTTTGATTGGAATTGCATTGAATCTGTATATTGCTTTTGGTAGGATGGCCTTTTTTATTATGTTGATCCTACCTATCCATAAGCATGGGAGATCTTTCCATCTTTTGATATCCTCTTTATATATATATATATTTGTCATCATTTTTGTGTGCTTCAGTTGTGGTGGGATTGTCAGGGTTTGCTGTATTAGCGTCACTGTATTTTGTTGGAGTCATATTTCCCTGATTTTTGTCTGATGTGTTTTTTTTTGTCATTGATTTTGTTTATTATGGCTTTTTTTGAGGAGGGGGGTTTGGTTTTTTAACACAGGGCTTCTTTGTGTATCCATGGCTATCCTGTAACTCACTCTGTAGTCCATGCTGGCCTTGAACTCACAGAGATCCACCTGCCTCTGCCTCCACCAAGTGCTGGGATTAAAGACATGTGCCACCATACCCTGCTATTATGGCTTTAAATTTTTTTTCATTTTATTATATGTATAGGAATGTTTTGCCTGCATACATGTCTGTGTACCATGTACATGAAGTGCCTACAGAGGCCAGAAGAGAACAATAGACCCTCTAGAATTATGTAGTTACAGGTGCTTGTGAGATGCCATGAATGTTAGTGCTGGGAACTGAGCCTGGATCCCCTGGAAAATCAGCAAGTATTCTTAACTGCTGAGCCAGTTGGATGTGTTTTTTTCACTGACCTTTATCCATCTGGTTGTCCTTAGCTAATTGTTTCTAGTATCTTCTGGAACTGATGCTAAGGATGGAGCTTTGGTGTAGGGGCTGTATAGTCTTGGTTGTCAACACAGGCTAGATGGGGTCTTAAGTTGGGGGCTGTATTTCAGTGGGCCACCTGAAGTTCACCCCTTCCAGTTGTGTCCAACATGGGAACTCAGGTTGGGGTTAGGGTTGGATGTGTTTTTCCAGTCTGCAGAGTCCACTGCTGTTAGTTTGTCTGGTCTGAGGGTTAGGTCAGTGGTTGTGTTCCCCCCAGGTGACTCCTCCTAGATGGTCTCCAGGGCACCTCTGTGCCTCTGGATCCTAGTCACTAAGTCCTCGTAGTCTGAGTTACTCAGGCAGTTCACACAGGCCAAGAACCCACTGCTCCAGGGGTGGAACTGTAGATGCTGAAGATCTGGTTTCCACCAGAGGAGCCAGGTGCACTGCCTGAAGGGTCTTATATTAACCCCACAACCCATTCACAGGGCTTGGATTCAGTGGGGTTCTTAGCAGCCTTCCAACCCGACCACCCACCTTTCAGCCCGCTCTGCTCTCATCATTCCTGTGGCTGTGCTGGTCTTGGTTTGGGTTCCAGAGCTGTCCTGTGGAAAATGGGTGCTCAGAAAGCCAGGATGAATCTTTATCTGGTGATTGGTGCCATCCCCCAAGGCCTGGAACACTGCACTGGTGCTGGAGGCATAGCCTGCTACAGGAAGTATATCCTGCTGCTTTGTCTAGCTGCAGTGTTCTTCCAAGTGATTGTAGATCCAATAGGGGGGCCTGTATGTCCAACACCTGTCTAGACAAGCCCAAATATGCGTGTGTATCCCAGACCACAGCTCTGCTGATGGTCTGTAGTCCCACTGTTGTCTCGCGGCTCAGAATTTGCAGTGGTTTGCTGCCACAATGGTTCCACTGAGAATGTACCTGTTCCTACAGCTCTGTTGATCCTCCCACCAGTGTCAGAATACAGGTTTTTAAAGAGTGTTCTTATGATGTTCTGGATTTCCTTGGTGTCTGTTGTTAAGTTCCCAGTTTTGTTTCTGATTTTGTTAATTTGGATATTCTTTCTCTACCTTTTAGTTAGTTGGGATAAAGATTTCTCTATCTTGTTGATTTTTCCAACTCTTTGTCTTATTGATTCTTTTTATTGTTCTTTTTGTTTCTATTTTATTGATTTGAGCCATCAGTTTGATTATTTATTGCTGACTGTCTACTCCTTTTAGGTGTGATTTCTTCTATATTTCTAGAAATTTCAGGTGTGCTGTTCAGTTGTTAGTATGAAATATCTCCAACTTTTTTTTTTTAAATGTAGGCCCTTAGTGCTATGAACTTGTCTCCTAGGACAGCCTTCATTGTATCCCATAAGTTTGTGTATGGCATGTACTCATTTTCATTCAATTCTAGAAAGTCTTTGATTTCATTTTTAATTTTTGTGTTGACCCATTTTTCATTCATTAGAGAGTTGTTCATGTTTTATGAATTTGTGAGTGTTCTGTTCTTCATGTTGGTGTTGATATCCAGCTTTAATCTGTAGTGGTCGGAGATGATAAACAGAATCATTTCACTTTTCTTGTATCTTTTAAGACTTTCTTTGTGTCTGAACATGTAGTCAATTTTGGAGAAAGTTCCATGAGGTTCTGAGAATTGAGATGTTGTGGTTGAATGTGATATTCTGCAAATATCTGTTAGATCCATTAGTTTATAAGGTTTGTTAGCTCCAGCATTTGTCTCTTTAGTTTTTGTCTTGATGATCTGTCTATTGGTGAGAGTAGGGTCTGAGGTCTCCCACTTTCCATGTGCAAGAGTCAAAATGTGATTTAAATTGCAGTAGTGTTTCTTTTAAAAAATTGAATTAGTTGTGTTTGTGGCATAGGTGTTAAGAATTGAAATGTCCTCTTGATGAATTTTTTCCTTTGTTAGGTATATAGTGTTCTTCCTGATCTCTTCTGATTAGTTTTGGTTTGAAGTCTATTTTGTCATATAATTAAATGGCTACATCAGCTTGCTTCTTAGGTCTGTTTGCTTGGAAAATATTTTTCCATCATCTTTTACCCTGAGGTGATGTCTATCCTTGATGTTGAGGTGTGTTTTTCAAGTCCAGAAGAAGGATGGACCTTGTTTTCTAATATATTTTGTTAGTCTGTGTCTTTTTATTGGGAAACTGAGACCATTGATTTTGAGTCATATCAATGGCCAATCATTGTTGATTCTTATTATTATTATTTTTGTTGTTGTTGTTGTTGTTGTTGGTGGTGGTGGTGTGTGTGTGTGTGTTTGTGCATGCGCGTGTGTATGCGTGTATGCATACATATGTTTGTCTTTCACTTGTTTGGAGTTTGCTGGTTTGAGATTATTTATTTCCTGTGTTTCCTTGTATCTAGTTAACCTCTTTAGGTTGGAGTTTAACTTGTACCACTTTCCATAGGGTTGGATTTGTAGATAGATATTGCTTAAATTTGATTTTTATCACGGAATGTCCTCTTTTCTCCGTTTATGGTAATTAAAACTTTTGCTTGTTATAGTAATTTGGTTTGGATCTGTGGTATCTTAGAGTCTGTAGCACATCTGTTCAATCCCTTCTGGCTTTTACACTCTCCATTGAGAAGTCAGGTGTCATTCTAAAAGGTTTGTTTTCGTATGTTACTTGGTCTTTTCCCCTTGTAGCTTTTAGTGTTCTTTCTTTGTTCTGTACTTTAGTGTTTTGATTATCACGTCCGAAGGGGACTTTCTGTTCTGGTCCCATCTGTTTTGTACTTTGGCCATCTCCTTCAGTTTAGATAAATTTTCTTCTACTATTTTCTTGAAAATATTTTCTGTTACTTTGACCTGTGTTTCTTCTCCTTCCTCTCCCTATTATTTTTATATTTGGTCTTTTCATAGTATCCCAGTTTTTCTGAATGTTTTGTGCAAGGGTTTTTTTAATGGTTTTTTTTATATTTAACATTTTTTGATTAATAGAAGAAGAACCTGTTTTGATTGGTAGAAGAAGAACAGAAGAAATGTTCTTCTATTCTGTCTTCAATGTCGGAGGTTTTTCTCTTCCATCCCTATATTCTGTTGGTGAAGCTTGCTTTTGGGGTAGCTGTTTCATTTCCAGATTTCCTTCATTTTGGGTTTTCTTCATTGATTTGATTTCCACTTTCTGGTCTTGAATAGTTTTATTCATTTCCTTCAACTGTTTATGTTTTCATAGATTTCCTTAAGGGGTTTGTTCATTTCCTCTTTAAAGACTTCTATCATATTCATAAAGGTTATTTTGGGGTCTTTTATTTGTGCTTCAAATATGTTGCATATTCAGGGCCTGTGTGGTAGGGTTGCTGGGATCTATTGGAGTACATTGCCCTGGCTGTTATTGATTGTTTTTTTATGCTGGCATCTAGGAATGTGGGATTAGGAAGATTGTAATTCTAGATTATGTTATCTGGTCTTATCTTTGTTGGATGCATGCTCTGTTTTTGGTTTCTATTTATTCTTTGGTTCTTAGGAGACTTGGTGGCTGTGTGTTGCCTGTAGAAAAATCTTTTGGAGTCTTGACAGGTGTAGCCACAGGGGTTCCAGGTAAAATGTGGTTCTGTCTTTCTGGCAGGAGTGGTCTTTTTCTTAGCCACATGCTGTCATTTCATGAAAGTAATAATTTCTGAATCCCTACAGCACATATTTATGTATTTATTAGGTATTCTGAAGTTCTCTTCTCTTCCCTGAAATATCTATTCATCTGAAATCAATCTTTCTGTTAATTTTTCTTTGTCATCCTCTTCTGTGAGATATATAAAAAACTTTAGTTCATTTTATATTTAAGGAAGAGTAAGCTGGAGAGCTATGCATAGGATCACCAATATAAAGACTTCTCTGTGGTGGAGCAGTCAGGGACCATGCTGGGATGTTCAGTGTTGCTTCACATATCTCACGGAAAGGCCAGTTTCAGGGGATTAACACACATCTCTCACAGCTGTTGTTAGAAGCAGAATTCTTTTGCCAGGACTGTGTTAAGAATAAAAACTTCTCCCCCACCCTCAATTCTGGAGATCAAACCCAGACCATGAACAACTGCCATATTTCTGAGATATACCCCTAGCCTGGGTGTCTGTGTTGAAATCCCAATTTGTGAGCAGGAAAACTACTAGCGTATACAGATTTAAAATTTTTCCTCTTGCCCTCAAGAAGTCTGTAGAAATGAATTGTCCCTCTTGTTTTTTATCTCACTTTTGCTTTCACACTTAACTATACCTTTGTCCCCACAGTGTACAGTTTTATAGAGATATTATTTCCCTCACAGTTCCCATGTGCAATATAGTCCAACTCTAATATTATTCTGGGAAGTATTTGAAGTCCTTTATGCATTTATGAGTTTATAGTCTTTTTTTTTTTTTGGCTGTCATTTCAATGTCTCTTTGGACAAAAAAAGGAATAACATCACCTGCTCAAACCATCAAACTTGATCCGAAGTTTGTTTCCCAGTGATATAGGAAGCCAGAACATGTGAGTTTTCTATCGCTGGCTGGTCTAGTAAGTATTTTATTTTGAGTTTGGTTCAGTCCTGGTCAAATAAATTGATCCTGTGTTGGTGAATGTTTAATATTTCCCAATTTTTATTTAAAATAATGAGTGACAATCCTGTAAAGGTTTTCTTTTTTTTAACTTTATTTTTTATTTCTTCGTTACATCTCAATCCCCTCCCTACTCTCCCCTCCAGTCCCACCCTCTCACCCTCAACCCCCCATCCTCTTCCCTTTTTTTTTTTTAAAGTTTAAGGTATATCTTTTTTCCCCCAACAGCTCCCCCTTCGGGTCCAACACATGGCTTCATCCCAGGAATGCAGGGATGGTTCAACATATGAAAGTCTATCAACGTAATTCACCATATAATCAAGATGAAAGAAAAAAACCACATGATAATCTCGCTAGATGCAGAAAAAGCATTTGACAAAACCCAACACCCTTCATGCTTAAAATTCTGGAGAGAACGAGCATACAAGGACCGTACCTAGAAATAATAAAGGCAATATACAGCAAGCCAGTGGCCAACATCAAATTAAATGGAGAGAAACTTGAAGCATTTCCTCTAAACTCAGGGACAAGACAAGGATGTCCACTTTCACCATATCTCTTCAATATAGTACTTGAAGTTCTTTTTTCTTTTTTAAAAAAGGGCTCAATTCACCTTAATTTTCTTATATAAATGCCTAAGTGGTAGCCATATATGGAGCTTGCATATAGATCCTGGTGTGAGTTCTACAAAATGGTCAGTTAATTCGTGGTAGGAAGACTTGGTGAACAGTCTCTTTCCAAAGATTTTGAGTGAGGTACCTACAGGTCCTGGAGAAGGCATCTAAGATAGTCTTAGAAGGGCTGCCCAAGGTGGTAGTACAGGCCCTGGACAAATTATAGAAGTCATCAATACCAGCCACAAGCAAAAAAATTCTTAGGTACTGTGGCTGAGATGATGCCAGTGTGTTGAGAGAGTTTGATGAGCGCATGACACAGCACCTCAGAGTCTTTCAGTTTGCATGTGATGGTGCTGAGCTGGTTGGTTTTGTTTCCCTAGTAATCTCCCTGTGCAGGCCAGGGGAGAGCCTGACAAAGATGAAAACACTCAGATGGCAGTGACCACTTCTCTGGAGCACTGAACCCCCTCAGGAACCTGACTGCTGTAGTGACCAGGGGTGACAAACACCTCAAATCTGTCCGCTGGCTGGTGCATGTTTGCTTGTACCCTGGGATGAGCTGGAAAGCTGAATCTTTGAGGAATCGTTAAGGGAACAATCAATAGTTCAGACTCCTTAAAGAGCAGGGAGAATGGTAGCTTTTTTCTAGAGACTTTCTGTCTTTGAGTGTAGAGAGCTGCGAAGTGCCGCGCCCTAAAGATGGCGCTGGTCTCCGCCTTCCACCAGCCCAACGGTGAGTGCTCTTTATGATAATAAGTTCATATTTGGCAAAGACTGCTGATCTGGCTTGCTTCCGCATACGTAGACCTCTAAGATAGCACCACTTGGCTTTACTTGACTGGCTGTTTAATTAGTATTTAGCCTGTGGGTTGGGTCTGCCCCATTATTCGGAAGACTGTTTTCAAGGGACCTGAATAAACTGCAGGAGAAGAGCTTTTGCAAGTTGCGTCATTCCTTGCTGGACAAGGGGGGACACGACATTTGAGTAGGTGATCTAGCCTAGTGATAGGATGCACTCCCTGTGGCAAGCCTTGGCCCTGATGTTCATATGACTTAGAGCCTCATCCAAAGAAGATTGTCTCTGAAAGGGAGGATCATGCCCCCCTCCCCAGAATCTATCTGTACAAAGCATTCCTATACATCAAATTCTCAGCACAAAGGGGATTTATTTCCCCAGAGGAGTAAGCTGGGCTAAGGAGGGGTAAGGGGAGCAAGTACTTGAAAAAGCAGCAGTAAGCAATCAAGAAAGCAAGAGAAGCAAGAAGCAAGAGAGGCTGTTTCTGCAGGAATGGGTTTTAAGGGGAAAAAGGGGGAGTCTGGGCTAGGGTGAGTTGGTAAATCCTGATTGGACATATTAGCGAAATAATGAATTTTGATTGTTGGACCTTGGTTTTTTTCTTACCATTCTGTAGGCTGTCTCAGGAAACAACCAGTGGCCAAATAAGGGAATAGCTCTGGAGTTAGTTTTAGGAATGTAACTTTTTTTTTTTTTTTTTTTTTTTTAGCAAGGGGGTAAAAGGGCAAAAACCTGTCTGCAATGTTTACTGTGCTTCGGCCTGTCAGAGCCCCTTCAGTTTCTGGAGGTGGAGCCTTTGAGATATATTTCAGTCATGAGATTAGATTCCCTATCCATGGGGTTAGTGCCAGTCCAAGTCCATTTTTTTTTGTTATAAGACAATGCCTAAGACTGAATTATTTATGAACAATGGAAATTCACTTATCTTGTGGTTCTAGAGGCAGGGAAATTGAAGGGAGTGATACTGATGTCTGGCAAAGGCCTTCATGTTATGTTATTCTGTGATAGAAGATATAAGGACAAGAGAGTGTATGAAACAGAGGGAAGAAGAAACTCATCTTTCATCAAGAGCCAACCCACTTCAGAAAAAAATAATGCCCTTCCAATTATGTCATTAACCTACTCAGGAGAACAGAGCCTTCCACAAACTAATAATCTAAAGATCTTATCTTCTTAATGTGATCATGGCAGCAGTTAAATTTCAATATAATATTGAAGAGAATATTCAATTCATATGAGTATCTTTTTAAATCAAGAGTTAGGTTAGCTAGCTCCTCTTTCCACCAAATGAAGACATAACTAAAAGAGATATTTATCACCCAGGAAATGAGCCTCCATAAGATATTGAACTTGCTGCCAACATCCTCCAGAATGGTAAGAATTTTTCTAACTTGATTTAATTAACAAACACCTAAGAGATTAAAACACACCTATGCATGTCTGTAATGATGTTTCCAGAGGCAATTAGATCTGACATAATGAGTTCATTGATCCTATGATGGATTCATAGTATGATGGCATAAGTTTGAAACAATGAGCACTAGGGTTTAATGAAATATAACCTGAGGAGGGAGTAGGCCACTGGAACCATGTCCTATTCATCTACATCAGCAGTTCTCAACCTTCCTAATGTTGCAACCCTTTAATACAGTTCCTCATGTGTGGTAACTTCAACCATAAAATTATTTTTGTTGCTAATTCATAACTATAATTTTGCTACTGTTATGAATCATAATATAAGTAACTTTGGAGACAGAGGTTTGCCAAAGGGGCCATGATCCACAGGTCTACATCTTTCTTGTATTTACTATTCTTTGCTTCTTGGCCATGCTAATTAGTATGTGGCATTTCTAAGCCACACAATCTATGGTATTCTATTATATTTGTCTAAATGGGTTAAGACAGAATTTTATGAGTTGCTTAGCTGCTGTTAGTTTGGAAAGATACTTTAGTAAGGACTCAGCCAACAATGCAGATGTTTGGACACTTGGCTGGAGTTGGGCAATCTGCTTCTAAAATGATTCCCTGTCAGTGCTAGAAAGTTCTGACTGATTAGAAGACCCTAGTTTCTCAGCACAGGAAACTTTCCATCCTGTTTGAACATCATTTTGACATGGTAGCTAGATTCTTCCTGAATGACTGACCCAGGAGGAAACCCAGCTGAAACTACTGTTGCTTTTATAATAAGCCTTGGAAGTCAAATGGTCATTTCCTCAACATACTATTGGCTACACAGGCCAATCTTAGTCAAAATGAGAGGGAAGTCTCATTTTGAGGCATCAAATGAATGCCTCAAGGCATGAATACCTTGGGGGCATGAAAACCTCTAGGCACTAGCATCACCTGAGAAGCTTATTGCTACACAGGGACAGGTGAAATTCAGACAAATGATGCATGCAGGAAGTAGAAGACAACACTGGAGAGCCTCTGACCATGGGTGGATGAGTTGATTAAGGACATGGAAGGATCTGTGTACACATAGAGCAAAGCATCATCTCTACTTTATATCATTAAGAAAAAAACGTGGTTAGAATTCTTCTCAAAATGAATTTAAATATTTGTCTAAAACAAGTGTTCTTTAGTCTCAATATTTAGTTGATAAATATTCATAGTGTCACTTCTCATGTTAGACAAGGAGCTAGGCAAATGCAAATTTACTTAATTCTCTCAATAATATATCTATTTTATTTAATATTACTTTATTATTATATCTTGCAGAAACAATGACTGAGCCTATGAGAGATTAGATGACCAGACTGGCTGTTCATTCAGAAGAGGGAGAGTTGGGTTCTGTCATTGAGCTTCCATGCTGCCTCCCACTAAAATATCAGTCTATGTTGATAAACAAAGACAGAGTTGAACCTTATTCTTGATAACATAGTGAGAACAGACACTTCATGTACAGTAGAGAGGATTACCATTCCTTTAACCAGCCTGATAGAAAATCAGTGCAGACTTCTGAGGACACAGATGAATGTTGCAGGATACTTGATCACATTGTGAACCCCCACATTGTGAGCTGGAAAAAACCTGTTTCTAATTGTGGTATGGTTCAGCCTTTGATCCTAGAGCTTTGTGCTTACTGTAAAAAAGTACTTGTGGTGTGGATCAGCCCTAGCACACACCTTTAATCCAAGAACTAAGTAAAGACTACCATAGGTGAAGAAAGAGAGCAAGCTACCAGTTGACAGGGAGTGAACATAAGTAAACAGGGAGGAGGGACACTGAGGAGGAGGATATTTAAGACAGTGTGGAGGAGAAAGGACTTTGTCCTTCTGGGACCTCAGTGGAGAAGGAAGGCCAGTTGGGTGCTTTCTTTGCCTATCTGAGCTAGCAGGTTTTCACCCCATCATCTGGCTCCTGAGTCTTCACTGGTAAAACTGAATGACTAGGATTTTTTTTTAACAATGTTTTGGTGCTTCAACTTGTGGCATGAACCCCATGGACAGAGACACCATTCCAGTTGCAGGCAAACTAAGAAGCCATCAGATCTGGTACATCATCTGGGAAGTCCTCAAGGACAGAGTAAAGATTGGGAAGAACCATAATAGAAGACTTTAGGACCCTGTAATTTAGATGACTTGAAAATACAAGCAGGAAATTAAAAGCTAAATGGCTTAATTGAAAGTATCCCAATACCAATTATTATTATCATTTTGATATTTTATATTTCATCATTAGTAGACACAATAGCTTTCTGTGCCTGCTCAAAGAAAAATATTTGGAGATACAGGAGAAAGAAAATTATGAAAAGTATATTGATAAGATACAAGCCTTAGAAGGAAAATTTGAGAGACTTATAAATAAAAATGAGAAAAATATGAAGACACAGACAGGAATTCTAAACAACCCTTAGAAAGACCTAAGAAGGGCCGGGCGGTGGTGGCGCACGCCTTTAATCCCAGCACTTGGGAGGCAGAGGCAGGCAGATCTTTGTGAGTTCGAGGCCAGCCTGGTCTACAAAGTGAGTCCAGGACAGCCAGGGCTACACAGAGAAACCCTGTCTCGAAAAAAAAAAAAAACAAAACAAAACAAAAAAAAAAAAAAAAGAAAGACCTAAGAAAAATAGTCAGACACAGACAAAGGAAGCATTAGTTCTTTGAGTTTGGCTGGACACCCAGAACAACTTGGGAGACTCTGAAGTGGTGGAATCCTCTAGCCTAGAGCAAGGAACAATGCAGGCGCCTCTAAGACAGCAAATCACAGTAAGCCACCCCCAAAGACAAGAAATGGGAAACTTGCTGGGCATGGTGTTGCATGCTTTTAATCCCAGCACTTGGGACGCAGAGGCAGGCAGATCTCTGTGAGTTGACAATGAATTCAGGACAGCCAGGGCTACACTGAGAAACTGTCTCAAACAAACAAACAAACACACACAGCAAAAACTATGGGAAAGTCTACTTCAGATCCCTTAAGACTAAAGGTAGGAATCAAACAAACAAACACACACAGCAAAAACTATGGGAAAGTCTACTTCAGATCCCTTAAGACTAAAGGTAGGAATCAAACAAACAAACAAACACAGCAAAAACTATGGGAAAGTCTACTTCAGATCCCTTAAGACTAAAGGTAGGAACTGAGGGGTAGAAACTACTTGAAAAAGCCATTGCAATACTCATTGCAAGGGTGACACTGGAGTAAACTCCTCTGTCGTTTTGATTGTAATCTTTATATATTTACTTTCAAGAAAAGTAGAAAACATAGCTGTACAACAACAAAAACTAGCTACGATAATACAAAGGTTTGAGAGACAAGAGACAGAGGAATCAAGAGAACAGGAAATGCTTAAATGTGAACCTAGGGTACCTAGTAAAATTAAGGATCAAGATAGGCAGCCCATTGATAAGGGATAAGAAGTTTGGCTATCTCAGTCAGTAAAGCATGGGACTCTTTTTTTTTAATAATTTATTTTTTATTTCTTCAAGTTACATCACAATCCCCTCCCTACTCCCCCCTCCAGTCCCACCCTTCCACCCTCCTCCCCCTCAGCCCCCCCATCCTCTTCCCTTCTTCTTTTTTTTTTTTTTTTTAGTTTAAGGTATTTATTTTTCCCCCCAACAGCTCTCCCTTTCAGTCCAAATAATGGTTCTTTTTCTTATAACTATAAATACAATACAAAACAACAGAAATAAATAGGCCACAATTATAAGAGTTATATGGCTTAGCATACATTCCCAATGTCCAGTCCATATGTATTTGGCACCTGACTTTAACATTCTACTATCTAAACATCTCCATGAGTTTAAAGTTCTATATCTAACTCAGCTTTCATACTAACTTGCCTCATAATTTAAAAAATATCTTCTTAGATCCAGAACACCCTCTTGACTCCTAAACAACTCAAAATTTAACTATGAGTCTCTAGGTATCTATTCTTCAACCACCTCAGAGACCTGAGAGGGATAAATATATCTGATTATATAGGAAGTGCAGGGCCTGCAGCTTCCAAAACTAAAAAATGACATACCAGTGGCTGCCTGGACAGTTCCCATTTTCTCTCCATACATTACAGCATCAATCTTCAGCCATTTGGCCCCATTTCTCTGACAGACATTGGTTGTAGAGCAGGAATTATGAAGGACTTACCTACCCTGTCTTGGCAGAGCTAGGCTGTCGACTTATCTGCTTCCAAGTTTTGTCCTTTTTGGACAGAAGTCTGTCTACAATTGAAGCAAGTGGTTTTTCTTGCCAAGAGAATGGCTTACCACCAATTCAATCATCTCCCACTGGAGATTCTTCGATGCTCATCTTCTACTTGGAGTAATATAGGGGGTGCTGTCAGGAGCTGACATGTCT
>CAJQZJ010034238.1:1285419-1355125 GCA_907164525.1 Lophiomys imhausi
AAAAATATCTTCTTAGATCCAGAACACCCTCTTGATTCCTAAACAACTCAAAATTTAACTATGAGACTCTAGCTATCTATTCTTCAAGTACCTCAGAGACCTTGGAGGGATAAATATATCTGATTATATAGGAAGTGCAGGGCCGCAGCTTCCAAAACTAAGAAATGACATACCAGTGGCTGCCTGGAAAGTTCCCATTTTCTCTCCATACATTACAGCATCAATCTTTGGCCATTTGGCCCCGTTTCTCTGACATACATTGATTGTAGAGCAGGACTTATGAAGGACTTATCTACCCTGTCTTGGCAGAGCTAGGCTGTCGACTTACCTGCTTCCAAGTTTTGTCCCTTTTGGACAGCATTCTGTCTACAGATGAAGCAAGGAGTTTTTCTTGCCAAGAGAAAGGCTTACCACCAATTCAACCATCTCCCACTGGAGATTCTTCGATGCTCATCTTCTACTTGGAGTAGAATAGGGGGTGCTGTCAGGAGCTGACATGTCTCGATATCAAAAAAATCTTAAGTTACAAAAACATCTTTGAATGCCATATTCTGCAGATCTCTTGAGGTTTTTGAAGATGCCCTATCTATCTCTTATATTTAGATAAGCAAATGTTGCTTGTCTCTTAGCAACTTGATTTCTGAGTAGCTTAGAAAATAACTGTGATAGACTGTCATAGTAACTAACAAAATGACACACTTGCATGACTATTAGTTTCCATTTCTTAATTATCCTAAATAGTTTATGATGGTTGGTAACAAGAGGCCAAAACTTTACATTTCATTTTTAAGCATTACTAGGTACAATAACTTTAAGAAGCGTTACTCTTAATTTTGTATCAATATACAAAGATCAGTACCAATGTGGCCAAATATAATCTTAATTTTGTATCAATATACAAAGATCAATACCTATGCAGCCCAATACAACCTTAATTTTGCATCAATATACAAGGGTCAATACCATTGTTGGAAATTTTATCTTAATTTTGTATCAATATACAAAGATCAATACCGATGTAGTCCAATACAATCTTAATTTTGCATTAATATACAATGATCAATACCAATTTAGCCAAATATAATATTAATTTGGTATCAATAAACAAAGGTATAAGGGCTTATTCAATAATCTGTCCTTTTTTCTTGATCTTTCCTATACTATGTCTATGTCCCATTTTTTTCCTCAAGTCTGTTTACTCCTACATAGGAGAGAAAGAAGGATACAGAAAAGAAAAAGAGAGAAGTCCCTGGGTCAAACCTCCAAAACCCATTTAACAAGACCATTTAACAGCTTGTAGTCTCTTCCCCTAAATAACAAAATTTTCTATTGTCCATCAAATAACCAAAGGGGGGGGGAACACCCTCCCCACCTTCTGGGGATGGGACATTGTTCTCTTAAAATGACTTCCTGTTGATTAGGGACATAGTAAACCATTTGGGGCCTGAATAAGAATGGAAAAAATGGTTAAAAATGTTAATAGACTCATTTAATGTTCAGGCCTTTTGTGCTCAGCTATTTAGATGTCCTAAGAAGTTCATAGACAGAAGCTGATCTTCAGGGCTTTACTGGAGTTCTGGCTGGAGCAGTCTGTGGAGCTAAACGATCTTAGCGCTTTTGAGTTGTTGTGGTTGTAGACTTTTGAGGAAACGGCTATTGAGGAAGTCTGCAAGGCTGAATCATCTGGGCCACTCGTCTTCTTTGGTGTTTGATCTGTTTTCTGCTGAGGTTTCTGTTGTCCAGTTGTCCCTGGATTCCTTGAATGGATGCTTTAAATCTCCTGAAAGATAAGAACAGAGCCCTGCCCTAATCCTAACTCTGGGAAAATTACCTTTTTTTTGGGGGGGTGGGGGTCAGGTAATATTTCTCCTGAAGCAAATTTGGTTTTTTGACAATATATAAAGTATTACCTTTCAACCTGGATTAAAGAAGAAATTATTTTGATATTTTGGAGCTAAACAAACCTTTAGTGTATATATTTTGAGATCTCAAGGGACAATTTGTTTGAATTGCAGCATGCCTTTTGTAAGTAGCTTTTAAACTTAAATCCTTCCAAATCCTATGTGCCTATCACTGCATTCTAAGTATTGGGATCAAAGACATGTGGTTCCCAACTGATGGAATTAAAGATGTGCTCCACCACCCCTGGATCGAAGTTTTTCTCTATTTAGAGCTTGTTTTGTATCAGGCTGATCTTGAGCTCTGAGATCTGCCTGTTTCTGTCTCTAGTGTGTTGAGATTAAGGGTGTATTCTTCTCAAGTGATGGGATTAAGGGTGTACACCATCACCACCCTGTTCCTTGTAACTCTAGAATTTATAAGACAACTAACTCTATAGTGATCCTCCTGTCTCTGCTGGAGGTAAAGGCATGGGCTAACACCACGCCTTTCATGTATTTTACCATAGCTCTAAGCTTTTTCATCTCTTGGAGGTTTGTAAAACAAGGTTGAACAGCTGTAACCTTTAATTTATGTACAGTGTTTTAAACCTGTTACCTGTTTTTTAATGCCAAACCATGGAAATATCTTATACATCTACAAAAAAAAAAAAAGAACTTTTAAGCTGCTATCTAGTTTGTGTAATCTATGTGGCCCCCTGCAGTCTAACATTCTAATCTGAAATTAAGGCCATTTTCCTTTCATGCCAGTAAGGCAAGTATACATTTGGTAGTTTGAATTTTTTATATTGTATTTTTATTATATTTTTTAAGCTTATTAACTCTTTTCTTAAAAAAATTATTTATTTCTAGAACATAGTTTCCTCCCTCCTCCCCTCCTGGCCCCTCCCTTCCTCTCTCCTTTCCTCCCTCTCTCCTTCCCTCCCTCCTTCCCTCCCTCCCTCCCTCCCTCCTTATTCCTCTACTTGGTACTCTCCTTCTCCTCCCATGAGGTGGGCCCTCACATATCATACTCCCTCAGATCTTGTGTCATGTGAGGGCCAAGAGCTTCCACTTGTACTGGAGCTTGATAAGGCACACCATCTAGGGTGTGGTGTTCCACTAACCTGCAGCAGATTCCATGACTCACTGGTGGGTAGAATTTTTCCTAGGATAGATATGCTAGGTTCCTCTCTATTTGGGTGTATGGGTGGTAGGATAGTTATCCTGTGATGTATGGTTAATATCCATTTATAAGGGAATACATACCATGTTTATCTTTCTGAGACTGCGTCAGCTCACTTAGAATGAGCTTTTCTAGTTCCATCCATTTGGTTTCGAATTGCATGATTTCCACATTTCTGATAGCTGTGTAACATTCCATTGTTTAAATGTACCACATTTTTTTTTTTTTTTTATATTCTTCAGTTGAAGGACATCTGGGTTGTTTCCAGTTTCTGGCTATTACAAATAAAGTTGCTATGAACATTGTTGAGGCAATGTCCTTGTGGTTTCGTTTCTTACTTTTTGGATATATGCCCAAGAGGGGTATGACTGGGTCTTGAGGTAGATTTATTCCCAATTTTCTAAGATATCTCCAGATTTATTTCCAAAGTGGTTGCACAAGTTTGAAGTTCTACCAGCAATGGGGGAGTGTTCCCCTTTCTCCACATCCTTGCCAGCATGTGCTATCATTTGAGTTTTTGATCTTAGCCATTCTGACTGGTGTGAGATGGAATCTCAGAGTTGTTTTAAGTTGCATTTCCCTGATGACCAAAGATGTTGAACATTTCCTCAAATGCCTCTTGGCCTTTAGAGATTCCTCTTCTGTGAATTCTTGGTTTAGCTCTGTACCCCATTTATTGATGGAGTTATTTGACCTTTTGGTGTTTAATTTCTTCAGTTCTTTATATATTTTGGATATTAGCCCTCTGACAGAGGTTGGGTTGGTGAAGATCCTTTCCCAGTCTCTAGGCTACTGTTTTGTTCTAAGGACAGTGTCCTTTGCCTTACAGAAGCTTTTCAGTTTTATAAGGTCCCATTTATTGATTGTTTGTTTTAGTGCCTGAGCTATTGGTGTTCTAATCAGGAAGTTTCTACCAGTGCTAATGAGTTCAAGACTTTTCCCCACTTTCTCTTCTATTAATGTTAGTGTATCTGGATTTATGTTGAGGTCCTTGATCCACTTAGACTTAAGTTTTGTACAGGGTGATAAGTATGGATCTATTTGCATTCTTCTACATATTGACATCCAGTTAGATCAGCACCATTTATTGAAGATGCTTTCCTTTTTCCATTGTATGTTTTTGGCTTCTTTATCAGAAATTAAGTGACCGTAGGTGTGTGGGTTTATTTCTGGGTCTTCAATTCGATTCCATTGGTCAACTGGTCTGTTTCTATATTAGTACCATGCTGATTTTATTACTATTGCCCTGTAGTACAGCTTGAAATCCGGGATGGTGATACCTCCAGATGATCTGTTATTGTACATAATTGATTTAGCTATTCTGGGTCTTTTGTTATTCCATATGAAGTTGAGAATTGTTTTTTCCAGATCTCTAAAAAATTGAGTTGGTATTTGGATAGGAATCGCATCGAATCTGTATAATGCTTTTGGTAAGATTGCCATTTTTATTATGTTGATCCTACCTATCCATGAACTAGGGAGATCTTTCCATCTTCTTATATCTTCTTCAATTTCTTTCTTCAGGGACTTGAAGTTCTTATCATATAGGTCTTTCACTTGCTTGGTTAGAGTTACCTCCAGGTATTTTATATTATTTGTGGCTATTGTGAAGGGTGTTGATTCCCTTATTTCTTTCTCAGCCCATTTATCTTTTGTGTAAAGAACGGCTACTGATTTTTTTGAATTGATTTTGTATCTGGCCACCTTGCTGAAGGAGTTTATCAGGTGTAGAAGTTCTCTGGTGGAATTTTTGGGGTCACTTATGTATACTACCATATCATCTGCAAATAGGGATACTTTGACTTCTTCCTTTCCAATTTGTATATCTTTGATCTCTTTTAGTTGTCTTCTTGCTCTAGCTAAAATTTCAAGTACTATGTTGAAGAGATACGGAGAGAATGACAGCCTTGCCTTGTCCCTGATTTTAGAGGAAATGCTTTAAGTTTCTCTCCATTTAGTTTGATGTTGGCTATTGGCTTGTTGTAAATTGCCTTTATTATGTTTAAATATGGTCATTGTATGCCTGATCTCTCTAAGACTTTTAACATGAAACGGTGCTGTATTTTTTCAAAAGCTTTTTCAGTGTCCAATGAGATGATCATGTGGTTCTTTTCTTTCATCTTTTTTTATGTGGTAGATTACATTGATGGATTTTCTAATGTTGAACCACTCCTGCATCCCAGGGATGAAGCCTACTTGATCATGGTGTATGATACTTTTGATGTGATCTTGGATCCGGTTTGCAAGTATTTTATTAAGTATCTTTGCATCCATGTTCATAAGGGAAATTGGTCTGAAATTTTCATTCTCCGTTGGGTCTTTGTGAGGTTTAGGTGTCAGGGTAACTGTGGCCTCATAGAATGTGTTTGGCAGTATTCCTTCTGTTTCTATGTTGTGGAAGAGTTTGAAGAATATTGGTGTTAGCTCTTCTTTGAATGTCTGGTAGAATTCTGTGCTGAAATCATCTGGGCTTGCGCTTTTTTTTGGTTGGAAGACTTCTAATGACTTCTATTTCCTTAAGGGTTATAGGACTGTTTAATTTGTTTACCTGTTCTTGATTTAACCTTGGTAGGTGGAATCTATCAAGAAAATCATCCATTTCATTTAGATTTTCCAATTTTGTGGAGTACAAGTTTTTGAAGTAGGACCTAACGATTCTTTGGATTTCCTCAATGTCTGTTGTTATTTCCCCCTTTTCATTTCTGATTTTGTTGATTTGGGTATTTTCCTTCTGCCTTTTAGTTGGTTTAGCTAAGGGCTTGTCTATTTTGTTGATTTTCTCAAAGAACCAGCTCTTGGTTTTGTCGATTCTTTGTATTGTTCTTTTTGTTTCTAAGTTGTTGATTTCAGCCCTGAGTTTGATAATTTCCTCTCGTCTGCTCCTCTTGGGAGTGTTTGCTTCTTTTTGTTCTAGCTCTTTCAGGTGTGCTTTTAGGTGGCTGGTATAGGAACTCTCTAGTTTCTTTTTGAAGGCACTTAGTGCTATAAACTTTCCTCTTAGCACTGCTTTCAATGTGTCCCATAAGTTTGGGTATGTTGTGCCTTCATTTTCATTGAGTTCTAAGAAGACTTTAATTTCTTTCCTGACCCAGAGGTCATTGAGGAGAGAGTTGTTCAGTTTCCATGTTTTTGCCGGCTCTCTGTTGTTTTTGTTATTGTTGAAGCCTAGCTTTATTCCATGATGGTCTGATAAGTTACAAGGAGTAATTTCAATTTTCCTGTATCTGTTGAGGCTTGCTTTGTGACTGACTATATGGTCGATTTTGAAGAAGGTTCCATGAGGTGCTGAGAAGAGAGTGTATTCTTTTGTTTTGGGGTGAAATGTTCTGTAGATATCAATTAGGTCCATTTGATTCATGACATCTGTGAGGTTCATTATTTTTCTGTTTGGTTTCTGCATTGTTGATTTATCCAGTGGTGAGAGTGGTGTGTTGAAGTCTCCCACTATTAATATGTGAGGTTCAATGTGGGATTTGAGCTTCAGTAGTGTTTCCTTAATGAATGTGGGTGGTCTTACATTTGGGGCATAGATGTTTAGTATTGAAATTTCATCTTGGTGGATTTTTCCTTTGATGAGTATGTAGTGTCCTTCCCCATCTCTTTTGATTAATATTGGTTGAAAGTCCAATTTGTTGCATACCAGAATTGCTACTCCAGCTTTTTTCTTGGGTCCATTTGCTTGGTATATCTTTTTCCAGACCTTTACTTGGAGATAATGTCTATCTTTTTTGCTGAGGTGTGTTTCTTGTAAGCAGCAGAATGTGGAATTCTGTTTTTGCATCCATTCTGCTAGAATGTGCCTTTGTATTTGGGAATTGAGTCCATTGATGTTGAGAGATATTAATGACCAGTGATTGTTACTTCCTGCCATCTTGATGTTAGTGGAAATAGTGTGTGAGCTTCTTTTCTTTTGGTTGTGCTGCAGGCATGCTATTTGCTTCCTGTGTTTTATTGTGTGTAGTTGGGTTGAAGTTTTTTCTTTGGATTGAAGTTTTCCTTCCAACATCTTCTGTAGAGCTGGATTTGTGTATAGGTATTGTTTGAATTTAGGTTTGTCATGGAATATCTTGTTTTCTCCATCTATGTTGGTTGACAGTTTTGCAGGAAATAATAGTCTGGCCTGGCATTTGTGGTTTTTTAGGGTCTGCAAGATGTCTGTCCAGGCCCTTCTGGCTTTTAGAGTCTCTGAAGAAAAGTCAGGTGTGATTCTGATAGGTTTGCCATTATATGTTACTTGACCCTTTTCCCTAGCAGCTTTTAAAATTCTTTCTTTGTTCTGTATATCTAGTGTTTGATTATTATGTGGCAGGAAGATATTCTTTTCTGGTCTAATCTATTTGGGGTTCTGTAAGCTTCTTGTACAGTTATAGGCATCTCTTTTTTTAGATTTGAGAAATTCTCTTCAATGATTTTCTTGAAGGTATTTTCTGGTCCGTGAAGGTGGGACACTTCTCTTTCTTCTTTCCTATTATTCTGAGATTTCGTCTTTTCATTCCTGAAGGTTTTGTGTCAGGACTTTTTTAGATTTGACATTTTCTTTGACAGATGTATCCATTTCTTCAATTTTATCCTCTGAGCCTGAAATTCTTTCTTCCATCTCTTGTATTCTGTTGGTGATGTTAGTGTCTGTAGTTCTGATTCTTTTCTTAAGGTTTTCCAGTTCTATGGATGTCTCAGATTGGATTTTCGTCATTGCTTCAACTTCCCTTTTCCGGTCTTCCATTCCTTTAAGCGCTTTATTCATTTCCATCACCTCCTTTGCAGTACTTTGTTGTTGCTCTCTGAGGTATTTTATTTCCTCCTTTAGGCCTTCTATTATTAATATAAGTGTAGGATTAAGGTCATTTTCCTTTGTTTCAATCGTGTTTGGCTGTCCAGAGTTTTCTGTAGCATTATTGCAAGGATCTGGAGACATCCTATTGTTTCGGTTTTTTTTTTTTTTTTTTTTTTACCATGTTCTTGTGCTGACCTTTTGTCATCTGGTTGACCCAGGTGTTGTCTGTTTGTTTCTTTTATCCTGACCTTGGTGCTCAGGAAAACTCCCTGCCCTGGGGGTTGGCTGATCCTTAGATCCTGGTGTTTACCTCCAGATGGCAGGCAAGTTCTTGTAATAGACTCACTGGCTCTCAGAGAGGAGGGTGGCTGGCCCTCTCCTCAACTGCTTGTGACCCAATTGGACCAATATAGAGGGGATTGGAGTGGGAAAAGGGCTAGCATCTGAGGACCTGGGAGCTGGCAGGTCTCCTCAGAAAGGCAGGTAGAGCTCTGGTTGGGTCTGTGTCCTCCTCTCACTGACCCAGTCGTTCTAGCTCCGCAGCTAGGCTGACTGTGCAAGCAGGGAGCTCCACCCACAATGGGTGCCGGCCTCAGTGTGCCTGTTGCTGACTGCCCCAGATGCTTGGGTGCTAGGGTGAGTGACCCACCCGCCCCAGTATTTGTGGAGAACACACATTTGCGGGCTCTGTTTGCAGGCAGTCTTGGCTCCTAGTTGCTTTGCTGTGACTGAGTTAGGTCTCTGCCTCTCCTCTACAGTGCACACTGTGCCACCATGTTGGAAACTCCGGAAAAAAAATCTCACTTACCTTTGCTCTTGTGGTGCAGCTGTTTTTCCCTCTTGGGTGTACAGGTCGGAGTGCAGGCTAGATATCAGGCAGACAGGTGGGGCCTCTGGTCTTTGGCTGGAGCCGTGGGCTGGATCTGCTCCTGAGCTAGATCTCCTCTAGCCGGAGCTCCTCTCCAGACCAGTGATGGAGCTGGCTGATCTCAGGATGATGTTCCCGGAAACTGCGTGGGCTGTTTTACCTGGTGACCGGTCTCAATGTTCGCCATGGGAATTCAGACACCATCTGTGTTTCATTGTCAGCTAGGGGACCTCACATACACTCCACAGTGACTAATCTCATTCACCTACTATTCCGACAATGGATTATTATTCAGCTATCAGGAACAATGAAATTATGCAATTTGCAGCCAAATGGATGGAACTAGAAAAGCTCTTCCTGAGTGAGCTAACCCAGACTCAGAAGAATGCATATTGCATCTATTTAATTATAGTAGGATTTTAGCTATATAGTAGAGGATATGGATGCTACAACCAACACACCAAAGGGAACATGGACATAGACTTTTTATTTATTTATTTATTTATTTATTTATTTATTTATTTATTTATTTTTTATCTGTTTGTCTGCTTATTTGTTTGTTTGTTTTTTAGTTCTCTCTCCCTGGCAATGAGACACTTTTCACTGGTGGTACTGCCTCGTAGACCCCCATTGTATGAGGAGGCTCTTGGCCCACATATGACCTCTGAACTGGGATGAGGGACTGTTATTTAGGGACACTCCACTCCAGAGAAGTGGGATGGAAGGGTCAGGGGGTAAAGAAAAAAAATGAAATGTGAAGTTTTGGCCTTTTGCTACTAATTGTCATAAACTGTTAAGAAATGCAAACTAATAGTCATGCAAGTGGGTCATTTTGTTAGTTACTATGACAGTCTATCATAGTTATTTTCTAAGCTACTCAGAAATCAAGTTGCTAAGAGACAAGCAACATTTGCTCATCTAAATATAAGAGATAGATAGGGCCTCTTCAAAAACCTCAAGAGATCTGCAGAATATGGCATTCAAAGATGTTTTCGTAACTTTAGATTTTTGATATCAAGACATGTCAGCTCCTGACAGCACCCCCTATTCTACCCCAAGTAGAAGATGAGCATCGAAGAATCTCCAGTAGGAGATGATTGAATTAGTGGCAAGCCTAGCTCTTGGCAGGAAAAACCCGTTGCTCCAACTGTAAACAGAATGCTGTCCAAAAAAGGACAAAACATGGAAGCAGGTAAGTCGACAACCTAGCTCTGCCAAGACAGAGTAGGCAAGTCCATCATAATTCCTGCTCTACAATCAATGTATGTCAGAGAAACGGGGCCAAATGGCTGAAGATTGATGCTGTAATGTATGGAGAGAAAATGGGAACTGTCCAGGCAGCCACTGGTATGTCATTTCTTAGTTTTGGAAGCTGCAGCCCTGCACTTCCTATATAATCAGATATATTTATCCCTCTCAGGTCTCTGAGGTGGTTGAAGAATAGATAGCTAGAGTCTCATAGTTAAATTTTGAGTTGTTTAGGAATCAAGAGGGTGTTCTGGATCTAAGAAGATGTTTTTAAAATTGTGATGCAAATTAGTATGAAAACCGAGTCAGATATAGAACTTTAAACTCATGGAGATGGTTAGATAGTAGAATGTTAAAGTCAGGTGCCAAATACATATGGACTGGACATTGGGAATGTATGCTAAGCCATATAACTCTCATAATTGTGGCCTAATATCCTCTGTTGTTTTGTATTGTATTTATTACTATAAGAGAAAGAGCCATTTGTTGGACTGAAAGGGGGAGCTGTTGGGAGGAAAAATATATACCTTAAACTTAAAAAAAAAAGGAAGGGGATGGGTGGGATGAGGCGGAAGAGGGTGGGAGGATAGGACTGGAGGGGGGAGAAGGGAGGGGATTGCAATTGAGATGTAACTTAAAAAAATAAAAATAAAGAGAAAAAAAGAATTAATAGAATACATAGATACTAATCTATCTATATCCCCAGTCTCCATTTGTAGGACGTAAAAATAGCATTGTTAAAGTAAATTCACTAGCACAACAGATTGCATCTGGTAGAGTGACGTACCCTTTCTCAAGAGGGTATGAAGGGTGAAGCATGGGTTGTGAATGTGAACACTGGGTTAGCTCCAGCAGAATCCAAAGATGAACAAGAAGCCAGGACTAGGTGTCCACTGTGTTGCAAAAGGTATGATGGGTTGTTAGTCTTTGTCACATATTAGTGTTATTCAAGTTCTACAAGACCAGAGTTTCCATTTCCACTTTTAAAGATGTGATAGCCAGGATCAGGGGCACTATAGTCTGACTCTGAATGGTGCTTTCAAGAGTGGAATCAGAAGACTTAGGAGAATTTTTGTCTGAGGGCAATTTAGTCAAATAATAGATTATGCTTTTCTCAAAATTTAAGAGTCAAGCCTGGAATTAAGTTGTTTAAGTGTTTGTTCATGGGGCTGATTTAAGTGCCACTTCTCTCTGGTCTTATCGGACAACTTTCAGATATCTGCAATCTAAATCACTCAGAAGTACAGTAAGACCAAAAGATCACCAATACAATGAGTGCATGTATATGTACATGAAAGATGCCCAAAATTGATAAGATGAATAGCCTAAAATGATAAGAACTTAGAAGTTACTGGAGAAACATTCAACAGTATGTCTTATAAGAGTAGATATAAGGCCACTTAAAAATAGACCCATCTACACTAATAATGCATGCTGATTCTATTAATTTGTGTTCATTGTTAAAAACAAGTGGGAACAGTGAACTCTGTCACTCATGGTTTATCCTAATTCTACTAAGACTCAAGCAAACATGCAGCATAATGAGCTGAAGAGGGAAGAACTAGAACACAGACCTCCAGGACCCAGACATCCCAGCCCTGTCCTTCCACTGTGGGATAGAGTTTCTCAATCTCTAAGACCTTCCTTCTTTTGTTCTTGTAAATATGTTTCTCTACATTCTGCTAATGTACTTTCCAGATATCCGTGAGAATTCATAGTCCCAGCAGGTTTGTAGAATTAATACTGGTGTATTTCCTACTTGCCTTTCTGCCATACACAGCTCAGGCAGGTGAAGCAATGTTGCTTGGGGCACATAATTAGAAAAGAATATGGTTGCAAAGAAGGCAATTTCAAATGCTACATCTCACATAGGCATTTTCCTCTTTTAGATGGAAAACAATACATGAATATGTGACATAGGAGTGTGTGTGTGTGTGTGTGTGTGTGTTTTGCAAAAAAAAATCCTTTCCAGAGGAAAATGCAACCAACATCTATCCCTTCCCCTAAGGTCCCAACAGTAAAGCAAGTCAGGATTAGGCCAAAGTTTACCTTAGATAACCAATGAGTACATTGGGCTTCCTTACAAAGTACAGGTGAGAAGTTACGTATCAGGCTATGGGTACATCTCCCCCCAAAAGCTAAACCTGGAAAGCCTTTCCCTAGCAAGGATAAGGGTTTTCCCATAGCCACATAGATAGAACTCCTACCAGTTTTCTCCCAACTTATATACTCTAACTCAGTGGTTCTCAGCCTTCCTAATGCTGCTAACCTTTAGTACAATTCCTCATGTTGTGGTGACCCCCAACCATAAAATCATTTTGTTGCTAGTTCATAATTGTTGTTGTGCTACTGTTATTAATCATAATAAAAATATCTGGTATGCAGGATATCTGATATGAGACCCCCCAAATGGGAGTCACAACCCACAAGTTGAAAACCACTGGAATCTAAGCCATCCCTGAAGCCATACCAAATAAGGCAGAGTTGCACACAACTTGTGCTAGGAAGTGCCTCTATACTCAGGTAAGGGTCTTATTACCCCCCTCCCCAATCCATGAAGAGGTGTAAATGGTCAACAGGCTCAATTAGACTGATTCTTTTGCAAGAGATAGAGCTGAACCCCCCAAGATGGAAGACGGTCACTAAAAAAGTGTGAAGCAACAACTTCAAGGGAGAAAAACAATGACCTGCAATTCCCACACACCTTTCATACTTCTAAAACTGTGATAGAATTCTTTCTCTAAAGCACTTGGCAGGAGCAGGGAAGGGACTTATAATGTATAACCTGCAATGTATAACAATACCATCACTCTCAGGTCATGACCTTAGAACATAATACCCAGACATATTTATTCTACTCCATCAGCCATATGCCATGTGGCAAGAAAAGAACAGCAAACTAACTCCAAGGAAAAGAAAATCTTCCATTAAGTCAATAGAACTCTAAGGCTGCACACCGAGCAGTCAGACTGGTCTTCAAGTATACTTTGACCTAGTTTTGATGCAAGAGACTTCAGCTCACTGATTGTGCACCCCATGCAGGCAGAGCAAAAACTTACATGCCGGACCAGCAGCCTCATCCAAATGGCACGTAGGGATATGCTTGAGGAGCCACCAGACAGGTGTGCTCTACTTGCAGACCTGGTGTTGCTGTAGGGACTGTCCAGTGCCATATTCCTTTTCTAGGTATGTTCACTCCTTTGTTAAATGAGACAATCTAATAATTAGTGTTAGAACAAGTCCAAAGACACTTCCAAATCCTATAGCTTAGCATCACATGCTCTGAATTCTAGTCAGTCCACCCATATGTACCTGCTTGTCTGTCATCCATAACAACTTCTTCAAACTTGGTTTTAGCACTAATATAATACTTAACCTATATGTTTGTCAACATAGTTTTCTTTTTCTTTCACCCCTTTTTTGTGTCTCCTCTCCTCATAAGGGGATCCTTTGTCAGATGGCAGAAAGCAAAATATTATTTACTTATGAAAAAAACAGAAGTCATCCCAAAATAGCTGGTAAATGTTACACTTATTTTTCTAGGCACAAGACAATATAAGACTTTTTCGTCTTCCTCTTCCCATGGACCCTAAACATATTAGTTAGGATTTCTCTTATTGTGATAAAACAGCATGACCAAAAACAATTTGGGGAGGGAAAGGTTTATTTGGCTTGGATATCCTGGGTCACGGTTCATTGATGGAAGCCAAGGCAGGAACTCAAGGAAGGAATCTGGAGGCGGGAACTGAAGTAGATGCCATGAAAGAGTGGTACTTCCTGTCTTTCTCCTTGTGGCTTGCTCACCTTGCTTTCTTAAATGACTCAGGACCACCTGCCCTTGAGTGGCACTCCCCACAGTGAAGTAGGCTTCCCCCATCAGTCACTAATTAAGAACATTCTCCACAGGCAAGTACCCAGCCTAATCTAGTGGAGATATTTTCTCAAGTGAGACTCCCTCTTCAGAAATGATTGTGGCTTGTGTCCAGTTGCCAAAAAACTAACCAGGACACTAAGGAGTATGTTATTTTCCTGGCCTTCTAGTTCCAAGTCCTCAGTTCAAGGGACCTTAACTATCACCTGAGGTCAAATGAATGCCTAACAGGGCCAGTAGTTAACTGACTAAATCCAAACACTTAAGCACTTGAAGCTTAACAACTTAAACCATTTTCAAAAAATGCCATGCTTAAGTTGAAAGAAACACATGTTTTCATTTGTTCTTCAATAACCACAAACAACTGAATGGAATTTGTACTGTTGGTGGGCATTGCACAATTCCTTAAAGATGATTATGTCTTATTTAGTGTTACTAAATAGAACATAATCATCTTCACTTCCTGCCACATTTTGATTTTAAAGGTGATAACATTTCAACATAACCACTGCCTCAACTCCAGCTTTGCTCAAATATGACTGCATTGGCAGCAAGGAAGATTTTGTGTCATGACTAACAGAGGTTGTGGTGGTTTCCTAAAAACTTTACAACTCCCATCATGATGGTTCTCAGGTGGATCTGCTGCTGTGCTGCCTCAATACTCACTCTGAGAATGGCAGATACATCTCCTTTGCAGTGTGAACAGCTGGAATTTGAACCAGTCCGGTTATAACTAGTAGGTACCACGAGCCCAATGAGAGGGAAAATGAGCCAGCTGTGGACAGAAGCATAACCTTAAGAGGATGGAGAAAGTTGATTGTATGGAAAAGTGTTTAGATGCAGTCACACACACTAGTGCCTAAAGCACAAATCTGGATGTGCCTGTAAAGGAATTCCTGAGAATACCAACTAAAGGGTAGTGAGACCCATCCTGAATGACAATAGCCTCATCTCCTAGGCCTGCATCTTAATGGAACAGAAGAAAAGATAATGTCCTGAGGATGAGTTTCCTCTCTGCTTCTTCATCACCATTCGGTGAAGACACACCCTGGCCACAAAAGCCTACTGCCAAAATGTTTTGCCCAGCCCATGGGACCAAGCAGCCATGGACTGAACTAACTCAAGCCATAAGCAAAACTAAAGAATTTCAAATGAAAAAACAAACTCAGCCACCCAGCGTGAGGTTTAGGAACATAATTGACTCAATGGGGAAAGTGAAATAAAACATTCATTCCTGTGCCTCAGACCTTATGAATAAAAGCACAAATTTACCCATGCCGAACAAAACATCTCACCACTTCAGTGTTCTTCTATCCACCTACCTCAATATGCACTGCTGAATTGAATTCCCTTACCTGAATCATTGAATTTTAAGTGCAGTAGAATATACTAAATTTTTTGTGTTGATTTATTTTATAACTTTAGAATTAAAGTCCTTTAGAATTCTATATAGAAATACTATTCTGCTTTCTAGACTTTCCATGTCTTTGCTTGCATGCTGATAAGAACATTGGATTTATGGTTATTTTTGTGTTTCAAATTTAAGAGCAAAAGGGAAAATATTCCTGGCAAAGAGTCACATGCACAAATGTATTACAACTTATTTTACTTCCAAAATGACTAGTGAGCCTTAGCTCTAGCCTTTTTCCTATGTTAGTTACAGTCTAGGAAAAAGCTGTTTCCTTACTTCTGTTAGTCTTTGAAGCAATGGTGTAATTAAAATGCCAAGTATATTTCTATCATAATTTTTCAGGAAAGTATCTGATGAAATTATTATCCCAGGGACATTGAAAGTATATGAGTTCCTTTTAAAAGTGACAGTTAAGATGTACAGATGAAAGTATGAAATTGGGTGTCTGGATGGAACTCATTTACATTTCTCCTTCAACAGAGCTATTACTGGTTCCACTTACAAGTTTGTTTGTTTGTTTGTTTTGTGTTTTCTTTTCTTTTTATGGTTTTTTGAGACAGGGTTACTCTGTGTATTCATGACTATCCTGGACTCACTTTGTAGATCAAGCTAGTCTTGAACTCACAGAGATCTGCCTACTTCTGCCTCCTGAGTACTGGGATTAAAGGCATGAACCACCATGCCAGACCCACTTACAAGTTTTTAAAAGAAGAAATTAGCTTTTCTTTGGTTGATTTTTTTTTCTAGTTTTTATTCATTTGTTTTTAATCTGGTTGCACCATTTTGTCCATAGCCCCTCCCCTGTTAATCACATTTTGTATTTATCTCTTTGTATGTTTAGAGTCTTTAAAGATGAAGGGGAAAAAGAATGCAGTCCACCAAAATTTGTGATCCAAAGACATATTGGGAAGGGATTCTTGCTGATAGCATACTTGTTTTACAGCAAGAAAAGAATGAGGTGGAATCATGCTGATTTAAATGAGAATTGCCACCCATAGAGTCCTTTAGAATTCTATATACAGACATTTAAACACTTCAGTTGGTGTAGGTCTGCTATTGAGCAGGAACAAGGATTGCTGCTAAAAAGCCTGCATGCTCCTGGCTGGGCTTCTGCATAGAGCTGGCCTGAGACTTGCCCGAACATGCCCAGACACCAGGTGAAGAGACACGAGCCAATGAGAAAGAGCCACAGCAGCAGCTTGCAGCCCTGGAGCCAATGGGATGTTGGGCAAGGGTATTAAAGCAGTCATCCTCTTCCTGGAATAAATGAATCTGCGTTGGCCACTTATCGGCCTCCCGAAGTCTGAGTTGTTGACTTTGCACCAGCTCACCCTGCCTGCAAGGGTCCTGGGCCCCTGTTCAGCAACAAGTTGGTGGTGCTTTTGGGGGAGGTTTAGGAGATAGAGTCTTGGTGGAAGAATTATGTCACTGCAGGTAGGCTTTGAGAGTTCATAGCTTTACCCTGCTTTAATACTTGTAGTTCAAGATGTGAGTGCTCAGATTTTTGCTCCAGCCACCATGCCTGCTGCTTGCTACCTGGTGTTCTACGATGATGGACTCTTATCCCTTTAATTAAGATAAACAGCAAAACAAACAAACAAAAACTCATATTAGCTTTATAGCTTAGAATCGAGGACAGCTTGTCAAGAAACTCAAAAAGTCTGAAGAAGGTTTATAAGGTCTAATCATTACTTGACAGTCTTTACCTGTTTTCAGCTCTGCTTCCATTGGCTACAGAGATGATCAGCTACATCCCCCCACATGGTGGATCAGAGCCCCAACCACCATACCTCCTCTATCATGAAACTGAGTTAAAATAAAAGCTTCTTCTCAGTCACTTCTTGTCAGGGTTTTAGTTACAGTGACAAGAAAGTCAGTACCAAGAAGTAGAGTTGTGGCCAGCTGGGGCGCGGCCTGGAGGCTTTGATGTCTGTGGTCGTCTTTGCCACTGAGAGCCATACAGATGCCCTGAGTCTGTGCTGTAGTCTGGGGCCACATTGATGTCCATAGGCCCGCTGTCACCTGGCGGGGTGGGGGGGATATTGATATAGGAGACCTGAGCTACTACCTGAGTCCATGCAGACCTGTAGATTTGTATTGCTGCATCTGGGTCCTTGGTCCTACCCCAGCTGTGTCTATGTTGACGTCTGTGGTCCGTGTTACCACCGAAGGCCATTTGGATGCCCATGGTCTATTCTGCAGCCTGAACCCACATTGATGTCCATGGGCCGTGTTACCTCTGAGGGCCTGGCTCTGATGCAGTCAGGAGTTGTGTTTGTGGCCTGTGCCAGAAACTGGCCCATGATCCATGCTCCTGCTGACTGTGAAGAGCAAGGAGACTACTTTTGCTGTGATGTTGATGACTACAAATGACAGTTGAGAGGTAGAGAGATGGAAGCCATCAAAGAGAACTTTTAAAATGTGTGATAAGGATGCTAAAGTCCCCACAATTGATGGCTCCTGGTAGGGGTATAGGAGGGGAAAGACTCGGTTCTATTGGGGGGCAGGCCACTAAGAATTTGATCATGCTCCAGTGAGTATATGAATAACACATATTGGACTCCAGGGGTGTTTTTTTCTATTTTTCTAATTCTTATGTTTATTATTACTGTTTTGGGCAGTTGGAGATCACAAGAGTCAGGTCAGACATGGAAGGACTAGGAGGTGAGTATGATTGGTGTGCATGATGTGAAAGTCCCAGAGAATCAGCAAAAATGTTTTTAAAAAATACAAGGGAAAGCTTATGTATTAGAAGAAAAGCTAGGAGATATAAACTGTATTTGATAGCAATAACATATAAAAGTTGTGAAGTAAGAAAAAAATTTACACTTCAGCAACCTTATCACAGTTTTTAAGAGTGGGGTTGTTTACTGTGATAAACCTGACCAAAAAATCTGTACACCTTTGGTATTTGCTTTTAGGAAGAATATGAACATCTGTGGACTATAGAAATACTAGAATACTATAAGCAGAATTCAATGGGCCTTTCTAGTGGGAATTCGAATAAGAATGATGAGGGAAAAGGGGAAAATGGAGACCAGATTCAATATTTTTCTCAGGAGAGCAATGACTCTACCAGAAATTAGACTAGGGACTAGAGGCCTTTGGTGTCACATTCTGGCGATGGTGGTGGTGGTGGGGTTAGTGGTGGGGATGAGCTGGGTACATTCTGCTTATCTCCAGAAAGCCTTGGAGAAGTGATTAGGCTAAGTTGTTTGGTAGAGGAAATTTGAAGACAGCCTGATATCCAGACAACATGGTTATTGCTCACTGCATTTATTGATGTTTATAATGAGAATTCAAATTAGAAACCAGATCATAAAGATATCAAAGGGACGTGGACACAAAGTCCCATGCCTAGCCAAGAAGGTATTTGTAATTTATACCCACTGGTAAAGGGAAAACCAGTTTTCTACAATGGAGTGTCACTGTGTATGTCAGCCACACTCCAGGGAAGGCTCTATGTCCAGGAATAGTTAGTCAACACAAAACCAACTCCATGGATTTCTTTTTTAGGAGAAGGTGCTTTATTTTTGTAGGCTCTTGGTTTGGTTTGTTTTTTTGTTTTTTTGGGGGGGGTTGTCTTATTAATTTTTATTTGCTTTTGCTTGGGGGGGGATTTAGATGGAAGGAAGAGAAAGACTATGAAGTTGGGTTGGTAGGGAGGTTGGGAGAATCTGGGAGGAATTGGAGGAGGGTTAAAACATCATCAACATACATTATATTGTTAAAAGTTTAAGAAAAAGATTTAGAATATTTTTAAAGCAGTGAGGCAAGGAAAGGTGCTTCGCATGGCTAAACTTAACCAACAGATTTGACTCCTACAGGGCACCTGCAGTTGTTAAAGAGAGTGGTGTCATTAAAGAGAAACCTGATGGTTTGAACTGGGAAAATGTAAAAGGGCCTATGAAGGCAAGATCCTACCTGTGGAAAGGCTGCAGCTTATAAAAATTGAAATTCATTTTAAAGAAGAAAGTCTGAACTGAGAATGCTGACCTTACAGTGTCCTTGCTAGAAAATGTGTGCAGTGGAAGTGTTTTCCCATAATCACAAACTAAAGACCTTAAAGACACAGCAGCTATGAAACTGAGAGTCAAGCTCATCTCAAGCTAGTTACACTAGCTTGGCTCTCTGTGCCCATACACTGCTGCCTTCACGGGCATGCAAGATGGAGGACTGAAGTGGTTATGGAGGTTTGTACCAGAGTTCCCAACACCACTCAAGTCATGCAGTGTGTGGCAGGGTTGAATTTCCATGCATGGGAACCCTGAGAGCTAGATGTTTCTTCTTCACAATCTTTCATGAGATAAAATAAAAATAGTCAACCATGGTTGGAGACATCTCTAGACTCTAATGCATTTGGAGAACAGCAAACTATGCCAAGATCACTTACAGAGTTGTTGCTAGCCCTCTGTCCTCAATGGCTTCTTCCTGCAGGCTTTGCTTCCTTGCTATAGCGTTATCTCACCAGGAATGCTCTAAACACATCAGCTTGCTTCACCTAGAGTAACGATGAAAGGAGAGAAAAGTATGCAAGAGTGGAGAATAGAAAACTCAGGAAGGAAGACAGTCTTTAATAATCCAATTTTAGAAATAAAGTACAACCATTTCTTCTGCTGCTGTTAGAAGCAAAGACTAAATCAAACCATATTCAAAGACAGGTATCTATACAAACATGAGTATCAGAATATCATAATTATCTGAGAGCATCTTAGAGCCTGGCAGAAAGTTAAAAGCACTTAGCAATATAAATTATCATTTTATTTGATATGCATTTGTATTATTTTATTGTTCCATTTTTATGTGTTATTATTTTTATAATATATGATATAAATAATATACAATATAAATTTTAAATATATGATATATATTCTTTCCCTCTATTATTATTTTTAGTTAGCACATAAAATGAGATTTATTATAACATTTTTATACATATAGATTGTGTTTTTCATATTTGCCCCCTCATTATCCTTTCCCATTTCTCCCTCTTGCTGGTTTCATTCCAAATAGTTCCTTTTATATTTTCTTGTCATATATACATATGAAAACTATATGCCCATTTCTTTACATCTCATGGTCCTCCCATATATTCACCTTTTTCCCATGATATCATTTTTTTAACTAGATTCTACATATAAGAGAAAATGTGCTTGTTTTTCTGGTCTGGCTTATTTCACTTATTATTATCAGGTATATACCTGATCTTTACAAAATTGAAGATAAATATTTTAAGTGAATGACTTTTAATATGTTTTAATTTATTTAATGTGTGAATGTTTTGCCTGTAAGTGCATCACCTACATGCCTGGCACTCTTAGAGGTCATAAGAGTCCATTAGATCTCCTGAAACTAGAGTAACAAACCATTGTGGGGCACATGTGGCAATTAGGAACTGAACCCAGATCCTCTTAAAGAGTAGCAAATGATCTTAACCCCTGAGCCATCTCTCCTGTCCCAGCTCTGTTTATTTTATTATGAATTTCTTCTTAAAACATTTGTACTAAATTTTAAGAACTTTGTACAAAGTTATTTTAATCATATCCATCCCTGCTTCCTCCTAAACCCTCTCAGATCCAGGAAACCAGAAAGAGATCATTGAGGGGAGAGGGAAGAAAGATCCACCCTTTTCAGTCCCACACCCACACTCTTTATTCCTCTCTATCCCCTTCTATCCTACTCCTCCAGCACGGGGTGCCCCCACATCTCAGCCCCCCTCAGTTCATCAGTCATATGAGGGCTAAGAGCTTCCTCTTGCACTGGAGGCCTAAATGGTAGCACCACTAAGGTTGATACTTCTATCAACATTTTGTTGTTTAGAATTATTTTGGCTATCTGGGTCTTTTGTGCTTCGATATGAACTTTAAGGATTTTTTTAAACTTCTTTAAAGATTTGCATTGCAACTTGGTGGATATTGCATTGAATCTATGAGCTGCTTTTGGAAGGGTGAACATTTTCAGAGTATTAAGTATACCAATCCAGTTTGCATGGAAGGTCTTTCCATGTTCTGGTGTCCTTTTCAATTTCCTTATTCAGGCTTTTAAAGATGTCATTGCATAGGTATTTCACTTACTTCGGTTTATGCTAAGACATTTTTGGCTATATGAATGGGTTTTTTACTAAATGTTTTGTTAATCAATCATTATTTTAAATGTTTTATACTGAGGATGTTTCCAAGAATATTCTTCAAGAATGCTACTTCCAATTTGACAGCTCTTTCCATTGTATTCAGTCATTGCACTTGTCTTCATTAATACACTTTAATTACATGTACATTTAATACCTGATATTAATTAACATTTTCATTATTAAAAAAACTTTAAAATATTTAGAAGTTGAACCCACGATATTTTCCCATTTTCCCTACTTTCTTCTCAAGGTAGGGGGATTAATTAAAAGATTAGTATGTGAGGGTGAGATCAAGGAAGAAGCCCCAGAGAAAAGCAGATGAAAGGCAAAAACCCTGACTGTCCCATAGCTGTTTGTACTTGGTCATATATATCAGGGGAACAAGTCATGAAGTGCTGAAGTTTGGAACTTCAAGTCTCCCAGATGCCCATGTGTTGAAGGTTTGATCCAGGGTATGCACTAGGAAAATCTTAGTAGGTGGAGCCTAGAGGAGGGAAGTTACAAGACAGGAGGAGGGGTGTCCTTGAAATGAATTTGGGGATACCCTCTCCCTCATACTTTTTTTTGATTCCTAGAATACATGAGGTAAGAAGCTTTGCTTTCCCAAATCCTGTCTGTCATAATTTATGGCTTTGGTAGAAGCCCAAAAGCAGCAAAGCCAACCAACCATGGACTGAAACCATAAACCAAAACAGACTTTTTTTTCTTATCCTATAATCTCTGTATATTAACACAATAACAGAAGGACATACTATGAATTAATTAAGCATCAGACAGGAGACTCCATTCCCACTCTGTCAACATCTGACATAGACCAGCCTGCAGGATTGTTATTTAACATTTTTAAAGTGATAATCAACTGTACCTAGATGAAAGAATTGTTAACACAGCTCACTCTCAGCATTTTATAATATCATCAAACTCTCTGATGATCCATGCATTACAGCAAAATGACCTATCTTTCCTTGTTGACAATCTGACATGAGAGATGATGATCCCTGCTTCTTTTACCTCCCTTGTCTAACTATGCAGAACAGTGTATGCCTTGTCTCCATCTGGATGGAGCATCATTTGTGCTACTCAGCTCTGAGAGTGTTGTCATTATGTCATTGAAAATGGCAGCTGTAGAGGCTGGGGGGTGAAGCTCAATGGAGGACCATGTACTTAGCTTGTGCAAGGTCCTGGGTTGAATCTCCAACACAAAAGATTTCAAAGATCTTTTTATGAATTATCTCTAAGGCTTTCCAGGTTGTCCCCAGTACTTAAAATTTACAATAGCTACACATCTTTTTAACCAGGTGCCTGTCTCTAATAATGATTTATTCAAGTTATGTAATCTTAAACCTTGCTAGTTGCTAAACCTAACAAGATCCACTACAATCTTAATACTTAGATTAAAAGATATCTAAGCTTTGATTTCTGTTTTTACAGATTTGAAGATACAACTTACCCCACGGGTTGTTAAAGAAAAAATATGAAAATGTATGTGAAAAGTTCTTATAAGCAATAATTTTAACATACTATTACCTTAGTATTATCATAAATCATTCCAGAAATAATGTATATCCCATTATTATAAACTCCAAGGAATTTTTGGTCATTATGGCCATTAGTTGCAATAAATATCTTCCAGAAAATATATACAATGACCTGAGGTTTGGGTATTATCACTAACAGTTCAAAGTATAGGATAGCTTCATATACTATATGTATAAAACAACTTACTTATAATGTTGTAACAAGAATTTAATCACAAAGCATCTTCAATATCCCATTTTGAACTAAGGAGCTAAAGAAAAAGTTGAACCAGCAGGCATGGAAGTCAGTGGATATCCTGTAGTCATCAAAAAACCTAGTGTGTATCTATCTATGAACAGGATACTGGATAGCCAGATCTGTCATTAAATGGTTACTAAGGTTCTTTACCTGTCAGTTTACTTAGCTGTGAAGGACAGTATTGACTAGACTGGAATTTCTCAGTTGTATTCCATGGACCTCTAAGTACTCAAAGACCACCCCCAGAGACTCGATACAAAGGTTAGGGTACCTTGGAATGTATTCCACTAAGGAAAGTTACTTCATTCTGATTTCTATTTTAGAGTAGCCAGAGATTTCTGTCTATAAAAGGGCCCATTTGTTGTTATCGTCTATGCCATAGGAATCTCAAACTTATGTTTAAAACCAAGCTCAATCCTTTCATTTCCACTGAACTTCCCAAAGCCTCCTACATGGGGACGTCTTAAGCCTTCCTTTTTCATCACCAGATCCAAATACCCATGGACCTAATAATTCACAAAGTATTAAAATACAAGTTTATAGAAGGAACTGAGAACATGAGATGCAAATAACAGAAACTTAGGACTTTGGCCTTTCTTTTTGACCAACTTTTTAAAAGTCAAAGTTGCAATTATATTTGTAGAAAATTTGTGAAAAGGAAATGAATCCATAGTGGATTATTCAGGGATGATCACCATGATATGATAAGGAGGGAGAATTGTAAAATTTTTATTTTCTAAGAACAGAAAACACAAAACCAAGCTGCAAATCTGTAAAGTGTTAGAAAACCAGCACCATATGTCTCCAGACACTCAAATTATTCTGGCACTGAGGTGTGTCAGGGTCTATGTAGCCCAGGCTTACCTAGAACTTCCAATGTAGCAAAAGATAACCTTAAGGTTATGATCTACTTGCCTCAGCTTCCCAAGGGCTAAGATTATAGAAATGCCCTCACCGTGCTCAGAGCTATGTGTTCTAATTCTTGGTATGGTGAATTATAAGTCCTCTTTATAATGCATAGAAGGACACTTAAGATAATTGATTGGTAATCACAGATTTCCTTCTCTGGCTTTTATTTATTTGATTTCCAAGCAATATAAATTTTGGTCTTAAAATCTGCTGGTCATGAAGCTTCTCTATATGGAGATGTGTCTCTATACATTATATATTATATTTGTAGAAAATTTGTGAAAAGGAAATGAATCCATAGTGGATTATTCAGGGATGATCACCATGATATGATAAGGAGGAAGAATTGTAAAATTTTTATTCTCTAAGAACAGAAAACACAAAACCAAGCTGCAAATCTGTAAAGTGTTAGAAAACCTCTATACATTAGAGGGTGTTTCCATATGATAGATCTTATTTTTTCACATAGTCTATAGTAGCAAGAAAACAAGGCCCTCTAAACCAACAGGATCAACACACATGTGAACTCACAGAGCTTGAGGCAGTATGCCGAGGACCTGCACTGATCACACCAAATGAGGTCCTAAAAACAAAAGATGTGGACACAGCCCTCTAACCCTAAGCCAGAAGCCATCTCCACTTGATAATCACTAGCAATTGCAGATTTAGTTTTCTCCAAGGAGTCTCCCTGGGGAAACAAACTACTCTTAAAGACAAACTCTATGCCCAGCAGTAGAGAGCCAACAGAAAACAAACTCATTGGCACCTTAGGAGGTTCCTTGTCTCAAAATGTCATGCCACGGCTTTTCCTTTATTAAAAAAAAAAAAAAAAAAAAAAAAAGAGGAAAAGGAAATGCTATCTTACATTTTAATTTTTATTTTATTTTTCTCTCTTTTAACCTTACAGGTACATATATATTATGGTTCCCAGTTTAGTGTTTTTGTGGGATTCCCGACTGAACAACAAGTGAGTGAATCTCTGCCTCTGTATCTGTTTTATGTGCCTTTTCTAGGACTTTTTCTGTTTATTTGTTTTCTTCTATTTCTATGTGTTAGTTTTTGTTCTATCTCATTTTTTAAATAAGAGTCAGAAAGAGAGCGGATCCAGAGCGGATGGCGGTCGGGAGGAACTGGGAAGAGTAGGAGGGAAAACCATAATAAGGATATATTATGTGAGAAAAAAATCAATTTCCACAAAAGGAAAATAAATAAATAAATAGGTAAATAAACAGATACAATACAGCACAACACAATACAATACAAAAGAAACACTTATTTCTTCCAAAAGCTTGTAGAGCTTAAACATAATGCACAGGCTCATGGCTTATGGACAGAAACCTATTTGCAGTAAGGAATATGTATTCATGCTTTTTTTTTTTCATACTACAGCTTTTACCTAGTAGGCGCTTGCCTTGGTATTTTCTCTGGTACCTTCCCATCAGCAACTGGTTTGTGTGTGTGTGTGTGTGTGTGTGTGTGTGTGTGTGTGTGTGTGTGTGTGTCTACATTCCTATAAAGTTTCCTCTCACTTTCTCTGAGAAGGACTTTGTCACTGTCTCTTTTACATTAACCTAGTGTTTTGAACATTTCCAACTATGCACTCAGTAAATTTTCGGTTGTTTTAACAGAATACACAGATTGGGTAATTTATAAAGAGAATTTTAATTTAGTGCACTGTTCCATATTCAAACTACGGAAGGCATTTTATCACATTATATATTTATTTTATGTGTCTTTCTATCAACCTGATCCATAGGACTTTCATGATGATTATACAGCTCAGTACCTCTGTAATCCCAAGGTAGAAACATGATTGACATTCCTCAAACAAATGCTGAGTAATGAGAGAAAATTCCATGCTTAGAGTGGACTCATATCACAGAGACTTTGAAAGTCAGGCAGAAGAATTTAGATTTGGTAGTGTAGGCACTGAGGAACTATTAACTGAGTGGCATTATATAGAATGCTAATTTTACAAGTCTTCCACGAGATTCATCCAATTACAGAAAAGCATATGTGTTGATTAAAAGCAGAAAGTTTATAGTCCTAAATACTTGGGATTCCTGGGGAAACTGAAGAAGACAGGGGTGAGGTGGGGGGATGCTGAAGCAGCTCAAAGCTGTGGACAAAAATGTTCACATGGGACATTTTTCAACTGGCCTTCCTGCTTCTTCATGGAAAGGGCACCAAAGAATTGTTGGACAAGTAGGAGAGGAGGGATACACAGCCAGTATCTGTGGGAGATAGGGGGTTGGGGAAAGGAAAAAGAGAAAGCTGCTGTGTCATTTATAGGCAAGCATGTCTACTCATCTGTGAGAGAAAAACTTAATGTTTTAATCTTTTTTTAACAGTGAAGCTTGATTCTCCCAGCTTTCTACACAAGTCATTATCCCATGAAAAAAATAGAGTCTGTTTTCCCTCCTAAAAGATAGAACAGAAAAGGGAACAAGACCCTGTCCATCATTAGGACTATCACTGCCACTCTGAAGTCTGAACAGTGTGTCAACAAAACTTCTACAATGACAGAGAGAAATGTTGATGTCTTGCTCTGCACAGGGCAGCCACTAAGTGCAAGTGACAATTGAGTATTTGTGCAAAGTGGTTAGGTTGACTGAGAAAGTAATTGTTTAATATTCTTTTACTGTAAACAATTTGAACTTTAAAATTCTTGTGTGAGAAGTATCAATGTTCATGTATAAATCTGTTACCCCTTGTGCATATTTTGTATCTTGACACAGGTAAACATAGCTGGATTAAGGCACAGGCCTTCAAGACACGGGTGTACCTTCTATGTGCTAGGCATTGTTTCTACATGTTTAACATGATTACCTTAATCCTCACAAGATCTCCATAAGCTACAGTTTTTTTTTTGTTTTTTGTTTTTTTTTTTTTATTCTCAGGAACTTCTTGTGCCATAGGAGCTTTATTTAAATGGCTTTCCTATGTTTTCCTTGAAGCTGTTGGGGGGAAAAATAAATACCTTAAATTAAAAAAAAAAAAGAAAAAGCTACAGTTTTTTAATCTTGACTTTTCACAGATGAGAAAAGATTGCACAAGAGTGGAGTTAATGAGTGCCAGGTATGAACACCAGCAGCCTAACTCTGTATGGGAGGGACGACATATAGACTCTGGAAGTGTACAAATGATCCAGGGACAAAGGAGAGATAAGGCCAAAGTTTTGAAAAAATTAATAGGATAACAAATGAGAAACTGACAAGCCTACAATCGTATCATCACCAAGAACGTTTTTCACTCCTTATTAGGCTCCTTGAAAGATTAAGGTGGCATTATAGTCTATAGTCACATCTAAAAAAAATGTTCTTAGAACAAAGCTCTTTTAGAGAACCAAGCCACTCTATTTTCAGAGGAGTAGTAGATAACAATCTAATAGTAGCACAATAGATAAGACTATTACAGACTGAAGAAAGAGAACATGGGGAGAGGACTCGGCAGAATTCACAGGCAAGTAATGAGCTCATTATCGGGCAGCATTCATTTCATGGCTTACAAGGCTTACAATAGCGAGTTTTCTCTGCATCTGTTATGCAGTGTTAGGGAATAAATCTCCAAATTGTAAAAAGGAAAGCCTAAGACATAATCTTGGCCCTTCTCTTATTTTATAAATTAAAGAGTGATATTTTAAAAGATTGGTGAGATAACGAGAGCTCATTAGGTAAGCCCAGGGGATCACTGGGGATTTTAGTAGGGTCTAATACTACTGTTGATGTTTGTACCCTTCTTCTACATTCTTTGTAGCAGAGGTCCATGCTGAGGTTCTAATAAGTGGAATGCTAAGATGTCTGGAGTAGATGAATGAGTGAGGGGCAGAGGTAATGGATAAAACAAAGCTAGCAAAATGCTGACAGCTGATGACATCCACCATCACAAAGATTCGCTCTTTACTGCACAAATATAAAAATGTCAATACACTTTTAATTAAAGTCTAAAAGAACATGAAGAGTTTACAAAACAGTGCATACACCTATGGAAGTACATTTGGCATCTTTCCTAACAAGAGAAACAGAAATGCTAAGATTATCATTTAGGACCAGAATGTTTCAAATGTGACAATACTGTCCTTTGATGGGGCTTGAGGAAGCCCCTCTTGCCTGTAACTGACAGCAATGAACATGCAGCATGCTTTTAGAGAATGAACTTTGTCTTTGCAGAAAGATATGTTCAAGTCATAATCCACAGTACCTGTAAATATGAGGTTACTAGAAATATGTTAGTTGCAAATGTAATCAAACAAAGATGAGGTCATGATGGAGTCTGCTGGATCCTACTCCAATTACTGGCACTCTCATGAGAAAAAGGTAAATTTAGACAAAGACATGAACAGAAATACACCGCATGAGGATGGAGGGAGAGAGATACAATCACAAACCAAGGATACCAAATACTTTAGAAACCACCAGAATCAAAGAAGAGTGAAGAATGGGTCTTTTCTCACCTAGGGTCTTTGACAAGAGTGAGGCCCTGTCAAGAGCTACACTTCAGACTTTCTGCTCTCAACAAAGCAATACATTCTGTTGTATTAAACCAGAGCTGCATGAACTTTTTATATATATGACCCCTTTTCATCCAGGAAATATTTATATGACCCTGAATCAGGGTCATATAAGCACATATATATGCATATATATATTAGACAAATAAAATATTTATTGATAAATTTATTTTGAGACATTTTGTATACAAATAATTTACTATTTATTAAAGACAAAAATTAATCTGCATATTAATGAGGTGAATGTTGTTTATTTTAAATAAAGAGTTAAATATTGTCTGAATAGTTGATACTGCAGGATATAAAATATCTTTAATGCTTTTCAGAGTGATCTGTATTTTGATTTTATAACCGTAAATACTTTTCCACATAAATAGATAAGGGAAAGTGGAAGAAGTATATTTAGGACCATTCCAGAAACTGTTGGGAATCCTGTCCTCATCACAAGCTAAAGTTCATTTAACAGTATTTTTATGAAACTCAGCAGCAGCTCCAACATGAAAATCATACATTGTAACACAAGGATAGCAAATGTGATCTTTATATGTTGAGGTGTGATGGGAAGAAAACATTGTCTGTTTTCCATAAATTATGCTTCTACAAAAGCAGAGAGTGATGTATGGATGTATAATGGGAAAAAATTACAATTCAAATTATACAATACACTCACATCTGAGCTGTGTTAGTTGGTGTCACAAGGCATGTGAAGAGTTCATGCTTCAATGCTCAGGATAAAAGCTGCTATGAAGCTTCATGATGCGTCCTGATCAAGAATTGCCAGCAACACTTTAAATTCAGTACATGTTCAACTCTGAATTTATGTCATTGCATGTTTGGATATCTTTGTTGCTGCCAAATTTTTCATGATTCCCACATTCATTCATGAGTTTTTGTGACCCCCATTATAAGAAGCTAGGCTTTAAACCACCTAGCTTATAGTAATTTATTAGAGTCCCAGAAAATTATATATTCCCTAAAGTACAATTTGGCAATATCTAATAAGATACATACACTTATTTTTATTACATTTATTTATAACTTTAAGTTACATCTCCATAAGAGCCCTCTCCCTCTACCCTTCTTGTTCTCACCCTCCCACCCTCTAACCCCTCTCCCACCTATCTACTCCTCTGGCGTATGGTGCCCCCACATCTCAGCCCCCTCAGTTCATCAGTCATATGAGGGCTAAGAACTTCCTCTTGGACTGGGGGCCTACATGGTAGCTCCACTAGGGCAAAGTGTCCCACTAACAGGTAACAAAGTCCATGTTCCTGTTCCTTTCTGTCTGTTGGTTGTAGGATAGTTACCCTATACTAAATGGCTAAAACCCAGTTATAAGTGAATATATGCCATGTGTACCTTTCTGGGTCTGGTTTAGCTCACTCAGGATGAGCTTTTCTAGGTCCATCCATTTGGCAGCAAATTGCATGGTTTCCTTGTGTCTGATAGCTGAGTAGTAGTCCATTGTGTAAATATACCATAGTTTTTTCTAATCCATTCTTCAGTTGAAGGACACACTTATTTTTATTCAGAAATCCAATAGACAGGAACTTAGCCTCAAAAATAAAATACAGGTGGAGATTTGTCTAAAGTTGTGTGTTTGGATTAATGAGATGGTTCAATTGGTAAATTATTTGCCACACAAACATGAGAACCTGAATTTGGATTCCCACCATCCATGTAAAGGCAGGACAAGGACAGCACTGGGAGAGGGACAGGTGAGGAAAGACATGCAGAACTGGAGCATGCCATCCAGCAAATCTAGCTGAATCAGTAAGCTCTGGGTTCACTGAGAAAACATATCCCAAAAAATAAGATGGGGTGACTGAGGAAGACTTCCAACACTGACCTCTGGCCTCCACATACACACATGAACACATATGTGCCCACATATACTACACACATACACAAAATAAAATAATAAATACAAATGAAGTTGTGTGATTTATTTGGGGTTTTTGTTGTTATATTCACCAAACAGGAAAAACAGCTTAAATATCCATCCATAGAAAACATGTGAAATCTTACACAAATGAATAAATGTAGCTCTCACCTCTCATTAAAGAAGCTTCCTTTGCAGCAGAGACCATTAAAAAACACACATACACACAGCTCGAAAAAATATAAAGAAGAATTTATTACTGGGAGTCCAGCTCCAGCTAATAAATCTACAGTGCAACTCAAGCACCTAAAGCTCTACAGAAGAAGGGAGTCAGAAAAAAAAAAATTGTAAAAGCCAGAGGACCAGAAAAATCTGCTGTCAGATTGTTTATATGAACAAATGACAGAGAAACCACACCTATGATACCACAAAATATATGGCTGCCTAAATGAGTCCTAAACAATGAAAATGCCAATAGGCATGCTAACATGGAAGGGGCTAATCTTGCTAGGTTCCACCCTTAGATAAAGAACTTCAGGCAACTAGTGACTGGTAAGAGACGGAGAGTTAAGTCTTCCCCAGGAATGAGCCTGTAATTAGTTTCCTATTATCACATAATTGGTGCTGAAGTCAAATATATACAAGCAACACCAAAGAGACTCAACAGATTGTATTTCTATATTTATGCATATATGCATATATACATTTAAATATATATACTAATCAAGGAAAGAGAGGACATGACTATGAGAGGTATTCAGGGACTGTGGGGAAAGTTAAAGGAAGAAGACTGGGAGGGTTAGGGAAGTAAAGAGAAGGGAAGAAATTATGCAACTATATTTTAATTTAAATCTAAATTAATTTAAATTACTTTTAAAACAAAATAGATTTAATTACAGTATATGTACATAAGAGAAAAATTTAAAGCACTTAGCTCTTTTTTAGTGACAATTAGTGAGAAATAATATGGTGTTCATTTTAAATTTAATCTTTATTTTGGAATTTCATATGTGAATACAATATTCACAACATTTCCATCCACTCTCTTTCCCCCTCCAACTCTTCCTGTGACCTCATCACTCTTAAATCATTGGCCTCATCCTCTTTAAGTATTATTGCTACACACACACACCTATATTTGTATACATAAAACCTGCAGAGTCCATTTAGTGCTGCTCATACCTACATAGGGTAGATTGCAACAGGATAACTAGGGAGCTTGTCCCTGGAAAAGATTGATTCTTCCTCTCTCAGCAGTCATTAATTCACTGTGGATCTTCATCCAAGAGTGGATCTTGTGACACTTCCACATTGACACAGTATGTCAACTGATATCATTATGCATCTCATTTAGGCGACCATATGTTGAGATTTTATGAGTGCAACTTACCTGTTATATATAAAAGACCCTGCAGATATTCTTGTCCTGTGGTTCTTACAATATTTTAATACCCTCTTCTGTGATGTAACCTGAGCCTTAGGTGTAGTGGCTGTGTTGTAGATGTATCAGTGGTGGTCAGATACCCCATTGTTTGTTGTTCTCTGCCTTTGACTTTTTGTAAATGCTTTGTAAGAGTTTCTAGCTATTGTAGAAAGACGTTCTTCAGTGAGGGGTGAGCACGACAATAATTTGCAGGCATAAGGTTTGTATTTGGAATGCAGTTGAAAATTATACTGATTGAGGCAAGTGGCAGTAGGAGATTCTCCTCTAGGTTCCATGACTTCATTAACCATAAGCATTTACTTAGGTTTTCAGTATGAGGTATGTACTTTCTCTATTGAATAAGCCTTAAGCACAATCACATAGCTGTTGGTTATCCCCAAGATATAAGTGTCACTATTGCACCACTGGTATTATCTTACCACGCTTGTCATTGACATAGTTTTGCAAGATTAGATTATACAAACTAATCAAAAGATAGTAAAACCTATGTTATAAAGAAGTAAGTGGGAGCAAGAAGATGGCGGCGACCTACACTGACGCATTTTGAATGCGGGGGAAAAAAGAGCCATAAAAAACACAGAGTTATTGGGCACTGTGCAAAAACCAGAGGGGCTAGACCCCCCCGGGAACACTCACAGCTCCCAAGGGACTGTTAAAAGTCCCAGGGCTTTCACTAATGTCAAGAGTTTCACCTTACCAGGAAATAGTTTTATTTGATTATTATTTTTAGTGAAAATATTGTTGTGTAAACACTTTTGAGAACAAATTACTACTGAGCAGCGTTTTAACTGGGAAGAAAGTGTAAGCTTCTTCGTGCAGAGAGTGTTGACCCCATAGAGTGCTATTGCTCAGAGATAATGCTTCAATTAGGCAGCAGATACCCTTTTCTTGACCTGCTTACTGTGGTACAGACACCCAAGCCTGGGTTTTGATTGGCAGCTCAGAGGACAAGTATCTCTAGAGAGAAACTCTTGACATTAGTGAAAGCAAGACCAAAAGCAAAAGTTGTGAGGGCAAGAGAGTGGAAGTGAGGTGTGTAGAAAAAAAGACAGGATAGGAGAAAGGAGGAAAAGAGGGGAGAAGGAAGGGGTGAGGAGGGAAGAGGAGAAGAGGAGATGGAAGAGGAGGGAAGGGAAGGGGAGGGGAGAAGAGGAGAGGGAAAGAGAGGGAAGGGGAAGGAATCGGAGGGGAAGAGAAGGAAAGAAAGGGGAGGGGAAGGGGAGGGGAGCAGAGGGGAGGGAACGATGAAGTATTTTGTATAATTTGAAGTATATGTGTGTATATATACATACATGCATATAGATATATTTACTGGACATAATCACAAAGAAAGATGTACACATCATATAATTAAGTAGTGATAAACCCTTTCTTTTTACATATTATGTATGAAAACAACTTTGTTTCATAATCACTGGTTTAAAATTCTCAAAACGTTCTTCTCAACCAGTTGATCCCAATTTCAATAAATTATGCCTTCTTGAGATGAAAAAAAAAAAAAAGTCCCAGGGCAAGGCTTTCTCCCCATCTCTCGCAGACACGGAAGCCACTAAACCCGGGATTCGGGAACTCCCATTTGGAGAGGCGCCTGGTAAGATCGATCCCAAATTAAAGCAGGCAGAATCAGGGTTCACTTGGCCATAGATCGCTGGCCTATTGGGCTCCCCACAACTCAGGTAGAACTTATACCCACTTAAAAAATTTTGTGAGATAGTGGAAGGCTTAGCAAGGAACAAACAGGGGGCTCAGCGGGTGGTCCACAGCCGCTAGTGAAGTGGAGGGTGGGAGGTTCCTAGAGAGCGCGGGAAGCTGGGAACACAAAGGCGGGCGGGAGGGGCCGAATCCCGCGCACTTACGACAGCGCAGCTGGGGAGGGAGTCCGGCTGGCAGGGCCAAATCCCCGCAAACCCACAGCAGGTCAACTGGGGAGAGAGACAGGCGTGGGCAGGGCCAGGGATCCGTGCACCCATGGCTGAGCTGCTGGGGTGAGAGGACCACTCAGACGGCCGGGGGATCCGGGGCTTGGGGTACCCACGGCCTACCAGCCAGGGAGAGGGACCCGCGGCGGAGCAGACAGGAAGGGAATCAGGCACAGAGGCCAGCCCTGTGGCAAGAAGCCTAGAGAGAAACCAGAAATCGGGACCATAGCTGTATTCTGGAAAATCCAGACATATTAGGTGTGGAGCCAGACCCTGTCAGCCTCCGTGACGACAAACAAAGCCCACAGAATCTGTGCCTGGGCAAACAGGTCCATACCATCAGAACCATTACAGGCTGATAACTCAGAGTGCAACATAGAGAAGTCTGAATTGGGAGCAGTGAAACAAAACTGGTATATTACTCACAACCTGGGAATAGGCTGCACCAGCTCAAAGTGCCTCAGGCGATTAAAACCACAGAGACCCTGAAAACCCCTGTAAGCAACGACAGATAGCCAAGTAACTCGTCCCCTGCAACAAATCATCCATTGTGGTTCCAAGCACAGAAAACAGACAGCTAAACGCATCCAATGGCCAAAGGTAAAAAAAAAAAAATAGAAATCAAGGAAATATGACTCCAACAAAGCAGAATTATCCTAGCTCATCCAATTCGGATGACCACAAACCAACAGAAACACATGAAAACGTTGACAATTCTGCAGTATGGAAAGTGATAGAGTCCCTGCAAGAAGAACTTAAATCTATGAAGGAATTCAAAGAAGCCACAATTCTACAAGTCAAAACAAGGAACAACACCATTAAAGAGCTCCAAGCCAAGGTGACAGAGCTTGAACAGGAAAAGGAAAAAGCAATGAAACATTTTCATACAAAAAAAAAGCAAACTGGAGAAGGAAATGTACAAAACGAACAAAACCATACAAGACATGAAAATAGAAGTAGAAACAATAAAGAAAACACAGTCAGAGTTAAAAGAGGAAGTGGAGAACCAAGGGAAGAGAACAGGAACTACGGATGTGAGTATCAACAATAGGATGCAAGAGATGGAAGACAGGAACTCAGGCATGGAAGATTCATTGGAAGAAATCAGTACAACATCCAAAGAAAATGAGAAGGCTAAAAAATCTCTCACCCACAACATCCAAGAAATCAAGGACTCAATGAAAAGACAGAACCTAAGAATTATAGGTATAGAGGAAAGAGAGGACTCCCGACTTCAAGGTCCAGGAAATATCTTCAACAAAATCATAGAGGAAAACTTCCCAAACCTGAAAAAAGAGATGCCAATAAAAATCCAAGAGGCTTACAGAACACCAAACAGATTAGACCAGAAAAGAAACTCCTCTCACCACATAATAATTGAAACACCAAATGTACAGAACAAAGAAAGAATATTAAAAGCTGTAAGAGAAAAAGGTCAAGTCACATACAATGGCAGACCCATCAGAATTACACCTGACTTCTCCTCAGAAACCTTAAAAGCTAGAAGGGCCTGCTCAGATATACTACAAGTCCTGAGAGATCATAGGTGCCCAGCCAGACTACTTTACCCAGCAAAACTCTCTATCAACATAGATGGAGAAAACAAGATATTCCATGACAAAATTAAATTTAAACAATATCTACCCACAAACGCAGCCCTACCGAAAATCCTAGAAGGAAAATCCCAACCCAGAGAAGAAAACTCCACCCAAGAAAACAAAGGTAATAGAAAACCCCTCAGCAACTAAACCAAAAGAGGCACAGGACCACCACCTATACCAAACTAATGGGAAATAACAAACCCAGGTCACTAATATCCATCAACATCAATGGACTCAACTCCCCAATAAAAAGACATAGGTTTACAGAGTGGATCCGCAAGCAAGACCCTTCCTTATGCTGTATACAAGAGACACATCTAACTACGAAAGATAGACACTGCCTCGAGGAAAGGGCTGGGAAAAGGTTTTCCAAGCAAATGGACCCAGGAAGCAAGCTGGAGTAGCCATCCTAATATCAAACAAAACAGACTTCCAACTGAAGTTAATGAAGAAAGACAAAGAAGGGCACTATATACTCATTAAAGGGAATATTCATCAAGAGGAAATCTCAATACTGAACATCTATGCCCCAAATACAAAGGCACCTACTTTCGTAAAACAAACACTTCTAAAACTTAAAGCGCACATCGATCACAACACATTAGTAGTGGGAGACTTCAACACCCCACTCACAACAATGGACAGATCATCAAGACAGAAGACAAACAGAGAAATATTGACTTTAACAGAGATCATGAAACAAATGGACCTAACAGATATCTACAGAACGTTTCTCCCAAACACAAAGGAATACACCTTTTTCTCAGCACCCCACGGAACCTTCTCCAAAATCGACCACATAGTTGGTCACAAGGATAGTCTCAATAGATACAAGAAAATTGAAATAACACCTTGTATCTTACCAGACCACCACGGAATAAAGCTGGTCTTCAACAGCAAAAGAATCAACAGAAAGTCTACACACATATGGAAATTGAACAGCTCCTTACTGGATGACCACTGGGTCAGGGAAGAAATAAAGAAGGAAATCAAAGACTTCTTAAAATCCAACGACAATGAAGACACAACATACCCAAACCTATGGGATACATTGAAAGCTGTGCTACGAGGAAAGTTCATAGCACTAAGTGCTTTCAAAAAGAAAATTGTGACAGCTCATATTAGTGAACTAACAGCTAAGCTGGGTGAATTGGAAAAAAAAAAGAAACAAACACTCCCAAGAAGAGCAGAAGGCAGGAAATCATCAAACTTAGGGCTGAAATCAACAACTTAGAATAAAAAGAACTATACAAAGAATCAATGAAACCAAGAGTTGGTTCTTTGAGAAAATCAACAAAATAGACAGAACCCTAGCCAAATTAACTAAAAGGCAAAGGGAAAGAACCAAAATCAACAAAATCAGAAATGAAAAGGGAGAAATAACAACAGACATTGAGGAGATCCAGAAAATATTCGGGCATTACTTTAAAAATCTATATTCCACTAAATTTGAAAACCTAAGCAAAATGGACAATTTCCTCGATAAATTCCACCTACCAAAACTAAATCAAAATCAGATTAACAGCTTAAACAGCCCAATAACACCTAAGGAAATAGAAACAGTCATTAATAATCTCCCAACCAAAAAAAGCCCAGGGCCAGATGGCTTTAGCACGGAATTCTACCGGACCTTCAAAGAGGAACTAACACCATTACTTTTCAAACTCTTCCACCACATAGAAACAGAAAGATCACTGCCAAACTCATTCTATGAGGCCACTGTCATTCTGATTCCTAAACCACACAAAGACCCAACAAAGAAAGAGAACTTCAGACCAATCTCCCTCATGAACATAGATGCAAAAATACTTAATAAAATACTAGCAAATCGAATTCAAGAACACATCAAAAGTATCATACACCATGATCAAGTAGGCTTCATCCCTGGAATGCAGGGATGGTTCAATATACGAAAGTCTATCAATGTAATTCACCACATAAACAAGATGAAAGAAAAAAACCACATGATAATCTCGCTAGATGCAGAAAAAGCATTTGACAAAATCCAACACCCCTTCATGCTAAAAGTTCTGGAGAGAATGGGCATACAAGGACCATACCTAGAAATAATAAAGGCAATATACAGCAAGCCAGTAGCCAACATCAAATTAAATGGAGAGAAGCTTGAAGCATTTCCTCTAAACTCAGGGACAAGACAAGGATGTCCACTTTCACCATATCTCTTCAATATAGTACTTGAAGTCCTTGCTAGAGCAATAAGACAACTAAAGGAGATCAAAGGGATAAAAATTGGAAATGAAGAAGTCAATTTATCCCTATTCGGAGATGATATGTTAGTATACAAAAGCGACCCCAAAAACTCTACCAAGGAACTCTTACAGCTGATAAACAACTTAAGCAAGGTGGCTGGACACAAAATTAACTCAAAAAAATCAGAAGCCCTTCTTTATACAACAAACAAATATACCTAGAAAGAAATAAGAGAAACAACCCCCTTCACAATAGCCACAAACAACATAAAATACCAGGGGGTAACTCTAACCAAGCAAATAAAGGACCTGTACAACAAGAACTTCAAGCCTTTGAAGAAAGAAATGGAAGAGGCCTTTAGAAGATGGAAAGATCTCCCATACTCATGGATAGGTAGGATCAACATAATAAAAATGGCCATCCTACCAAAAGCAATATATAGATTCAATGCAATTCCTATCAAAATACCAACACAATTCTTTATAGACCTGGAAAAAGCTATTCTCAACTTCTTATGGAACAACAAAAAGCCCAGAATAGCTAAATCAATCCTGTACAATGAAAAAACATCTGTAGGTATCACCATCCCAAATTTCAAGCTGTACTACAGAGCAACAGTAATAAAAACAGCATGATACTGGTATAGAAACAGACCAGTGGATCAATGGAATCGAATTGAAGACCGAAACATGGATCCACACACCTATGGCCAACTAATCTTTGACAATGAAGCCAAAACCACACAATGGAAGAAGGACAGCATCTTCAAAAAATGGTGCTGGTCCAACTGGATGTCCACTTGCAAAAGAATGAAATTAGACCCATACCTATCACCTTGTACAAAACTTAATTCCAAGTGGATCAAAGACCTTAACGTAAGGCCAGCCACACTAAAGATACTAGAAGAAAAAGTAGGAGAAACCCTCGAACTCATTGGCACAGGTGACAACTTCCTGAACAGAACACCAACAGCTCAGGACCTGAGATCAACAATCAATAAATGGGACCTCATGAAACTGAAAACCATCTGTAAGGCAAAGGACACTATCATTCAAACAAAATGGCAACCAACAGACTGGGAGAAAATCTTCACCAACCCCACATCTGATAGAGGGCTATTATCTAAAATCTACAAAGAACTCAAGAAACTAAATGCCAAGAAACCAAATAATCCAATCAAAAAATGGGAGATGGAGCTAAATAGAGAATTCACAAAGGAGGAATCCCTAAGGGCTGAGAGACACCTGAAGAAATGTTCGACATCCTTAATCATCAGAGAAATGCAACTCAAGACGACCCTGAGATTCCACCTAACACCTGTTAGAATGGCTAAGATAAAGAGCTCAAATGATAGCGCATGCTGGCGATGGTGTGGAGAAAGGGGAACCCTACTCCATTGCTGGTGGGAGTGCAGGCTTGTGCAACCACTATGGAGGTCTGTCTGGCGATATCTTAGAAATCTAGGAATAACCTTGCCTCAGGACCCAGCCATACCACTTCTGGGTATACACCCAAAGGACCTCTCACGGAGACATAGGGAAGTCTCCTCATCTATGTTCATAGCAGCCTTATTTGTAATAGCTAGAAATTGGAAACAACCCAGATGTCCCTCTACTGAAGAATGGATTAAAAAATTGTGGTACATCTATACAATGGAATATTACTCAGCTATAAGAAACAATGAAATCATTCAATTTGCAACCAAATGGATGGATCTCGAGGAGCTCATCCTGAGTGAGCTAACCCAGTCTCAGAAGGATGCACATGGCATCTATTCAATTATAGTAGGATTTTAACTATATCGTACAGGATATCTATACTACAACCAACACACCAAAAGGAACAGGGACATAATTTTTTTTTATCTTTTTCTTTTTCCTTCTCTTTTTCTTTTTTCTTTTTCCTTTTCCCTTCTCTTTTTCCTGTCTTTTTTTGTTGATATTCTTTGTTTTTGTGGGTTTGTGTGTTTGTTGGTCTTTTTTTTTAGTATTCCCCCAGTAGCAATGAGACACCATTCTCTGGCAGTACTGCCTCGTAGGCCCCCGGTGAATGAAGAGGCTCTTGGCCCTCGTACGACTCCTGATCTGTGGTGAGAGACTGTTAGGCAGGGACACTCCACACCAGAGGAACAAGACGGAAGGGTCATGGGGTGGAGCATGGGAGGGTGGGGCTGGGAAGCAGGAAAAGAGGACAATATGATAAGGATGTAACCTGAAGCAACAAACAAATAAATTTATTAACTAAAAAAAAAAAAAAAAAAGGCAGGTGGCAGGGCTGAAACACTGTGAATGGAACAGAGGATACAGCCATTCGGCCTGGTTTTGCAGACCTCCAGGTGTAGAGAAGACATGGAGCTAAGGTAAAATACAAGAGAATTATGATGTTGGGCCATGCCTTTGACTTCAGCGGAGACGGGGCGGGGGGGGGGAGCACCGTAGAGTTGGTGTTCTTATGTATTCTGGAGTCATACGGAGCGGGGTGGTGAGGGTGCATACTCTTGGTCCCACCATTCAAGAAGAGTACAACCTTGGTCCCAGCTCCCGGCACACTGGAGACAGAAACGGGCAGATCCCGGATCTCAGGGTCAGCCTGATGCAAGGCAAACTCTAAATAGAGAAAGACTTCGATCCAGGAGTGGTGGAACACATCTTTGATCCCTTCAGATGGGAAACACAGGTCCCTGATCCCAATAATTACACTTCAGAGATACACACATGGGATTTGGAGAGACCTAGGTTTGGAAGCTACTTACAAAAGGCCTTCTCGATGCAGGCAGATTGTCCTTTGGGACCTCAAAATATATACACTAGAGCTGGTTTAGCTCCAAGGTGACAGAATGATTTCTTCTTTAACCCGGATTGAAAGATAACGCTTTGTATGTTGTCAGAAGGCCAAATTTGCTTCAGGAGAAGTACTACCTAGCCCCCCCCCACCCCCACCCCCAAAAAAAGAGGGCAATTGTCCTAGGGTTGGGATTGGGGCAGGGCTCTGTACTTATCATTCCAGGAGAATCAAAGTGTCCATTAGGGGAGCCCGGGGACGGCTGGACAGCGGAAACTTCAGCAGAGAACAGAATCAGGCACCAAGGAGGACGAGTGACCCAGCTGATTCTGCCTGGCACACTTCCTCAATAGCTGTCTCCATTGGGGGCCTGCAACCACCACAGCAATCCAATGTCACTGGGACCATTCAGCTCTACACAATGCCCGGCAGGAACCTCAGTGAAGCCTGCAAGATCAGCTTCTGCCTACAAACCCCTTAGGTCATCTAAACAGCTGAGAATAGAAGGACTGAACATAAAAGGAGTGTACTAACATTTTTAACCATTTTTTCCATTTGGGTTCAGGCCCCAAACAGGTCTACTATGACCCAAATCAGCAGGAAGTCACTTTAAGAGAGTGATGTCCCATGCCCAGAGGGTGGGGAAGGTGTTTCTCCGCCCTTCTTTTTGGTTATTTGAAGGATAACTGAAAACTCTGATATTTAGGGGAAGAGACTACAAGCTGATAAATGGTCCTGTCTTAATGGGTTTTGGAGGTTAGCCCCAGGGACTTCCTACTTTTCCTTTTCTGTATCCTTCTTCCTCTCCTATGTAGGAGTGCATGGGCTTGAGAAAAATGAGATATAGACATAGCACAGGAAGGTCCAAGAAGAAGGGGCAGATTATTGAATATGCCCTTATACCTTTGTATATTGATACAAAATTAGAAGTTTATTTGGCTAAAGTGGTATTGACCATTGTTTATTGTGCAAAAATAAGATTGTACTGGATTACATCGGTATTGATCTTTGTATATTGATACAAAATTAAGATTATAGTTGGCCACAATGTTATTGACCCTTGCATATGGACGTAATATTAAGATTGTATTGGGCTACATAGGCATTGATCTTTGTATATTGATACATAATTAAGAGTATATTTAACCACAATTGAATAGATCTTTGTATATTGATACAAATTTAAAGGTAATGCTTCCTAATGGTATCATACCTAGAGAAACTTAAAAATAAAATGTGAAGCTCTGACCTCTTAATACCAACCGTCTAAAACGGTCTAGGATAGTTAAGTAAAACAAACTCCTAGTCATGCAAACATGTCACTTTGTTAGCTACTATGACAGTCTTTCACAGATATTCTCTAAACTATCCAGTAATCAAGTTGCTAAGAGACCAGCAACATTTGCTTATCTAAATCCAAGAGATGGATAGGGCATCTTTAAAAACCCCAAGAGATCTGCAGAATATGGCATTCAAAGATGTTATCTTAAATCAAGATTTTTTCTTGATATCGAGACATATCAGCGCCTGACAGCACCCCTTATTCTACTCCAAGTAGAAGATAAGCATCGAAGAACCTCCACTGTAAGATGGTTGAATTAGTGGCAAGCCTATCTCTTGGCATGAAAAAACCCCTTGCACCAACTGCAGACAGACTGCTGTCCAAAAAGGACAAAACTTGGTAGCAGGGAAGTTGACAGCCTAACTCTGCCAAGACAGGGTAGGTAAGTCCTTCATAATCCCTGCTCTACAACAAATGTCTGTCAGAAAAACAGGACCCAAAGGCTGAAGACTGATACAGGAATGTATGGAGAGAAAATGGGAACTGTCCAGGCAGTCATTGGTATGTCCTTTCTTAGTTTTGGAAGCTGCAGGCCCTGCACTTCCTATATAAGCAAATATATTTATCCCTCTCAGGTCTCTGAGGTGGTTGAAGAGTAGACAGCTAGAGTCTCATAGTTAAATTTTGAGTTGTTTAGGAATCAAGAGGGTGTTATAGATCTAAGAAGATACTCTTAAAAGTGTGTTGCAAGTTAGTATGAATGTTGAGTCACATATAGACCTTTAAACTCATGGAGATGGTTAGATAGTAGAATGTTAAAGTCAGGGGCCAAATATGTATAAACTGGACATGGGGAAGGTATACTGGGCCATTTAACTCTCATAAATGTGGCATATTTATATCTGTTGTTTTGTATAATACTTACTATTATAAGAGATGGAACCATCTGTTGGACTGAAAGGGGAAACTTCTGGGGGGAAGAGGGTGGAAGGGCGGGATAGGAAGGGGGAATAGGGAGGGGTTTGTTACTGAGATGTAACTTGAAGAAAAAAAATAAAGTATTTAAATAAAAAAAAAAGAAATAAGTGACCTTCTGTCAAAGTTATTTTCATTTCAGAAGAGTTGTAATTGTGCTCTTATTTAGAAATAAAATATAAAAAATAAAACTTTTCTAAAACTTTTATGAAAAATGTTCCCATCTGTGTTAGTTTGGGATTTCCATAGAGACCCTGAGACCAGTATTCACATGAAAAGAGTTCAGTTGGGAATTAAATGAGAGCACAATGAAGAAAGTAAGGAAGAGAAATCAAGTGGTAGAAGGCAAGGCATCTAAGCAACTAGCACTAGGCATGGCAGAATTGCACCACATAGCCATAAAGCCTGTGGGAAAAGGCTTTAAAGTTCTCTCAGGGTTGAAATAGAAAACTATAACAGATATACTTTCCTGATCTAAAATTGACAAGACTGAAAATGGTCCTAAGTACTTGGTTCCAACACATAAGTGGGTTAACAAACACAAAAATGCAGACAAATGCAGGGATAGCCTAATCGGTTGCAGTTCCTATCTGAACAGTAGGCCTTGTGTAAATGCCTGATACTCAGTTCCTTATTACAAACTAACAAAATTACAATCTGTCTGTATATCAAATAAGGTTTCAATTCACTATATATGGAAAACACTAAGCTAAACTTAAAATGGTGTAATTTAATAACAACCAAGGGACAAAAGAGCTAAGGTACTAGAAACACCTGCTCCAATCAGTTACTAGCTGAGGGTGTCTCTTTCCAGACACTAACAGCCTTCTTTTGGGATAAAAAAAAAAAAATCAAGATTTAATGGGTAGAGGGTACTCAGGAAAGCAAGTTGTTGAAAAGAACTTGTAACCTTAAGAGACAATGTGGGTACTGAGATCTGGGCAGAGCACTAGCATTGACTTTGAACACATAACACAGGAATTCATACAATGTGACTATTGCAGCTCTGTTGAACTCTCACTGATCTGCGAGCTGAGAAGGTGAGGCAGCCATGCTCATAAGCGCTACATTCTAACTGTTAAAACAACAACAAAAACAAACAGACAAGGCAGAACTCAGCAAATAAGATAATTATAGATAGGAGTGCATCATTTAAAAGTGTAAAACAAGAGAATAATTCCTGGAAGAAAAAAAAAACAAGGCAATCAGAAAGATGTATTCAAAGCAAGAGGGTGTGGTTGGAGAGATGGCTCATTAGTTAAGAGTTAGGTTGCTCTATCAGAGGACCCAGGTTCAATTCCCAACATCTACACAGAGGCTCCCAACCATCAATGATGCCAGTCCCAGAAATCCAATGCCATCTTCTGGCCTCTACTGGCACTGCACACACATGGTGCACATACATATATGTAGGCTAAACACTTACACATATAAAAATTAATTAATTATATGTAAAAAACAGAGGGCTACCAAAGCCTCAATAAAGACACTTTCTTTTCTCAAAAGAAAACTCATCTTAACTAGAGAGAAAACTAAAAAAAAATAAAAATAAAAATAAAAAAACTAGAGAGAAAACATTTTCTCTACTTCAGTAGAGGTTTAAAGAAGCCCATAGTCCCTGTGATATTATCAGAATAAGTCCTGACATTGTCCTATTCTTGGAAGGTAGCTATGCTTACCAGTATACCACCAATGCCACTCTCCTAATCTTGTAAGGCCAGTGGGGAGAAAAAGCAGGGTCAATAACACATGTCAGTGCTAAAGCTGAGTGTGATACTAGATAAAACTCCAGCAGAGATAATGTAGTCTCTTGCCTCAAAACAATACCTAGACTGAGCCTAACCAAGAAATGACAAGTCATTACAATAAAACCTTAAAACACTGAAGCAAACAACTGAAGAAGACACTTGCAGAAGAAAGGTCCTCTCATGCTCACAGATTGGAAGAATTCATATTGTGAATATGGCTATTCTACTAAAGGCAATGTACAGACACAATGCCAACAAAATTCTAATACCATTCTTCATAGAAATATGAAAAAAAAAACCAGCAAGACACATCTGGAAGCAAGAAAGACCCTGAATAGTCAAAGCAATCATGAGCAAAAAGAACAATGGGGCTGGCTGGCAGTTTGACAATACATGATTTCAAGTTATGCTACAAAGCCATGGTAACAAAAACAGCATGCCAGTGTCTTAAAAACAGAAAAATAGATCAATGGAATGGAATAGACAGCTTGGAAATTAATTTACAAATCTGTAGCCATCAAATTTTTAATAAAATTGATAAATATATACTTGGAGAAGAAACAGTGTCTTCAACAATTGGAAAAATCCAAATAGATCAAGACTTAATGTAAGACCTGAAACTCTCAAACTGATAGAAGAAAGGATATAAAAAGCATTACAAGATAAAGCAATAGACCTAGGCTTTTTTTTTATCTTTTCTTTTTTTTTAATACTTTATTTTTTTTCTTCAAGTTACATCTCAGTAACAAACCCCACCCTATTCCCCCTTCCTATCCCGCCCTTCCACCCTCTTCCCCCCAGAAGTTTCCCCTTTCAGTCCAACAGATGGTTCCTTCTCTTATAACAGTAAGTATTATACAAAACAACAGATATAAATATGCCACATTTATGAGAGTTAAATGGCCCAGTATACCTTCCCAATGTCCAGTTTATACATATTTGGCCCCTGACTTTAACATTCTACTATCTAACAAACTCCATGAGTTTAAAGGTCTATATGTGACTCAACATTCATACTATCTTGCAACAACTTTTAAGAGTATCTTCTTAGATCTATAACACCCTCTTGATTCCTAAACAATTCAAAATTTAACTATGAGACTCTAGCTGTCTATTCTTCAACCACCTCTGGACAGCGGAATCCTCAGCAGAGAGCAGAATCAGGCACCAAGGAGGACGAGTGACCCAGTTGATTCTGCCTGGCAGACTTCCTCAATAGCTGTCTCCATCGGGGGGGCCTGCAACCACCACAGCAATCCAATGTCACTGGGACCATTCAGCTCTACACAATGCCCCGGCAGGAACCTCAGTGAAGCCTGCTGAGAACAGAAGGACTGAACATAAAAGGAGTGTACTAACATTTTTAACCATTTTTCCCATTTGGGTTCGGGCCCCAAACAGGTCTACTATGACCCAAATCAGCAGGAAGTCACTTTAAGAGAGCGACGTCCCATGCCCAGAGGGTGGGGAAGGTGTTTCTCCGCCCTTCTTTTAGGTTATTTGAAGGATAACTGAAAACTCTGATATGTAGGGGAAGAGACTACAAGCTGATAAATGGTCCTGTCTTAATGGGTTTTGGAGGTTAGCCCCAGGGACTTCCTACTTTTCCTTTTCTGTATCCTTCTTCCTCTCCTATGTAGGAGTGCATGGGCTTGAGAAAAATGAGATATAGACATAGCACAGGAAGGTCCAAGAAGAAGGGGCAGATTATTGAATATGCCCTTATACCTTTGTATATTGTTACAAAATTAGTAGTTTATTTGGCTATAGGCTTTTTTTAATAGACTTCGGTTGCTGGAACTAGCACCAACAGTTGGGAATTAGGACCTCATAAAATTAGAAGCTTCCTACATAGAAAAGGAACAAAGTGAAAAGACAGCCTCTAATAATGGGTTTTTGTATCTATATCTAGATAGATGATAGATAGATGGATAGGTATAGGTAGGTAGGTAGATAGATAGATAGATAGATAGATAGATAGATAGATAGATAGATTTCATCTATATCTACATCTACATCATCTATATCTAGATAGATAGATACTCAAGAACACAAAAACCACACAAGAAATCAAGTAACCCAATCAACAAATGAGTTAATGAAATAAACAGACACTTCACAAAAGATGTTGTATAAATGGCAAATGAGGGTTCAACATCACTAACCATCAAAGAAATGCAAACCCAAACTCCATGGAGATTCCATCTCACTCCACTCAAAAATGGCACTAAGTACGCAAAAACATTGGTATCATAATTGTCCAGGTCTTGTTTAGGCAGCTGTATTGTGACACTAATGGATATACTAACATGCATGGGGGAAGGGTCTACAGGGTCTCAACCAGAGACAATGAATTACGGACAACTGAGAAATGCTGATAGTGGGAGAAATGTTCTTCTCAAGAAAGATCACATCAATTTCGTTATCCACTACCAAGTGCTCAGCCCTATAATCATATGACTACAGGTAACATTATTGGACCAAGGAAAGAGTATTTATATATTTAGGAATATATATGTATATACATGTAGCAACAATTAAAGAAAAAGAGGCCATGAATTTGAGATGCATAAGATGGACTGAAGCGAGAAAAGGAGAGAGGAAAATGATAAAATTTTTTATAGTTTCAAGCAAAAATTTAAAAGCTATTATAAAATAAATTTTAATTTTTTTTCATAAAAAAAGAAAACAAACAACAAATACTGACAAGGATCCAGACCAAAGATAACACTTATATACTTCTGATAAGACTGTAAAATAAGGGCCTGTCAGGCAAACCCAGCAGTTGTGTGTTCTGTCCCTGGGCCCCCTGTGCTCCTTTTCCTGAGCATCCTCCATTCCCTGGGCCTCAACCCTATCTGCAATCACAGAGAACAGCAGCTGTCAGGGACCAACAGGGTCCCATCTCTAAATGCAATCTCAGAGTCTGGCAGCCATCAGGGACTACCAATTTTCCCTATCCCTGGATGCCTGCTGCCACCCAGGAAAATGAAAGGACTGCGGCCATCAGAGACCACCAGCTCTACCTACAATCCCAGAGGCTTACTACTGTCAGGGACCACCAGACCAGCCAACACCAGGGAAAACCAGATAACTAGAGCTCAGCATAAGAACAAAAGCAACAAAACCCAGGGCCATATGGTACCACCAGAACCCAGATATCGTACTACAACAAGCCCTGGATATCCTATCATACCTGAAGCTCATATGACTGCTGAACTGAGGGGCACAGATATGTAGGGGCACCCCACAACAGAGGAGTAGGATAGGTGGGAGAAGGGGGAGAGGGTGGGAGACTGGGACTGAGAGGGATGAAGGGAGGGGACTGTGATGGACATGTAACTTGAAGTAATAAATAAACACTAAAAAAAAAAAAAAACAAGAAATAACCTTAAATCTGATAATTGTTTGTTATTAAAATGATAGAAGACTTAAAAGAGGAAAAAAAATCCCTTAAAGAAATACAGGAAACTATAATCAAAGAGGAAGGGGAAATGAATACAATGGTTCAAAACCTGAAAATGGAAATACAAACAGAAAAAAACACAGGAACTGTGGCAATCCTGGAGATGGAAAGCCTAGGAAAGAGAACAGGAGCCACAGACACAAGCATCACCAACAGAATACAAGAGATGGAAGAGAGAATCTCAGGCATACAAGATATGCTAGAAGAAATTGATATATTGGTCAAAGAAAATGCTAAACCTTAAAAGTTTCTATCACAAAACATCCAGGAAATTTGGGACACTATAAAAAGATCAAACATATAAATAATAGGAATAGATGAAGGAGAAGATTCCCAGCTCAAAGGCCCAGAAAATATCTTCAACAAAATCATAGAAGAAAACTCCCCTATCTTAAAGAGATGCCTATAAATGTAAAAGAAGCTTACAGAACACCAAATAGATTGGACCAAAAAAAGAAAATCTCCCCATCACACAATAATCAAAACATTAAATATAAAGAAAAAAGAAATAATATTAAAAGTCAAAACAGATAAGAGCCAGTAACATATAAAGACATACCTATTAGAATTATACCAGACTTTGTAAAAAATATATAGCTAATTAAACTATTTAACCAGTATTTAGATTATATTTAATTGGTTTGGCGGCCAATCCTTAACCAGCTATTATAAAAGAGCACACACAGAGACCACATGGATTTTAACAAGCCTTGGCCTGAATTGAGCAATCCTAGCCCATCTAAGCTAGCTCTTAATTCTATTACCCAACTATGACCCCACATATACATACGTCCCCTTGAACAGCCATTCTCCATGATATGCCAATGTCCCTGGCCATGTGGAATGAGGTTCTTTTTCCTAACCCATGGTGTGTGCCTCTTCCTGATCCTGGCTGGAAAGCATTAATTCTCTGTCTAAAGTGCAGGCTTCCTGTTCTAATCCCAGGAAGTCCCACCTTTCTCTCTCTTTGCCCAATCTCAGGCCTCGGCATTTTATTTAACCAATCAGAGTCAATGTAAGTAACAGACAGCAAGCAAGACTAATTAATTAACATTTAGAATGCTTAACACTACCCCAACAAGACTTCTCAACAGAGACTTTAAAAGCCAGAAGGGCCTGGGCAAATGTCATGCAGTCTCTAAGAGATCACAGATGCCAGGTCAGAATACTATACCTAGCAAAACTATCAATCACCATACATTATCAATCACCATACATGAAGAAAACAAGTAGTCCATAACAAAACCAAATTTAAAAAATATATTTCCACTAACCCAGCCCTATAGAAGATACTAGAAGGAAAACTCCAACCTAAGGAGGTTAACTACACTCAAGAGAACACAGGAAATAATTTCATGCAAGAAAAATGATAACAAGGGACTCTCTCTCTCACACACACACACACACTATTTTCACCAACATCAAAATGACAGGAATCAACAATCATTGGTCATTAATATCTTTCTATGTCAATGGACTCAATTCCTCAATAAAAAGACTAAGACTAACAGACTGAATATGAAAACAGGATCCATCAATTTGCTACATACAAACAAAACATACCTCAGCAACAAAGATAAACATTTTATCAGATTAAAGGGCTGGAAAAAAGGTCTTCTAAGCTAACAGACAAAAGAAACAAGCAGGAGTAGCCATTCTAATATGTAATAAAAGACTTTCAATGAAAAGAAATCAAAGAGATGGTAAAGGACACTTCATACTCCTCGAAAGAATAGTCCACAAAGAAGAAGTCTCAATTCTAAACAGTTATGCCCCAAATGCAAGGGAACCTACATTCATGAAATAAACATTACTAAAGCTTAAATCCCACATTAAACCACACATTAATAGTGGGACACTTCTACACCCCACTCTCACCAATGGACAAGTCAACAAGACAGAAACTAGACAGAGAAATAATGAAATTAACCAACATTATTAATCAAATAGACCTAACAGATATCTATAGAACGTTTCACCCAAACACAAAAGATTATACTTTACAGAACCTCTGTAAAATTGACCATATACTAGATCACAAAGCAAGTCTCAACAGATACAAGAAGATCAAAATAACCCCTTCTATCTTATCAGAGCACCATAGATTAAAGCCGGGCCTCAACAACAGCAGAAACAACAGAAAGCCTACAAACTCATGGAAACTGCACAACTCTCTACTCAATGACCACTAGTCAAGGAAGAAATAAAGAAAAAAATTAAAGTCTAGAACTCAATGAAAATGAAGGTACAACATATTCAAACTTATGAGACATAATGAAAGCAGGGCTAAGAGGAAAGTTCATAGTGCTACATGCCTTCATAAGGTAATTAGAGAGATCACATATTAGAAACTTTATGGAACATTTGAAAGCATCAGAACAAAAAGAAGTAAACACACCAAAGAGGAGTATGAAAAAAATAAATCAGGGCCAAAATAAATGAATTAGAAACAAAGAAGACAATACAAAGAATCAACGAAACTAAAAGCTGATTCTTTAAGAAAATCAATGAGAAGTAAACCATTACCCAAACACACTAAAAGGCAGAGAGACAGTACCCCAATTAACAAAATCAGAAATGAAAAGGGAGGCATAACAACAGACACTGAGGAAATTCCAAGAATCATTATGTCTTACTTCAAAAGCCTATACTCTACAAAAGTGGAAATTTTAAATGAAATGGACAATTTTCTTGATAGATTCCACTTACCAAAGTTAAATAATAATCAGGTTAACATTCTAATAACTGCTAAGGAAATAGAAGCAGTCATTAAAAGTATCCCAACCAAAAAAAAGCCCAGGGCCAGATGGTTTCAGCCCAGAATTCTACCAGAATTTCAAAGAAGAGCTAATACCAATACTCTTCAATCTATTCCACAAAATATAAACAGAAGAAGCATTGCCAAGCTCATTCTATGAAGTTGCATTCACCCTGATAGTAAACCATATGAAGATTCAATCAAGAAAAAGAATTTTAGACCAATATCCCTCATGAATATTGATGCAAAAATATTCAATCAAATACTCACAAACTAAATATAAGAACATATCAAAAAACATCATCCACCATGATCAAGTAGGCTTTATCCCAGGAATGCAGGGATGGTTCAATATATGAAAATCCATCAATGTAATCCACCATATAAACAATCTGAGAGATAAAACCCTACATGATGATCTCATAAATAACTGGAAAAGCCATTGACAAAATACAACATCCTTTTATGATAAAAGTATTAGAGATAAGGGATATGCAGTCCATATGTAAGCATAATGAAGGAAATATACAAAAGTTGATAGCCAATATCAAATTAAATGAAGAGAAACTTAAAGAAATTCCACTAAAATCAGAGACAAGACAAGGCTGTCCACTCTCCCCATATCTCTTCAATATAGTACTTGAAGTACTAGCTAGAGCAAAAAGACAACTAAGTAGATCAAGGAGATACAAATTGGAAAGGAAGAAGTCAAAGTATTACTGTTCCAAGATAATATGATAGTGTACATAAGTGACCTCAAAAACTCTACTAGAGAACTCCTACACTGATAAACACCTTCATCAAAGTGGCTGGATACAAAATTAACTCAAAAAAATCAGCAGCCCACCTTTACACAAATGATAAATGGGCTGAGTAAAAATGTAGGGAAACAACTCCCTTCACAATAGCCACAAACAATGTAAAATACCTTGGTGTAACACTAACCAAGCACATGAAACTGTTTGATAAGAACTTCAGGTCCTAAAGAAAGAAATTGAAGAAGATATCAGAAGATGGAAAGATCTCCCTGATGGAGTAGTGTTAAGCATTCTAAATGTTAACTGGTCCTGTTTGCTGTCTGTTACATTATTTCTGATTGGTTAAATAAATGCTGAGACCTGAGATTGGGCAAAGACAGAGAAAGGTGGAACTTCCTTAGATTAGAACAGGAAGCCTGCTCTTTAGACAGAGGATTAATGCATTCCAGCTAACAACAAGAAGAAGGAGGACACACACCATGGGTTAGAAAAAAGAACCTCATTCCACATAGCCCGGAACATCAGCATAGTGTGGAGATTGCAATTTAAGGGGACTGATGTATATATGGGGTCATATTTGGGTAGTAGAATTAAGAGCTAGCTTGGGTGGGCCAAGATTTCTCAATTCAGGCCAAGGCTTGTTAAAAAATCCATGTAGTGTCTGTGTGTTCATTTATAATGTCTGGTTAGACTAACGGCTGCCAACCAATTAAATGTAACCTAATACTGTTAAACAATTTATTTAATTATTTCTATAAATGGTGCCAACATAATTTAATTAATTTTTTCTACATCTCCTATGCTCATGGATTGATAGGATTAGCATAGTAAAAATGGTCCTCTTCTCAAAAGCAATCTACAGATTCAATGCAATTCCCATCAAAGTCCTGACACAATCCTTTACAGACCTTGAAAGAACAATTCTCAACCTCATATGGAAAAATAGAAAAACTCAGGATAGCGAAAACAGTCCTGCACAATAAGAGAATCTCTGGAGGTATCACCATCCCTGCCTTCAAACTGTACTACAAAGCAATACTAATAAAAACTGCATAGTATAGACTTAAAAAGAGACAGGTTTATTAATGGAATTGAATTTAAGACCCAGAAATAAACCTAAATACCTATGGACACTTGATTTTTGACAAAGAAGTCAAAACCATATAATGGAAAAAAAAGAAAGCATCTTCAACAAATGGTGCTGGTCTAACTAGATGTCTGAATGTAGAAGAATGCAAATAGACCTATATTTATTACCCTGCATAAAACTTAAGTCCAAATGGATAAAACACCTCAACATAAAACATGATATACTAAATCTAATAGAAGAGAAAGTGGGGAATAGCATTGAACTCATTGGCCCAGGAGGCAACTTCCTAGATAGAACACCAACAGATCAGGCTCTAAGATCAAAAATTAATAAATGGGACCTCATTAAACTGAAAACCTTCTGTAAGGCAAAGAACACTGTCAATAGAACAAAACAGCAGCTCACAGATTGTGAAAAGATCTTTACCAAGCCTACATCTGACAGAGGGCTAATATCCAAAATATATAAAGAACTCAAGAAATTAAAACCAACAAGCCTAATAATCCAATTTGAAAAATGGGGTACAAAACTAAACTGAGAATTCTCAACAGAGGAAACTCAAATGGCAGAGAAACTGTTAAAGAAATGTGCAAATTCCTCAATCATCAGGGAAATGCAAATCAATATGACTCTGAGATTCCATCTTAAACACTTGTCAGAATGGATTAGATCAAAAACTCAAGGATATGGAGCAACGGGAACACTCTCTATTGCTGGTGGATGTGCAAACTTGCACAACCGCTCTGGAAATCAATTTGGTGCTTTCTCAGAAAATTGGGAATAGTTCTACCACAAGACCCAACTATACCTCTCTTGAGCATATTCCCAAAAGATGTTCCATCATACCTCAAGGACATTTATTTGTTCAATTATGTTCATAGTGGCCTTAATCATAATAGCCAGAACCTGGAAACAATGAGAAGTCCCTCAACCAAAGAATGGATAAAGAAAATATGATATATTTACATAGTGGAATGCTACTCTGCTATTTTTAAGAAAAACTGAAACTTGCAGGCAAATGGATGGTACTAGAAAATCATATCCTGAGTGAGGCAACCCAGACCCAGAAAGACACACACCTTGTATATATTCATTTAAAAGTGGCTATTAACCATATAGTACAAGATAACCATACCAAATCCTTAGACTCAAAGAAGCTAAGTAATAAGGAAGACTTAAGGGAGGAAGCTTGAATCACACTCAGAAAGAAAACAAAATAGACATTGGAAGCTTATGAAGAGAGGGAAATGGGTGGGAAAGGGGGTGGGGAAGGAGAAGGGGATAAGGGTGGGTGGGGATCAGATGTGGTGAAGCAAGGATTGGAGGTGGTAGGGCTGGGAGAGAAGGGAAGCTGATGGGGGGTATCTCTGGGACAAACTGGAGACCTGCAATGGGGTAGGCTCCTGGGAGGATAGGTGCTGAATCCAGCTGAGACTCCTACCAGCAGGGGATATGGAGACTGAAGTAGTCATCCTGCTATAGCCAGGCAGGACTTCCACTGGAGGGAGAGAGACACCAACCCACCCACAAACCTTTTGACCCAAAATTTGTCCTGCCTACAAGATGTGCAGGGATAAAGATGTAGCAAAGTTTGATATGACCAACCAATGACTGACCTAACTTGAGACCCACCCCACCGGAGAAAGCCAACCTCTGACACTGTTAATTATACTCTGCTGTGCTTGCAAACATGAGCCTAGCCAACTGTCCTCTGAGAGGCTCCTCCTAGCAGTGGATCAAAACAGATGTTGAAACCCACAGCCAAACATTAGATGGAGATATAGAAATCTTGTGGAAGAGTTGGGGAAAGGATAGAGAAACCTGAAAGTGATAAGAACTCCACAAGACCAACAGAGTCAACTAATCTATGCCCATGGGGGGGGGGGAGGCTTACAAAGACTTAACAATCAACCTAAAACATACATGGACTGGACTTGACCTAGGGCCCCACACTTAAAGAGCTGATGGGCAGCTTGGTCTTCCTGTGAGTCCTCTAGCAATTAGAGTGGGGGCTGTCCCTAACATGGCCTCTGCTGCATGCTGTTGTATCACTTTCTCTTAGGTGTACAACCTTGTTAGGCCTCAGTGGAAGAGAATGTGCTTAGTCCTGATGTGACATGGAGTGCTGGGATGTGATAGCACAGGCAGGGAGTAGGGTCCCCTTCTTTGAGAATAAGGGGAGGGGGAAATGGGGGAAGAGAGTGGGAGGGTGGGACTGGGAGGAGAGAAGGGATGAGGCCGTGATTAGGATGTAAAGTGAATCAATATCTAAATTAAAGAAAACAAAATAACAACAACAAAAGACCAAAAACAACCACAAAGAATGTAAAATTGTTTAGCCACTATGACTATGGAAATCAGAAGAAACTTTCCTCAAAAATAAAAAGAAAGAAAGAAATTAGACAGCATACAACTACTTGTTATTTACCCAAAAGAATCCAAGTCAAAACAGAGACACTTGCACATCAGTGTTTTCTGCAGCAGTATTCACAAGAGCTAAGTTGTGGAACCAACCTAGGTATTCAGCAATAGAAGAAGCAAATAGAAGTTTGTTGGGTTTTTTTTTTTTTAATGTGCCTTATAGATACACTGGGTTTTTTTTTTCAGCCATAATGGAAAATAAGGTCATGTCATTTACAGGAAAATGGATGGAACTGTCAGTAATCTTATTAAGCAAATTTAATCAGACTCTGACAAGTAGCAGATGTTTTCTCTCATTTGTGGGTCCTAGGTGCTATAGATTCATAAAAATCACACATCTACTGATGGTATGAAAGTAGAATTGAAGCTGTCTGGGTAACAAAGGAGACTAATTGGAGGGTGAAGGAGCAAGGCCATAGGGGAGTGATAAGGGAGGGATATGCTCAAATATCATTTACTTCATTAGAATGATCTCATGTTTTAAATCTTGGTCTTTTCTTAAACCTTGGAACAACCTAAATCTCTATCAGTTAGAAAATGGATGAGCTGAATATTATATTTTCATTAAAAAGAAAAAAGATACCATTGTCCAATTAAACTGGTTCCTATAGCTTTTCAGTATTCTATCTCATTGAGAACCCTTTGAGCAGGTCACAACAGCTCTCACTGAAAAACAGTTGGTATAGATCTGCTTCCAAATATTTGAAAACTCAACTCTAAAAGGAATCTAAAAGTTGATCCTTAGTGAATTCCACCCAAGCCATCCTAACATTCTAACTATGGCACACAATATTATATAGGCTTGTTTCATATTACCACCAAAATCATGAAACAAAAGCATCATGTTATAAGTGGACACAGCTACACAACTCTTTAAAGAGATGAACATTGATAGCTGAAAGAGATACACACTTCAGTGGCCATGTAGTGACTCTCATGCCAATGAAGCACTATTGAATTATTGAGAACAATTTTTGAATTAAAAAAAAAATATATATATATACATATACATACATACATATACATACACACACACACACACACACACACACACACACATATATATATATATCTTATTTGCTGGATAAGCACATCTCTGTTTTATGAGAAGTAAGAAGAAAACTCTTCCAAAGGCACAATCTCCCCATGATTTCTCCTTGTGATGGTAGAGATTGTTATAAAACGATCTTATTACTAGGATTGAACACAGCATCCCAGAAACAAAGGAATTTCTTCTCAGAAACTGGCATTATCACTCACTGGTTTTAACTTAATTTCATCTGTTGCAGGATATTTGATCACATTGTGAACCAGAAAAAAAAACCTGTTTCTATTTGTGGTGTGGTTCAGCCTTTGATCCTAGAGCTTTGTGCTTACTGTAAAAAAGTAATTGTGGTGTGGATCAACCCTAGCACACACCTTTAATCCAAGAACTAAGTAAAGCCTACCATAGGTGAAGAAGGAGAGCAAGCTACCAGCTGTCAGGGAGTGAACATAAGTAAACAGGAAGGAGGAACATTGAGGAGGAGGATATTTAAGACAGTGTGGAGGAGAAAGGACTTTGTCCTTCTGGGACCTCAGTGGAGAAGGAAGGCCAGTTGGGTGCTTTCTTTGCCTCTCTGAGCTAGCAGATTTTCACCCCATCATCTGGCTCCTGAGATTTCATTGCTAATGAAGCCAGAGAATAAGAAGGAGTCAGATTAGAACAGATTGCTGGAGTTAGTCCTAGGTCAAGAAGAGCAATTCAGAAGCTGAGAGAAGCCAGTGTGAATCAGTCAATTGCAGAGGAGTATGAACCAGAACAGCTGAGTTGAACAAGCCAGCCAGTGTTTAGAAAGAGCTAGAAATGGTGAACTTATTCAGCAGTAAGTCTCAGAGGCTGAAAATATTCTAGGCCTAGACAGAGGTTACAAGCTTCCAGGACTAGGCTTAGGTTAGCAGATGGAGGGAGTAAGCTTCCAAGATGACAATTAAAACAGGAGAATAAAAATTATTTTTATATATAGCACCCAATGTGGGGCTTGAATCCATGACCCTGGGATTAAGAGTCCCACGCTATCTCTTATATTTAGATAAGCAAATATTGCTTGTCTCTTAGCAACTTGATTTCTGAGTAGCTTAGAAAATAACTGTGATAGACTGTCATAGTAACTAACAAAATGACACGTTTTCATGACTAATAGTTTCCGTTTCTTAATTATCCTAAACAGTTTATGTCGGTTGGTAGCGAGAGGTCAAAACTTGACATTTCATTTTTAAGTATTACTACAAACAATACCTTTAAGAAGCGTTACCCTTAATTTTGTATCAATATACAAAGATCAATACCAATGTGGCCAAATATAATCTTAATTTTGTATCAATATACAAAGATCAGTACCAATGTAGCCCAATACAATCTTAATTTTACATTAATATACTAGGGTCAATACCATTGTGGCCAAATATAATCTTAATTTTGTATCAATATACAAAGATCAATACTGATGTAGCCCTATACAATCTTAAATTTGCATTGATATACAATGATCAATACCAATTTAGCCAAATATAATATTAATTTTGTATCAGTATACAAAGGTATAAAGCTATATTCAATAATCTGTCCTTTTTTCTTGTTCTTTCCTATACTATGTCTATGTCCCATTTTTCTCAAGTCTGTTCACTCCTATATAGGAGAGAAAGGAGGATACAGAAATGCAAAAGAGAGAAGTCCATAGGGCATCTTCAAAAACCTCAAGAGATCTGCAGAATATGGCATTCAAAGATGTTTTCTTAACTTAAGATTTTTTGATATCAAGACATGTCAGCTCCTGACAGCACCCCCTATATTACTCCAAGTAGAAGATGAGCATCGAAGAATCTCCAGTGGGAGATGATTAAATTGGTGGTAAGCCATTCTCTTGGCAAGAAAAACCACTTGCTTCAACTGTAGACAGACTTCTGTCCAAAAAGGATAAAAAATTCAATTTTTAGTTCCAGTCCACTTGAAAGCTACTATTAAAAACTGTATAGGATTTAAGAACTTATAGCTTTGTTAGATATCAGTTCAGTTAATTGCAAAAATATGCTGTTTTGTCTCTTGTATACATTTTTGAAGTTAAGTATATAGTACATAGTTTAAAAAACAACCAATGTTTGTCTGTTTAGATAGACAAATAGATGACAGATGGTTTTCAACAACTTCAGAGACCTACAGAAAATGGTATTTAAGATATTTTAATAAGAAAAGGTTTTCTGACAGAGAGACATCTGCTCCTGGCAGCACTCTTAATCTACTTGATAAAAGATGATGGGTATTAAATAAACAAATGTGGAAAGATAGTCACTGCACAAAAAACTGCTGATATCAGGCTGTCTGCCTAATCTGTGAACAAGCAGGACACTGAAAAGTTGACTGACCAATGTTACAGAGGCCAGTCCTTCAATATTTCTGCTTCACAAAAAAGTTTTGTCTGATATTCTGGGCCAATAGACTCAAGACTTGATGCCCCAACGACAGAGAGAAGCCATGGGTGACTGTTCAGGTAGCCAGCAACCTCTGTCATTACGATAGTTTTGGAAATTGCTTGCTCTACACTTCCTACATACTTACTTAATAATTTAATTTCCTTCTAAAGTCTCTAACACCTCAATAATTATAATCTTACAATTAAGTTTAGTTGTATAAGATTTAAGAAATGTTTTAGGTCTAAAAGATATTATAGGGGGCGGGCTAAGATGGCGGCGACCTACAATGATGCATTTTGAATGTGGGGGGGCAGGGGGAAGAGCCATAAAAAACACAGAGTTATTGGGCACTGTGCAAAAACCGGAGGGGCTAGACCCCCCCGGGAACACTCACAGCTCCCAAGGGATTGTTAAAAGTCCCAGGGTAAGGCTCTCTCCCCATCTCTTGCAGACACGGAAACCACTAAACCCGGGATTCAGGAACTCCCATTTGGAGAGGCGCCTGGTAAGATCGGATCCCAACTTACAGCAGGCAGAATCAGGGTCCACTTGGCCATAGATCGCTGGCCTATTGGGCACCCTCACCTCAGGTAGAACTTATACCCACTTAAAAAACTTTGCGAGATAGTGGAAGGCTTAGCAAGGAACAAACAGGGGGCTCAGCGGGTGGCCCGCAGCCGCTCGTGAAGCGGAGAGCAGGAGGTTCCGAGAGAACGCGGGAAGCTGGGAACACAAAGGCGGACGGGAGGGGCCAAATCCCGCACTCTGACGGCAGCGCAGCTGGGGAGGGAGCCCGGCTGGCAGTGCCAAATCCCCCAGAACCAATGGCAGGTCATCTGGAGAGAAAGACAGGCGTGGGTGGGGCCAGGGATCCGTGCACCCAAGGCTGAGCTGCTGGGGTGAGAGGTCCACTCAGGTGGCCGGGGGATCCAGGGCATGGGGTACCCACGACCTAGCACCCAGGGTGGGGGACCCGCGGCGGCGCAGACAGGAAGGGAATCAGGCAGAGAGGCCAGCCCTGTGGCGAGAAGCCTAGAGAGAAACCAGAAATCAGGACCATAGCTGTATTCTGGAAAATCCAGACATATTAGGTGTGGAGCCAGACCCTGTCAGCCTCCGTGACGACAAACAAAGCCCACAGAATCTGTGCCTGGGCAAACAGGCCCATACCATCAGAACCATTACAGGCTGATAACTCAGAGTGCAACATAGGGAAGTCTGAATTGGGAGCAGTGAAACAATCCCGGTCCATTACTCACAACCTGGGAATAGGCTGCACCATATCACAGTGCCTCAGGTGATTAAAACCACAGTGACCCTGAAATCCCCCTGTAAGCAATGACAGATAGCCAAGTAACTCGTCCCCTGCACCAAATCATCCACTGTGGTTCCAAGCACAGAAAACAGACAGCTAAACGCATCCAATGGCCAAAGGTCAAAAAAAAAAAATAGAAATCAAGGAAATATGACTCCAACAAAGCAGAATCATCCCAGCTCATCCAATTCGGATGACCACACACCAACAGAAACACATGAAAACGTTGACAAGTCGGCATTATGGAAAGTGATAGAGTCCCTGCAAGAAGAACTTAAATCTATGAAGGAATTCAAAGAAGCCACAATTCTACAAGTCAAAACAAGGAACAACACCAATAAAGAGCTCCAAGCCAAGGTGACAGAGCTTGAACAGTAAAAGGAAAAAGCAATGAAAGATTTTCATACAAAAACAAGCAAGCTGGAGAAGGAAATGTACAAAACGAACAAAACCATACAAGACATGAAAATACAAATAGAAACAATAAAGAAAACACAGTCAGAGTTAAAAGAGGAAGTGGAGAACCAAGGGAAGAAAACAAGAACTACAGATGTGAGTATCAACAATAGGATGCAAGAGATGGAAGACAGGATCTCAGGCATGGAAGATTCAGTGGAAGAAATCAGTACAACATCCAAAGAAAATGAGAAGGCTAAAAAATCTCTCACCCACAACATCCAAGAAATCAAGGACTCAATGAAAAGATGGAACCTAAGAATTATAGGTATAGAGGAAAGAGAGGACTCCCGACTCCAAGGTCCAGGAAATATCTTCAACAAAATCATAGAGGAAAACTTCCCAAACCTGAAAAAAGAGATGCCAATAAAAATCCAAGAGGCTTACAGAACACCAAACAGATTAGACCAGAAAAGAAACTCCTCTGGCCACATAATAATTGAAACTCCAAATGTACAGAACAAAGAAAGAATATTAAAAGCTCTAAGAGAAAAAGGTCAAGTCACATACAATGGCAGACCCATCAGAATTACACCTGACTTCTCCTCAGAAACGTTAAAAGTTAGAAGGGCCTGGTCAGATATACTACAAGTCCTGAGAGATCATAGGTGCCCAGCCAGACTATTTTACCCAGCAAAACTCTCTATCAACATAGATGGAGAAAACAAGATATTCCATGACAAAATCAAATTTAAACAATATCTACCCACAAACCCAGCCCTACAGAAAATCCTAGAAGGAAAATCCCAACCCAGAGAAGAAAACTAGACCCAAGAAAACAAAGGGAATAGAAAACCCCTCAGCAACTAAACCAAAAGAGGCACAGGACCACCACCTATACCAAACTAATGGGAAATAACAACCCCAGGTCACTAATATCCATCAACATCAATGGACTCAACTCCGCAATAAAAAGACATAGGTTTACAGAGTGGATCCGCAAGCAAGACCCTTCCTTATGCTGTATGCAAGAGATACATCTAACTATGAAAGATAGACACTGCCTCAGAGTAAAGGGCTGGGAAAAAGTTTTCCAAGCAAATGGACCCAGGAAGCAAGCTGGAGTAGCCATCCTAATATCAAACAAAACAGACCTCCAACTGAAGTGAATGAAGAAAGACAAAGAAGGGCACTATATACTCATTAAAGGGAATATTCATCAAGAGGAAATCTCAATACTGAACATCTATGCCCCAAATACAAAGTAACCTACTTTCGTAAAAGAAACACTTCTAAAACTTAAAGCGCACGTCGATCACAACCCATTAGTAGTGGGAGACTTCAACACCCCACTCACAACAATGGACAGATCATCAAGATAGAAGACAAACAGAGAAATATTGAGGCTAACAGAGATCATGAAACAAATGGACCTAACAGATATCTACAGAACGTTTCACCCAAACACAAAGGAATACACCTTTTTCTCAGCACCCCATGAAACCTTCTCCAAAATCGACCACATAGTTGGTCACAAGGAGAGTCTCAATAGATACAAGAAAATTGAAATAACCCCTGGTGTCTTATCAGACCACCACGGAATAAAGCTGGTCTTCAACAGCAAAAGAATGAACAGAAAGCCTACACACATGGAAATTGAACAGCTCCTTACTGGATGACCACTGGGTCAGGGAAGAAATAAAGAAGGAAATCAAAGACTTCCTAAAATCCAACGACAATGAAGACACAACATACCCAAATCTATGGGATACATTGAAAGCTGTGCTACGAGGAAAGTTCATAGCACTAAGTGCTTTCAGAAAGAAAATCGTGACAGCTCATATTAGTGAACTAACAGCTAAGCAGTGTGAATTGGACAAAAAAGAAACAAACACTCCCAAGAAGAGCAGAAGGCAGGAAATCATCAAACTTAGGGCTGAAATCAACAATTTAGAATCAAAAAGAACTATACAAAGAATCAATGAAACCAAGAGTTTGTTCTTTGAGAAAATCAACAAAATAGACAGACCCCTAGCCAAATTAACTAGAAGGCAAAGGGAAAGAACCCAAATCAACAAAATCTGAAATGAAAAGGGAGAAATAACAACAGACATTGAGGAGATCCAGAAAATATTCGGGCATTACTTTAAAAATCTATATTCCACTAAATATGAAAACCTAAGCGAAATGGACAATTTCCTTGATAAATTCCACCTACCAAAACTAAATCAAAATCAGATTAACAGCTTAAACAGCCCAATAACACCCAAGGAAATAGAAAAAGTCATTAATAATCTCCCAACCAAAAAAAGCCCAGGGCCAGATGGCTTTAGCATGGAATTCTACCGGACCTTCAAAGAGGAACTAACACCACTACTTTTCAAATTCTTCTACCATGTAGAAACAGAAAGATCACTGCCAAACTCATTCTATGAGGACACTGTCATTCTGATTCCTAAACCACACAAAGACCCAACAAAGAAAGAGAACTTCAGACCAATCTCCCTCATGAACATAGATGAAAAAATACTTAATAAAATACTAGGAAACCGAATTCAAGAACACATCAAAAGTATCATACATCATGATCAAGTAGGCTTCATCCCTGGAATGCAGGGATGGTTCAATATACGAAAGTCTATCAATGTAATTTACCACATAAACAAGATGAAAGAAAAAAACCACATGATAATCTCCCTAGATGCAGAAAAAGCATTTGACAAAATCCAACACCCCATCATGCTAAAAGTTCTGGAGAGAACGGGCATACAAAGACCATACCTAGAAATAATAAAGGCAATATACAGCAAGCCAGTAGCCAACATCAAATTAAATGGAGAGAAGCTTGAAGCATTTCCTCTAAACTCAGGGACAAGACAAGGATGTCCACTTTCACCATATCTCTTCAATATAGTACTAGAAGTCCTTGCTAGAGCAATAAGACAACTAAAGGAGATCAAAGGGATAAAAATTGGAAATGAAGAAGTCAAATTATCCGTATTCGCAGATGATATGTTAGTATACATAAGCGACCCCAAAAACTCCACCAAAGAACTCTTACAGCTGATAAACAACTTCAGCAAGGTAGCTGGATACAAAATTAACTCAAAAAAATTAGAAGCCCTTCGTTATACAACAAACAAATATACCGAGAAAGAAATAAGGGAAACAACTCCATTCACAATAGCCACAAACAACATAAAATACCTGGGGGTAACTCTAACCAAGCATGTAAAGGACCTATATAACAAGAACTTCAAGCCCCTGAAGAAAGAAATGGAAGAGGCCTTTAGAAGATGGAAAGATCTACCATGCTCATGGATAGGTAAGATCAACATAATAAAAATGGCTATCCTACCAAAAGCAATATATAGATTTAATGCAATTCCTATCAAAATACCAACACAATTCTTTATAGACCTGGAAAAAGCTAGTCTCAACTTCATATGGAACAACAAAAATCCCAGAATAGCTAAATCAATCTTGTCCAATGAAAAAACATCTGGAGGTATCACCATCCCAGATTTCAAGCTGTACTACAGAGCAACAGTAATAAAAACAGCATGGTACTGGTATAGAAATAGACCAGTGGATCAATGGAATCGAATTGAAGACCCAAACATGGATCCACACACCTATGGCCAACTAATCTTTGACAAAGAAGCCAAAAACGCACAATGGAAGAAGGACAGCATCTTCAACAAATGGTGTTGGTCCAACTGGATGTCCACTTGCAAAAGAATGAAATTAGACCCATACCTATCACCTTGTACAAAACTTAATTCCAAGTGGATCAAAGACCTTAACATAAGGCCAGCCACACTAAAGATACTAGAAGAAAAAGTAGGAGAAACCCTCGAACTCATTGGAACAGGTGACAACTTCCTGAACAGAACACCAACAGCTCAGGACCTGAGATCAACAATCAATAAATGGGACCTCATGAAACTGAAAAGTTTCTGTAAAGCAAAGGATACTGTCATTCGAACAAAACGGCAACCAACAGACTGGGAGAAAATCTTCACCAACCCCACATCTGATAGAGGGCTATTATCTAAAATCTACAAAGAACTCAAGAAACTAAATGCCAAGAAACCAAATAATCCAATCAAAAAATGGGAGATGGAGCTAAATAGAGAATTCACAAAGGAGGAATCCCTAAGGGCTGAGAGACTCTTTAAGAAATGTTCAACATCCTTAATCATCAGAGAAATGCAACTCAAGACGACCCTGAGATTCCACCTAACACCTGTTAGAATGGCTAAGATAAAGAGCTCAAATGATAGCGCATGCTGGCGAGGGTGTGGAGAAAGGTGAACCCTACTCCATTGCTGGTGGGAGTGCAGGCTTGTGCAACCACTATGGAGGTCTGTCTGGCGATATCTTAGAAATCTAGGAATAACCTTGCCTCAGGACCCAGCCATACCACTTCTGGGTATACACCCAAAGGACCTCTCACGGAGACATAGGGAGTCTCCTCTTCTATGTTCATAGCAGCCTTATTCATAATAGCTAAAAATTGGAAAGAACCCAGATGTCCCTCAACTGAAGAATGGATTAAAAAATTGTGGTACATCTATACAATGGAATATTACTCAGCTATAAGAAACAATGAAATCATGCAATTTGCAACCAAATGGATGGATCTCGAGGAGCTCATCCTGAGTGAGCTAACCCAGTCTCAGAAGGATGCACATGGCATCTATTCACTTATAGTGGGATTTTAACTATATCGTACAGGATATCTGTACTACAACCAACACACCAAAAGGAACATGGACATAATTTTTTTTATCTTTTTCTTTTTCCTTCTTTTTTTCTTTTTTCTTTTTCCTCTTCCCTTCTGTTTTTCCGCTCTTTTTTTTGTTGATATTCTTTGTTTTTGTGGGTTTGTATGTTTGTTGGTCTTTCTTTTAGTATTCCCCCAGTAGCAATGAGACACCATTCACTGGCAGTACTGCCTCGTAGGCCCCCGGTGAATGAAGAGAGGCTCTTGGCCCTCATATGACTCCTGATCTGTGGTGAGAGACTGTTAGGCAGGGACACTCCATCCCAGAGGAACAAGATGGATGGGTCAGGGGGTAAAGCATGGGAGGGTGGGGCTGGGAAGCAGGAAAAGAGGACAATATGATAAGGATGTAACCTGAAGCAACAAACAAATAAATTTATTAACTAAAAAAAAAAAGAAAAAGGCAGGGGGCAGGGCTGAAACACTGTGAATGGAATAGAGGATACAGCCATTTGGCCTGGTTTTGCAGACCTCCAGGTGTAGAGAAGACGTGGAGCTAAGGTAAAATACAAGAGAATTGTGGTGTTGGCCCATGCCTTTGACTTTAGGGGAGACGGGGGGTGGGGGTGGGGTGGGGGGGTGTGGTGGGGGGTGGGAAGCACCGTAGAGTTGGTGGTCTTATGTATTCTGGAGTCATACGGAGCGGGGTGGTGAGGTTGCATACTCTTGGTACCACCATTCAAGAAGAGTACACCCTTGGTCCCAGCTCCCAGCACACTGGAGACAGAAACGGGCAGATCCCGGAGCTCAGGGTCAGCCTGATGCAGGGCAAACTCTAAATAGATAAAGACTTCGATCCAGGAGTGGTGGTACACATCTTTGATCCCTTCAGATGGGAAACACAGGTCCCTGATCCCAATAATTAGAGTTTAGGGACACACACATGGGATTTGGAGGGACCTAGGTTTGGAGGCTACTTACAAAAGGCCTTCTCGATGCAGGCAGATTGTCCTTTGGGATCTCAAAATATATACACTAGAGCTGGTTTAGCTCCAAGGTGACAGAATGATTTCTTCTTTAACCTGGATTGAAAGATAACGCTTTGTATGTTGTCAGATGGCCAAATTTGCTTCAGGAGAAGTACTACCTAGCCCCCCCCCCCAAAAAAAAAAGAGGGCAATTATCCTAGGGTTGGGATTGGGGCAGGGCTCTGTTCTTATCTTTCCAGGAGAATCGAAGCGTCCATTAGGGGAGCCCGGGGACGGCTGTACAGCGGAAACCTCAGCAGAGAGCAGAATCATGCACCAAGGAGAAGGAGTGACCCAGTTGATTCTGCCTGGCAGACTTCCTCAATAGCTGTCTCCATCGGGGGCCTGCAACCACCACAGCAATCCAATGTCACTGGGACCGCTCAGCTCTACACAGTGCCCCGGCAGGAACCTCAGTGAAGCCTGCAAGATCAGCTTCTGCCTACAAACCCCTTAGGTCATCTAAACAGCTGAGAACAGAAGGACTGAACATAAAAGGAGAGTACTAACATTTTTAACCATTTTTCCCATTTGGTTCAGGCCCCAAACAGGTCTACTACGACCCAAATCAGCAGGAAGTCACTTTAAGAGAGCGAAGTCCCATGCCCAGTGGGAGGGGAAGGTGTTTCTCCGCCCTTCTTTTTGGTTATTTGAAGGATAACTGAAAACTCTGATATGTAGGGGAAGAGACTACAAGCTGATAAATGGTCCTGTTTAATGGGTTTTGGAGGTTAGCCCCAGGACTTCCTACTTTTCCTTTTCTGTATCCTTCTTCCTCTCCTATGTAGGAGTGCATAGGCTTGAGAAAAATGAGATATAGACATAGCACAGGAAGGTCCAAGAAGAAGGGGCAGATTATTGAATATGCCCTTATACCTTTGTATATTGATACAAAATTAGTAGTTTATTTGGCTAAAGTGGTATTGACCATTGTTTATTGTGCAAAAATAAGATTGTATTGGATTACATCGGTATTGATCTTTGTATATTGATACAAAATTAAGATTATAGTTGGCCACAATGGTATTGACCCTTGCATATGGACGTAATATTAAGATTGTATTTTGCTACATAGGCATTGATCTTTGTATATTGATACATAATTAAGAGTATATTTAACCACAATTGAATAGATCTTTGTAAGTTGATACAAATTTAAAGGTAACACTTCCTAATGGTATCATACCTAGAGATACTTAAAAATAAAATGTGAAGCTCTGACCTCTTGATACCAACTGTCTTAAACGGTCTAGGATAGTTAAGTAAAACAAACTCCTAGTCATGCAAACATGTCACTTTGTTAGCTACTATGACAGTCTATCACAGATAATCTCTAAACTACCCAGTAATCAAGTTGCTAAGAGACAAGCAACATTTGCTTATCTAAATACAAGAGATGGATAGGGCATCTTCAAAAACCCCAAGAGATCTGCAGAATATGGCATTCAAAGATGTTATCTTAAATCAAGATTTTTTTTGATATCAAGACATATCAGCGCCTGACAGCACCCCCTATTCTACTCCAAGTAGAAGATAAGCATCGAAGAACCTCCACTGTAAGATGGTTGAATTAGTGGCAAGCCTATCTCTTGGCATGAAAAAACCCCTTGCACCAACTGCAGACAGACTGCTGTCCCAAAAGGACAAAACTTTGTAGCAGGGAAGTCGACAGCCTAACTCTGCCAAGACAGGGTAGGTAAGTCCTTCATAATCCCTGCTCTACAACAAAAGTCTGTCATAGAAACAGGACCCAAAAGCTGAAGATTGATGCAGGAATGTATGGAGAGAAAATGGGAACTGTCCAGGCAGTCATTGGTATGTCCTTTTTTAGTTTTGGAAGCTGCAGGCCCTGCACTTCCTATATAAGCAAATATATTTATCCCTCTCAGGTCTCTGAGGTGGTTGAAGAATAGACAGCTAGAGTCTCATAGTTAAATTTTGAGTTGTTTAGGAATCAAGAGGGTGTTCTAGATCTAAGAAGATACTCTTCAAAGTGTGTTGCAAGTTAGTATGAATATTGAGTCACAAATAGACCTTTAAACTCATGGAGATGGTTAGATAGTAGAATGTTAAAGTCAGGGGCCAAATATGTATAAACTGGACATTGGGAAGGTATACTGGGCCATTTAACTCTCATAAATGTGGCATATTTATATCTATTGTTTTGTATAATACTTACTGTTAAAAGAGAAGGAACCATCTGTTTAACTGAAAGGGGAAACTTCTGGGGGGAATAGGGTGTAAGGGCAGGATAGGAAGGGGGAATAGGGAGGGGTTTGTTACTGAGATGTAACTTGAAGAAAAAAAATAAAGTATTTAAAAAAAAGATATTATAGGTTGATAAATGCAAATAAAAATAGAAAATGATATAGGTACAGAACTCTAACCTAGGTATTAATAATAGATGTTTTCTCAAAGGTTGCTAAATACAATGAATTCGACATTGTAAATATAATTCTTGACAGATCTTATAAATATCTTTATTATATGTAGCACATATTGAAAAGATAGATTTTGACTCAGGCCTCTATCTTTAGCTGAGCAGAAGGTTATAAAATTCCAATGCCCTGACCTGCCAGTGATCTTATCATTGCATTGTTACACTATTACCCCCTTCCCATTGCTGTTGCTAGGAAATGACTCACAATAAATTCCACAGGAGTTAAGCCCCCTGAGCAAACAGCCACCTGGCCTGGGTGATAGGAAACTCCTTGAAAGAACAGCTAGGGCCAAAGTTTCTGATCCTCAAAGCAAAACTCCTTCCCCAGGAATGTATACTAATGACTAAGCTATTGCTGAAATCTTCCCCCAAAATGTATACAAACCTAAAACCTTGTGAGTTCGTGGTTGCCTCTCCCACGTGCGTCAGCCACGAATGTTGGAACAATAAAATCCTCTTGGTTTTTGCATTGATCCGACCTCTGTCTCTCTCACTGAGGGTCGCCAGGTAAATAGGGCACTAGCTCCTCCAGGGCTGAAGCATATATGTGTGTGTGTGTGTGTGTGTGTGTGTGTGTGTGTGTGTGTGTGTGTGTGTGTATACACTCAAACACACAATTTTTTCAACTAAAAGGGAGAAAGGAAGTATAAGTTTATGGAAATAACAATTATGAGAATGTCTTTGTTTAATTCCAGATGTGAGGCTGCTTAAGACCCCTGTTCTACATCGAAGAATCTCCAGTGGGAGATGGTTGAATTGATGGTAAGCCTTTCTCTTGGCAAGAAAAACCCCTTGCTTCAACTGTAGACAGACTGCTGTCCAAAAGGACAAAACTTCGAAGCAGGTAAATCGACAGCCTAGCTCTGCCAAGACAGGGTAGGTACGTCCTTCATAATTCCTGCTCTACAAATCAATGTCTGTCAGAGAAATGGGGCCGAACGGTTGAAGATTGATGCTGTAATGTATGGAGGGAAAATGGGAACTGTCCAGGCAGCCACTGGTATGTCATTTCTTAGTTTTGGAAACTGCAGGCCCTGTACTTCCTATATAATCAGATATATTTATCCCTCTCAGGTCTCTGAGGTGGTTGAAGAATAGATAGCTAGAGTTTCATAATTCAATTTTGAGTTGTTTAGGAATCAAGAGGGTGTTCTGGATCTAAGAAGATATTTTTAAAATTGTGAGGCAAGTTAGTATGAAAGCTGAGTTAGATATAAAACTTTAAACTCATGGAGATGGTTAGATAGTAGAATGTTAAACTCAGGTGCCAAATACATATGGACTGGACATTGGGAATGTACGCTAAGCCATATAACTGTCATAATTGTGGCCTATTTATTTCTGTTGTTTTGTATTGTATTTATAGTTATAAGAGAAAGAACCATTTGTTGGACTGAAAGGGAGTGCTGTTTGGCAGAAAAATAAATACATTAAACTAAAAAAAAAAAAAAA
>CAJQZJ010034238.1:1355225-1372536 GCA_907164525.1 Lophiomys imhausi
AAGAGGGTGGAAGGGTGGGACTGGAGGGGGGAGTAGGGAGGGGATTATGATTGAGATGTAACTTGAAGAAATAAAAAATAAATTATTAAAAAAAAAGAAAAGACCCCTGCTCTACAATCAATGTCTGTCAGAGAAACGGGGCCAAATGACTGAAGATTGATGCTGTAATGTATGGAGAAAAAATGGGAACTGTCCAGGCAGCCACTGGTATGTCATTTCTTAGTTTTGGAAGCTGCAGGCCCTGAACTTTCTATATAATCATATATATTTATCCCTCTCAGGTCTCTGAGGTGGTTGAAGAACAGATAGCTAGAGTCTCATAATTAAATTTTGAGTTGTTTAGGAGTCAGAGTGTTATAGATCTAAGAAGAGGCTTTTAAAATTGTGTTACAAGTTAGTATGAATGTTGAGTCAGATATAGAACTTTAAACTCATGGAGATGGTTAGATAGTAGAATGTTAAAGTCAGGTGTCAAATATATATGGACTGGATATTGGGAATGTACGCTAAGCCATATAACCCTCATAACTGTGGCCTAATTACCTCTGTTGTTTTGTATTGTATCTATTATTATAAGAGAAAGAGCCATTTGTTGGACTGAAAAGAGGAGCTGTAGGGGGAAATAAGATATACCTTAAACTTAAAAAAAGGGAAGAAGATGGGGGGTTGAGGGTGTGAGAGTGGGACTGGAGGGGGGAGTAGGGAGGGGATTGTGATTGAGATGTAACTTGAAGAAATAAAAAATAAAGAAAAAAAAGACACAGGTGTAAAGTATTAACTGTCTTGTGAACTACCTGGGGTGTGGCTTAGCCAGATGCAGCGAGTTTAACTCTGAGGACTTGGGAGAGAGGAATAAAAAGCTGGGTTTTGTTTTCTGAGGAGAAGGGGCTCTACAAAGCAGCAGGAGAAAGGGGCTACCAAAGGAGAAAGGGCTAAAAGAAGAAAGCAGTTGTTGCTCTCTTGGCTACTGGTGCTCCCCCATACATTGCTTGTTCTTCCTGTTGCTGTCTCCTGGTTTGCTGGACTTCTACTGAGACTGGTATTGGCCCCAAAGAACCTTATGACCCTAATCAGCAGGAAGTAGCTCAAGGAGACCTACATCCCTTTTCCCCCTAACCTTTTTTCTCTCCCGCCTAGTGTTGGGGGGTTGTGGGGAACAAGGGGTGGAAGGGAGGTAGAGGTATTAAAACAGTAAAAACAATTAGAAGGTATAATAGAAAAGTAATAATAAAAGCCGCTTTGCTACATACTACCACAGCTTAAATCACATATTGACCCTCACACACTGATAGTTGCAGACTTCAATACTTGACTCTCATCAATGGACAGATCATCCAACAAAAATTAAACAGAGAAATACTGTATTTAACAGATGTTACAAACCAAATGGACTTAATATATGCTTAAAGAATATTTTACTCAAACACAAAAAGAATATATGCTTTTTACAGCACCTCATGGAACGTTCTCCAAAACTGACTGCATACTCAGACACAAAGCAAGACTCAACAGATACAAGAAAGTTGAAATAAATCCCTGCATCTATCAGACCACCATGGATTAAAGCTGGATATTGTCAACAACAGAAACAACTCTCTACTGAATGAAAAAAATGGGTCAATATAGAAATGAAAAAAAAATTAAAGACTTTCTAGAATTCAACGAAAGTGAATACACACCATACCCAAATTTATGGGCTACAACTGAGATTCAATGAAAGCAGTTCTAAGAGGCAAGTTGTTAGCACTAAATGTACACACACACACGCACGCACACACACACACACACACACACACACACAAGGGAGAGATATCATAATAGCAATACAACAGTACACCTAAAAGCTCTAGAACAAAAAGAGATAAACATACCCAAAAGGAGTAGAAGCCAAGAAATCATCCACAGGCTGAAATCAATAAAATAGAAACAAAGAGAACAAAACAAAGAATCAGTAAAACAAAGAGTTAGAAAAAAAAGATAGACAAATGCTTATCCAAACTAACTAAAAAGCAGAGAGAGAATATTCAAATTAACAAAATCAGAAATAAAAGGGAGACATAATAGCAGGCACTGAGGAATTCAGAAAATCATAAGGACGTACTTTAAAAATCTGTATTTCACCAAATTTGAAATAGGAAATTTTCTCAATAAATACCACTTACCAAAGTTAAATCAAAATCAGATAAATATTTAAATAGACCCATGATACCTGGTGGAATAGAAAGTCATTAAAAGTCTCCTAACCTAGAATGTTAAAGTCAGGTGCCAAATACATATGGACTGGACATTGGGAATGTATGCTAAGCCATATAACTCTTATAATTGTGGCCTATTTATTTCTGTTGTTTTGTATTGTATTTATAGTTATAAGAAAAAGAACCATTTTTTGGACTGAAAGGGAGAGCTGGGGAGTAGGGAGGGGATTGTGATTGAGATGTAACTTGAAGAAATAAAAAATAAATTATTTAAAAAAAATTAAATAAAAAAGTCTCCTAACCAAGGAAAGCCGGGTACCAGATGACTTTAGTACAGAATTCTACCAAACTTTCAAAGAGTCAATACCAATACTCTTCAAATTATTCCACAAAATAGAAAAAAAGAAAGAACAGAAAGAACATTGGCCATTTTATGAGACCACAGTTACCCTGATATACAAACCATATAAAAACTCAACAAAGAAAGAGAATTACAAACTAATTTCCTTATGAATGTAGTTGCAAAAATAATAAAATATTTGCAAATTGAATCTAAGATCATATCAAACTATCATCCACCATGATCAATTGGCTTTATTTCAGAGATCCAAGGATGGTTCAATATACAAAAATCAATAAATGTAATCCACCATATAAACAAATTGAAAGAAAAAAGACACATGATCATCTCATTAGATTCAGAAAAGGCCTTTGAAAAAATCCAATACCATTTCATGATAAAAGTCTTGAAGAAATTAGGAATACAAGGGAAATACCTGAACATAATTAAGGCAATTTACAACAAACCTATAGCCAACACCAAACTAAGCAGAGAGAAACTCAAAGCAATTTAACTAAAATCAGGAAGAAGACAAGGTTGTCCACTCTCTCCATTCCTGTTTAATACAGAACTTGAGGTCTTAACTACACCAATAAGACAACTGAAGGAGATCAAGGGGACACAAATTGAAGAGGAAGAAGCAAAGTGTCATTTGTAGATTATAGGATATGTGACTCTAAAAATTCTACCAAGGAACTCCTACAGCTAATAAATACTTTCAGCAAAGTAGCTGGGTACAAAATTAATTCACAAAAATCATTTGCCTTCTTGCATACAAATGACAAATGGACTGAGAACAAAATCAGGGAAACAACACCCTTCACAATGGCCTCATATAAAAAAATCTTTTGGTGTATGTCTAGCTAAAGAAGTGAAAGTCTTGATAAAAACTTGATAAAGACTTATGATTAAAAACTTCAAGTCAGTGAAGAAGATATCAGAAGATGGAAGGATCTCCCATGCTCATGGATTGGTAGGATGAACATAGTAAAAATGGCCATCTTACCAAAAGCAATCTACAGATTCAAATGCAATGCCCATCAAAATTTCAATACAATTCATCACAGACCTTGAAAAGCCAGTTCTCAGCTTCACATGGAGAAACAGAAAACCCAGGATAGCTAAGGCAATCATGAACAATAAAAGAACAGCTGGAAGTCTCACTAGTCCCAATTTCAAGTTGTACTTCAGAGATATAGTAATAACCACCACTTGGTTTGGGTATAAATACAGACAAGTTGATCAATAGAATCAAATTGATGACCCAGACATAAATCCACATATATACATCTTTCATATAAAAAAAGAAAGCTAGAAATACGGAATGGAAAAGGCACCCCCTTCAACAAGTGGTGCTGATGAAACTGGATGCCAGTATGTAGAAGAATGCAAATAGACCCACACTTAACACCCTGCACAAAACTCAAATCCAAGTGAGTCAAAGACCTCAACATAAAACCAGATACATATTCTGAACCTGATAAATGAGAAAGTGGGGGATAGGCTTGAATGCATTGGCACGGGAGAAGACTTTCTGAACAGAACAGTAATAGTGCAGGCACTAAGATCAACAATTAATAGATGGAACCTCATGAAACTGAAAACTTCTGTAAGCCAAAGGACACGGTAAATTGAAGAAAATGGCAGTCTACAGAATGGAAAAATTTTTTAACCACTTCTACAACTGATAGAGGACTAATATCTAAAATAGATAAAGACTCAAGAAACTAGATACAAAAAACCCCCAAATAATCCAATTAAAAATGGGGTATAGGTCGAAACAGAGAATTCTCAAAAGGCAAAATTCACTGAAAAACACTTAAAGAAATGTTCAACATTCTTAGCATCAGGGAAATGCAAATTAAAACTACTTTGAAATTCCATCTTGCACCTGTCAGAATGACTAAGATAAAAAACACAAGTGATATAGTGTGTGCTGGAGAGGATACAGAGCAAGGGGAACACTCCTCCACTGCTGGTGGGAGTGCAAACTTGTACAGCTACAATGAAAATTAATGTGATGATTCCTCAGAAAATTGGGAATCAGTATAACTTAAGACCCAGCTATGCCACTCCTGGGCATATACCCAAAAGATATTCCATCCTCCCACAAGGACAGTTGCTCAAACCATGTTCATTGTGGCTTTATTCATAATAGCCAGAAACTGGAAACAAGCTGGGTGTCGCTTAACAGAAAAATCAATAAAGACAATGTGGAACATTTACACAATGGAGTATTTATTACTCAGCAGGTTAAAAAAAAAAGCCATCATGAAGTTTGCAGGAAGATGGATAGAACTAGAAAAAAATTCTGAGTAAGGTAGCCCAGACCCAGAAGGAGAAATATGGTCTGCATTTATTTATAAGTGGATATTAGTGGTTAAGTAAATGATAACTAAACTACAGTCTGTAGACCCAGAGAAGTTAAGTATAAAGGAGGTGTCAAGAGGGGGACACACAGATCTCCCTGGGAAGGGGAAATATAACAGATTTTATGGAGGACAGGAGCTGGAGCTAGAAGAAGAGAATGTGGAGAGAGACAGCTAGAACTGAAGGGCATTTGAGGGATGATATGGAAACCTAGTACAGTGGAAACTCTCTAAGATGTATGAAGGTGATCCTAATGAAGCCTCCTAATTATGGGGGATACAGTGTCTCAAATGGCCATCTCTGGTCACCATAGAGGTTTAACTGATGGGACTGGGTTGCATTCAAATGAAGAGGGTCCCATTGAAATTTCCAAGAATCCCACATTGTTGTTAAGACAATGGACTGCTCTCCACAAACTGACAGAGGGGCCCCTTTGCTGTAGACAACACCCACACAACTCAGTGTTCAGTGGAACACAGAGAGTTGAGTTGGTGCCCACAAGGGGCCTCTGCACCTATGTTCTAGTATCTTTGGGGTGAGTAGGCACTCTGTAGGCTACCAAAAGAGAAACATGTAAACACCAACCCAGCCACAAAATCTTTGACCTACAATCTGTCCTGACTGCAAAAATATGCTAAGGCAAGGACAGAACAAAAGTTGTGCGAGTAGCCAACTAATGTCTGATTGACTTAAGGCCCATTTTGTGTAACAGAACTCATACCCGACACTGCCAAGGTACCATTAACCAGAACCTAGATAGTCCAGAGACCTAAGTAAAACCAAACACTACTGCTCTAATATATAAGAAGGTATTGATAAAATGACTCCCATTGACATTCTGCTATACTCACAGAGCAGTACCTTCCTTAGTCGCCATCAGAGAATTCCCCCAGCAGCAGATGAGACCCATAGCCAGATAGTACATGGAGAGAGAGTCTAAACGGGATATCTTCATCAAACCCCTTCCTTCAGAGCTCAGAAAAACTCTGGAAGAGGAAGTGGAAAGAATGCAAGAGCCAGAGGGGGAAGGAGGACACCAAGAGAATCCCTCCCTCCCCTTGAGTAAACTGAGCAAGGAGCTTATGAACTCATAGAGATGAGAGCAGCAAGCACAGGGTCTACCACAGGTCCTCTGCGTATGTATTATAGCTTCCAGGTTAGTGTTTGTATCAGACTCCTGAGTGTGAGAACGAGTATGTTTCTGACTCTTGTGCCTGGTTTTGAGACTCCTTTCCTCTGGCTGGGTTACAATTTCAGACTTTGACATGGTAGGTTTTGCTTCATCTTATATTTTAATTCATCATGTTTGGTAGTTATCTGTTAGAAACCTGTTCTTTTCTAATGAGAGATAGAAAGGGAGCAGATCCAGAGGGGAGGGAAGGAGGGGAAGAGCTGGGTGGAGTAGACGGAGGGAAAATTACAATCAAGATATAATGTATGACAAAATAATCTGTTTTCAATAAAAGGAAAAAAATTAAAGAATATTAACTGGAGAAAAAAAGAATTCCTAATTTCATAAAGAGATAGGAAAGATTTTCTGAGATGATGCTACTTACAGTATAGTATAGAAGCCTTCCTGAAGGACTTATTACAGTATGGAGCATAGAAAACACAAATTGTGCCTGCACCACAGCCAGCAGACTGTGGGTGCCGATGGTTCTCACTAATAACCAATCTCTGTCTGTGACAAATACAAGGGAGGGGTTCTGTCAGTTTTCTCACTTCTCTTTCATTTTTGAGTCCGGGTTTCACATGGTATCTCAGGCTGGCCTGAAACTTGTGTCAATCCTCCTGCCTCTGTCTCCCAGTTATTCAGATTATAGGCATAAACTACCAAGCCAGACTTCCATTACTTTCTTTTATTTTCTCTTCTATCCACCAATCCTTTTTGTAATGGTGAGACTCAAACTCAAGATAAGTGCTCACTGACTGAACTATGTCCTCAGCTCTGAGGAAGGAGTTCTGAAGACTACAGTGCCATTGAAGAATGCAAAGGGACACAACAAAAATGAATGAAGGGGGGAATAGGTATTTAACTTCCTTCCATGATGGACTATGATGTAGACGTATAAGCCAAATAACCCCCCCCCAAAAAAATAGATGTTTTTGGTGGTAAAAGTTTTAACGTAGGGGCAATTTCATAGTAGGGAGTAGAAAATCTGAACAAACCCAGGCCTTTCCTATGAAGAAGATGAGGATTTAAGGCCCTGAATTGAGACTAACTTTAACCAAAGTCTACATATCATTCCTTGATGTCAAGGAATGAGGGAGCAGTGTGTGGAGAATGGGGGAGGGGTATCACATCCTCTGTTCTGAATACACCAACTGTGACAAAAGGTTCCCTTGGCAGGAGTGGTACACAGAAGGTGTCAGGAAGGAAAGCTGCCTTCAGTCTCAGAATAAAAAGGCCCCACCGCTTTCAATCTTCTTTGTTAGTTTACTGTACCTGTAGGTAAGAAAGATATTTGAAATTCCAGCAGGAAAATAATGGAAGTGATTTTTTTCCCCCCAGGGGGAAGTTAGTCTACTAACATCAAATAGATGGAATGATAAGGTATACCACTTTGGCCAAATGCAGAGAAACACATTTAAAGAGTTACAGAGTCCTTTCCACAAATTAAGGAAATACACATTGACATAATATTACAGCACATTGCTGAAAAGATCAGGATCTAGGAAATGTCAAACACATACATAAAACATACAGAACATATTTTTCTCAACAGTTGGTTGAAGAGCATTGAAATGAAGACATAAAGTCTGTACAGAACATTGATAAAAAGTTCCTGTGAGGAAGGTGAGAGAGGAAGGTAACTTGACAAATCTAAACCCTCCAAAGTGAATCTGAGAAATCTGCAGAAAAGAGAGCTTTAGTTTTGGGAGATGGAATGAGATGGGAAGGGAAATGTTTCCGTTTGAGGTCTGACTTAGCCACACCACTTCTCAGGGGACTAGGACCTTCTTGCACAAACAGTTCATCCAAGAGTCAGTTGCTCTACTTCTTAGATGACTATAGATCCTTAAAAAAAATGAGTTGGCAAAAATTAGGTGACCATAGGTGTGTGGATTAATTTCTGGGTCTTCAATTCGATTCCATTGATCCACTGGTCTGTTTCTATACCAGTACCATGCTGTTTTTATTACTATTGCTCTGTAGTACAGCTTGAAATCTGGGATGGTGATACCTCCAGATGTTTTTTTATTGTACCGGATTGATTTAGCTATTCTGGGCTTTTTGTTGTTCCATATGAAATTGAGTTAGCTCTTTCCAGGTCTATAAAAAATTGTGTTGGTATTTTGATAGGAATTTCATTGAATCTACATATTGCTTTTGGTAGGATGGCCATTTTTATTATGTTGATCCTACCTATCCATGAGCATGGGAGATCTTTCCATCTTCTAAAGGCTTCTTCCATTTCTTTCTTCAAGGGCTTGAAGTTCTTCTTATACAGGTCCTTTACTTGGTTGGTTAGAGTTACCCCCAGGTATTTTATATTGTTTGTGGCTATTGTGAAGGGAGTTGTTTCCCTGATTTCTTTCTCAGCCCATTTATTTGTTGTATGTATAAAAAGCCAAAACCACACAATGGAAAAAGGACAGCATCTTCAACAACTGGAGCTGGTCCAACTGGATGTCCACTTTTAAAAGAATGAAATTAGACCCATACTTATCACCTTGAACAAAACTTGAGTCCAACTGGATCAAAGACCTTAACATAAGCCCGGTCACACTAAATCTACTAGAAGAGAAAGTGGGAAAAACCCTCAAAATCATTGGTACAGATGACAACTTCCTGAACAGAACACCAACAGCTCAGGACACAAGACCAACAATCAATAAATGGGACTTCATGAAACTGAAAAGCTTCTGTAAGGCAAAAGAAACTGTCATTCGAACAAAATGGCAGCCTACAGACTGGGAGAAAATCTTCACCAACCCCACATCTGACAGAGGGCTAATATCCAAAATTTACAAAGAACTCAAGAAATTAAATGCCAAGAAACCAAATAATCCAATTTAAAAATGGGGAAAAGAGCTAAACAGAGAATTCACAAAGGAGGAATTCCTAAAGGCTGAGAGACACTTCAAGAAATGCTCAGCATCCTTAATCATCAGAGAAATGCAACTCAAGACGACTCTGAGACACCATCTCACACCTGTCATAATGGCTAAGATCAAAAGCTCAAATGACAGCAAATGCTGGCGAGGGTGTGGAGAAAGGGGAACCCTCCTCCATTGCTGGTGGGAGTGAAGGCTTGTGCAACCACTATGTAGGTCAGTCTGGCGATATCTTAGAAAACTTGGAATAGCTCTGCCTCGGGACCCAGCCATACTACTTCTGGGTATACATCCAAATGACTCCTCACTAACTCACGAGGAAGTTGCCTCATCTATGTTCATAGCAGCCTTATTTGTAATAGCTAGAAACTGGAAACAACACAGATGTCCCTCAACTGAAGAATGGATTAAAAAACTATGGTACATCTACACAATGGAATATTACTCAGCTATCAGAAACAAGGAAATTATGCAATTTGCAGCCAAATGGATGGAAGTGGAAAAGCTCATCCTGAGTGAGCTAACCCAGACTCAGAAGGATGCACATGGCATGTATTCACTTATAGTTGGATTTTAGCTATATAGTACAGGATATCTATACTACAACAAATGCACCAAAGGGAACACGGACATGGACTTTCTGTTTTGTTTTGTTTTTGTTTGTTTTCTCTCCCTGTCATTGAGACACTTTTCCCTGGTGATACTGTCTTGTAGGCCTCCAGTGTATGATGAGGCTCTTGACCCTCATATGACTGCTGAACTGTGGTGAAGGACTGTTATGTAGGGACACTCCACTCCAGAGGAGTGGGATGGAAGGGTTAGGGGGTAGAGGGTGGGAGGGCGGGACTGGAAAGGCTGGAAAGAGGACACTATGATGGAGATCTAACCTGAAGCAATAAATAAATAAATTAAAAAAATAAACATAATTTGGAGGAAGATTAATTTAATAATAGCTGCATTATATAATATATATATCAGTGTATATCAAAAGTGAGAGATTATGAGTAACATTCATGTGTCTCCAAAACCAAAACCAAAATTTACATTTATTTTATCAATGAGGATAATTCCATTTTACTTTACTGATGAATGTGCAATTAATTCCCTTTGAATTTGAACTAAGTTTCTTCCAATATTTGCTAAAAAATGAGAAAATTTATCTTGATAAACTTGTGGATTTCTTAAGATTTTGTTTCAAGTAAATATGTGACTTTATTAAAACGACAAACTTATTTATATTATAGTAACAAGCAAATTTTTGGAGAAAAATAGTTCCATCCCAAATATATGAACATATTAAGGTGGGCATCATTTTTAACAGACTCTTTTGAAAAAGTAATAAAAGGAATTAACCTATTAAAAAAAACGAGTTGGGAGGTCAAGGCGACCACATCAAGGCTGAGTGTGAACACAACCCCATATTGCCTCTTCCTTAGATGGAGCATGCAGATGACACAAGGTGTCTCCAACTTTGGTGTGCATAGGAATCTATGCTTCCTGTTGAAATGAAGGTGTAGGGGTTAGATAAATTAGATTTAGAAAATATATAGGAGCTTCTGATACTGTCTCTTAATTCGGGGCCTAAAGAGCATTATCAGCATGAAGTCAGGAAAAACAGGAAAGACTTAATAGACTGAAAAACAAGGTTGAAGTCAGGAAAAACAGGAAAGACTCAATAGACTTGAAGAAACAAAGTATCTGGCCTGACATTGTTTTCAGCTGCTAAGTGGGCGGAGCCCAAATTAAGCTGAAACAGAGTTCCTCCTATTTAAGGACAGTGCATGGAGCCCAGAAGGAAGAAGAGGCCCTTGATGCTAGAGAGCTCCAAGAGTCCTGCTGAAAAAAGGGCTGGCCATTGATGGCCAGCTCTCTCCCTGAAGCAGAAAGAAGCCGGTGAGCAAAGAAAGCCTGAGCAAGACACCAAAAGGCCAAGGACTGGACCCTGTGCCTCAGCTTTTGCCTGGAGGGGTTTGATCTGTCCGATCAGTGGCCTAGGGGAAACTGTGCCTGGCTTTAAGGACTGAGGCAGAGCAGCTGAGTTCCTGATTCAAAAGAAGTAAGTTGGCCTGCAGATGGCTGGGGTCTCCCACAGAGAAGAAAGCATGAAGCCTTATTTAAGGTGAGATTGCAATAACCAACTTACCCTGATGAACCTGCATCTGAGAGATCCAGAAAAAGGACTGCTAAGTGCGTTAAAGAATCTACAACAAAGACTGTGTTCCGGACAACTGAGGACCTGCCCCAGAGACTGTATCATTCTAAAAGGTTATGAAAGTAGTTGTTATAATTATCAATAGGTTTAGTGGATAGGTTAAAGGGGTTGTAGGAATTTATAGGATTAATAGTTAAGAAATTGTTGGTGTTTGTTATAAGTGAATTTAGTAATAAATAAATAAGTGATAAATAATAATTTAAAAGTTCGGTTACAGGTGGCGCTCAACGTGATAAGGCATTATGGGTAATTTTATTTTCAAAACTATAGAGAAAACTGCAGATTTTGAAACTATGATGCCAGTTGTTGACAATATGGCAATGTTTACTGCTGACCTCTACACTGTTTTTCAATCAGACCGAATGTTTTATGCTGTTTACTTTTTTTTATTTTATTGGTTTGTCATAAGGAAGACGTCTGTTACACAATTAAAAATTGTGGAAATGCAGATTGAGGAGCTTAAGAAAATTCTGGCAGGGCAGGTGACTGGAACTGAGAAAATGGCAAGTTCTTTTCTGGCTAGGTCTCCACAGTCGCCGCATGTACCAGTAGAAAAGCCGCCGCATGTGCCAGTAGGAAACCAGGTAGGTAATGGTGTTAATGTGGAACCAAGTGCGCCCCCAGAGGAGCTGCATGGTACTGCACAATCACCATCAGCTTTTCCAGTTATGTTTCAAATTAGGCCTGATAATAAGTCAACTCAATCAGGAATTAACATGGCGTCCAATAGACATTTTGGATTTAAAAAGATTTAAGGAGTCTATTGTCTCTTATGGAATACACTCATCATTCGTTAAACAGATGCTAAATAATTGGGCTATACAAAATAGAGTCATTCCCCAAGATTGGAAGGGACTGATATCAGCTGTGCTAGAAGGTAGCCAGCAATTACAATGGTTGTCATGGTGGAGACATGAATCCACAAAATTAGAGCAGCAAAATATGGCAAGGGGAATAAATGTCACAACCCACCAAATGCTTGGTGAGGGACCTTATGCTGACATACAGTTACAGACTCAATTTGAAGATGTTGTCATTGAACAATGTCGTGTTGCAGCTCTGAGGGCCTGGGATATGGTGGCTGAGGCTGGGAAAAGGTTTACTTCATTTACCAAGATAATACAAGGTCCTCAGGAAACCTTCTCAGACTTTTTAGGGAGATTGACTTCAGCTGTGGAGAGAGATGTAGATAACCCTGATGCCAGACAGGACTTGATAAATGCCTTGGCATATGAAAATGCAAATGCTGAATGTCAAAGGGCAATTAGGCCATTGAAAGCTTGAGGGGCCCCAGTAGATGAATGGATAAGAGAAACAGCTGATATTGGTTGTCAAGAGCATCAGACTAATGTCATAGCACAAGCAGTTGCTAGGGGTCTTAATGAGTGCTTTAAAAATGGTGAACTTGGTCATTTCCAAAGATATCGTAAGGCTGAATCCTCCCGAACTTGAAATGATAGGTGCCTGGACTCTGCAGAACATGGTCATAGAAGGGAACGAATGGCTTTTAATGGCGAACATGGTCGTAGAAAGGAACGAATGGCTTCTAATGGCAATAGAAGGTTAAGGTCTCCAGGATTTTGTACTCGTTGTGGAAAAGGTAAACACTGGTCCCGGGATTGTAGAGCTCAAACCGATGTCAGAGGAACCCCTTGCCGGGAAACGAGGGGAGGGGCCTACTGGTTCAGGCCCCCCAAAACAATGTGAACCGTCATCCATCATCCAACCAGAGGGAAACAAACAGGCAGGAAGAACAAAATTAACTATTGCTGATCTTTTACAGGCTACTGAAGGTACTACAGTTTTAGATTTGACCACAGATCAATCTAAAACATTATCCAAAACAGATGAATGTTATATGTTAACCACTGGTATCTATGGTCCTTTACCATCAGGGACAATAGGATTAATATTTGGAAAAATGGATTAACTTGTCAAGGATGACAATTAACCCAGGGGACAAAATTGCCCAACTGCTGCTGTTTCCTTACACCAAGGGCAAGGTTGTTCCAATAGACAGAACAGGAGCAGTCGAAAATAGTGGAAAACATGTGTATTGGCAAACAATGGTGAGTGATACGAGACCAAAATTAAAAATACAAGTGAATGGTATTGAAATAGAAGGATTGTTTGACACAGGAGCAGATGTCACTGTCCTTTCACATGAGTCTTGGAATTCAAACTGGCCACTTCAAAGGGTTCCTACACATTTTATAGGAATTGGTAAATTATCACATGTAAAACAAAGTGTACGATGGCTTAACTGTGTGGGACCAGAAGGGCAAACAGGGAAGTTGAGACCTTATGTGGCTGATGTACCCATAAATTTATGGGGAAGGGATCTCTTACAACAATGGGGTACTCAAATTAATATTCCTACAATGCCAGAAATAACAAACGATGAAATGATGGATGCTTTTGAGGAAGGTATTGATATGCATACTCAACAACAATTGCAAGCAATGTCTAGTGTCCAAACACAGGACACCCCAGACATTGAGATTATAGATACTTTTGAGGAAGGTATTGATGTGAGTACTCAACAACTGCAAGCTATATCTAGTGTCCAAACACAGGACACCCCAGGTATCGAGTTTCCAAATTTATACTAGGGGCCACTGCTGAAATTCCAACAGCCCTACCCTTGAAATGGCTATCAAATAAACCAGTGTGGCAAGAGCAGTGGCCCATAACAAAGGAAAAATTGGAGGCTCTTGAGCAATTGGTAAAAGAACAGCTGGAGACTCGTCATATAGAAGAGTCTACCAGCCCATGGAATTCTCCTGTGTTTGTGGTAAAAAAGAAATCGGGTAAATGGAGAATGGTAACAGATTTAAGAGCTGTGAATAGAGTAATTCAGCCTATGGGTCCTTTGCAGCCTGGTATGCCTTTACCTTCTCTGTTACCAAAGTCATGGCCTTTAATAGTAATTGATTTAAAAGACTGCTTTTTCTCAATTCCATTACATAAGAATGATAGGGAAAGGTTTGCCTTCTCTGTACCTACTCTTAATAACAGTAGGCCAATCCAGAGGTATTGTTGGAATGTACTTCCACAGGGAATGTTGAATAGTCCAACTCTGTGTCAATATTTTGTACAAAAACCATTAGAAATAATGCGTAAGCAATTTCCTCGATCTATTATCTATCATTATATGGATGATATTTTGTTGGCTGATTCTGATGTAATTGTTTTAGAGAACTTATTTAAGGAAATGCAAAGAATTCTACCACTATGGGGGTTAAAAATTGCTCCTGAAAAAATACAAAGAGGAGATTCAATCAACTATTTGGGTTATAAAATAAGTCAACAGAGAATAAGATCACAAAAGGTACAAATCCGTAGAGACCAATTGAAAACTCTTAATGATTTTCAAAAATTAATGGGAGATATAAATTGGCTAAGGCCCACCCTTGGTTTAAGTACTCATGAGTTAAGTAATTTGTTTCAAACATTACAAGGGGATTCAAATATAAACAGTCCAAGATGTTTAACTGCTAAGGCAGAAAAGGAATTAATGTTGGTAGAACAAAGATTGCAAGATGCATACATAGATCGAATTGATCCCCAACTTGATTGTATTTTGATCATTTTACCATCAACTCATTCTCCTACAGGGCTTATTATGCAACGGGAAGATAGTATTATGGAATGGATTTTCTTACCACATAAACAAAGTAAAAAATTAAAGACATACATAGAAAAGATATCTGAATTAATTGTGAAAGGTAGAATAAAACTACGTCAATTATCAGGAATGGACCCGGCTGAAATAGTAGTGCCTCTTACTAATGCTGAGATTATGTCATTGTGGGTAATCAGTGAAGACTGGCAAAGAGCTTGTAGTAATTATTTGGGAGAAATTAATAACAAATTTCCAAAAAGCAAACATATACAATTTATAAAAAGAACTACTTGGATTCTTCCTCGTATTGTAAAGGGAACACCAATTCCTGATTCACCAACCTTCTATACTGATGCTAACAAGATGGGAATGGCAGGTTATAAGACAGACAAAATCAGCAAGGTAATCAAAAGTCCATATACCTCAGTTCAAAAAGCAGAATTGTATGCATTCCTTATGGTGTTATTAGATTTTCCAGAGTCTCTTAACATAATTACAGATTCTCTATATGCAGAAAGATTTGTGTTGCACATAGAAACTGCTGAATTTATTCCCGATAACACAGAATTAACTTCTTTATTTATACAATTGCAACACGTCATCAGAGGTAGAAATAATCCATTATATATAACCCATATTCGATCCCATACAGGTTTGCCAGGTCCACTGGCACAAGGAAATGAGGAAATTGACCAGTTACTCATAGGAAATGTGTTGGAAGACTCAAAATTTCATCAGAAACATCATGTTAACAGTTCGGGTTTAAAGAAAAAATTCTCTATTACCTGGCAACAAGCTAGGGAAATATTTAAAAAATGTCCTACGTGTTCTCTGTATAACCAAATTCCATTACCTGCTGGTAGTAACCCTAGAGGTACTAAAAAGAATGAAATTTGGCAAATGGATGTTTTTCACTTTGCAGAATTTGGAAAACAAAGGTACGTACATCATACCATTGATACATACTCCGGGTTTCAATGGGCAACTGCTTTAAGTTCTGAAAAAGCTGATTGTGTTATTGCACATTTGTTAGAAATAATGGCATTTATGGGTGTACCTGCACAAATTAAGACTGATAATGCTCCTGCATATGTATCTAATAAGATGAAGCAATTCTTTGCATATTATAATATAAAATATGTTACTGGTATACCACACAATCCTACAGGACAAGCAATTGTAGAAAGAGCTAATCGTACCTTAAAAGAGATGCCTTTTAAACAAAAGGGGGAATTAAAGAATCCCAGGGATAGATTACACAATGCATTGCTAACTTTGAATTTCCTAAATGTTGGGGAAAAGGGTACCATTGCAGCTGAGAGACATTGGGTTATACAAAAAACTGAGGAATTAAATCAACCAATATATTATAAGGATATGTTAACTTTAGAGTGGAAACCTGCAATGGTTTTAAGATGGGGACGTGGTTATGCCTATGTGTCTACAGGGAATGAAAAAATGTGGTTACCAACAAAACTTATAAAGATTAGATCTGACCAGGGAGAACCTCCCATTAGCTGAAATATGAATGTCTTTGCATGGTAAGAATATTTTATTAACTTTATGGTGTTCATGATATTCCAATCTTTTATCCAGAATGGACAGAGTTTCTGCCTTAAAATGGACTTACAAAGTTGTTCTATGCCTTCCATTTGCTCAAATTTAGAGCAAAAATTTATTTTCAGAGCCAAGGACTGAATGACAATAACAACAAGACAAATGGGCCAGAAGATTCAACCTAACATACTGCTTCAATCACTGTTTTCTTAAAAACTTTGCATGCAAATCATTTTTAAAAGCGCTAGTCCAAAAAATGATCGATCTTACAGAGACTGGACAATAAAAGCTATAGGTAACTTTCCCGAGAATTGGCCAATATCTCAATTTTTGAAGGGTACCCGAAAATATTTACACTCTGTTCCCAAAAGATGGGTTGGAAGTTTTTTGTGTGTGTTATGTTATGTGTTGTGATTGTTTGTTGTCGTCTGGGATGAATGGATATGTGGTATGTGTTGTGAATTGGATTTGAGGATTTTCTTTTTTCCCTCATTCTATTTTTTGTCTTTTATTATTAAAAGCTGAAGATTATTTTGTTATATTGGTAGAAATTTAAGATTCTGTTTATTGATGCAAGTTTAAAAAATGTTTTGTATGTAATAGAAAGTAAGTTTATTGATAAGAATTTAAAATGTTTTGTTTGCTTTAATGTCTTTTGTCAAAAGATGTAAATACAACTATGTATTGTGAGAAGTTTAAGGTTATTTTAACACTTGCTTTAATGTATACTGATAAAAATTTAAAGTTAGTTTATGTATTGTACATAGACAATTTATTTACATTGTATATGTAGATATTATGTAGATTATTTTTTATTTTACTAGAAGGGGGATATGTAGGGGTTAGATAAATTAGATTTAGAAAATATATAACAGTTTCTGATACTGTCTCTTAATTCGGGGCCTGAAGAGCATTATCAGCATGAAGTCAGGAAAAACAGGAAAGACTTAATA
>CAJQZJ010034238.1:1382536-1427841 GCA_907164525.1 Lophiomys imhausi
ACCTGTGTTTCTCATCTGAAGGGATCAAAGATGTGTTCCACCACTCCTGGATCGAAGTCTTTCTCTATTTAGAGTTTGCCCTGCATCAGGCTGACCCTGAGCTCCGGGATCTGCCCGTTTCTGTCTCCAGTGTGTTGGGAGCTGGGATCAAGGGTGCACTCCTCTTGAATGGTGGGACCAAGAGTATGCACCCCCACCACCCCGCTCCGTATGACTCCAGAGTACACAAGACCACCAACTCTAAAGGTGCCCCCCCCCCCCCCCACACCCCACCCCCCCCACACCCACCCCACCCCACCCCCACCCCCACCCACTTGTTCTTTAGACTCATTCAGAGGTGAAAAAAGAGGAATTCACTTTGGGTGGTTATTGATTACTTGGGAAAAGAAAGTCTCAAGGTTAAACTACCTGTCAATAGAAAACCTCAGACATAGGCCCTTGGGAGAATGAGTTTCAGTCAGCCAGGCTGGTGATGATTTGGTCCAGGCAATCACCCACTGGTGTAGGAAACCTGGATGACTTGTCACCTGCAGGCTTGGCATGAGAGACATCAATCATTGGCCTTAAAAACTCAGTAAGAAGTGACATCTGGAATTGGGCTTTCTTAAGTTTTTGTGTATGTGTGCTAGGAAATTGATTGCACAGTCTTTAGTAGTGGCAACCAGCAGAATGACTCACAATGAAGTATGAAATTGGTCAATAAAATTGTAGAACTCTTGGAGATTTGAAATGAATAACAAAACACACAAAAACAAGGGCAGAGTTTGGTTGCCTTGTAAAATTGGATCAAGAGAAACTGTTTGACAGGATCTAGTGTTTTTCTTAATTTAAGATTATATAAACACACAAATCTCTTTCCCAAGGCATGAATTATGCAAAACAAAAACTGTTAAATATGCTGAATCTAGAGCATTCACACAGCAGATACCGCTAGTGTGTAATGAAGACTATTCTTCTCTACTTCCTCTGAAGCCAGACCCACAGTTTAGTCAAAGAGGCAAAGTGTTCTGCCCCAAGGACTGAGCTAGCCTCTGTGTAAGTTAGCCATAGAACTCTCCTTAGTTATGTTTTCGTTTCCCAGCAGCCTTTGCAGCTAGGTTGTCATGTGACTTGCCTCTGACCAGTAACCTGTGATTACAAAGTTTGCTTGGTAGAATCTATAAGAGATTTTCCTGCTCTAGTGAAAATGCAAAGAAAAAAAGAGACCTTCCTCTCACTATTTTTCTCTGCTTGGAATGATGTGCCAGTTAGTTTGTGATCCTGAGGTGACACACAAGAAGATAGAACTAATCTAGGAAAACTAATGGAGTGTCGGAGGATGTTTTGTGCATTGTGTATTCAAATACTGGTTTCTGTACCCAGGGATCTAGTTGGAGTCCTGACTTTGGCACTGTGATTATTATGAAGTGTTTCCTGTCTTGATATGTTGTAAACATTGTTCTCATATTTTTGGTTGGAAGCCTAGCCTTTAACGGCTGAGCCATCTCTCCAGCCTGTAAACATTGTTCTCTATCACCTTCTGATTGGTTAAATAAAGATCTAGACAGCCAATAGCTGGGCAAGAGAGGATGAGGCTGGACTTCCAAGCCCAGGGAGAGGGTTTTTGGATGGGACCAAATGGAGAAGAGGTTGCCATTGGACACAGATGAATAAGGAACAGCCAGGGCAAGACTAAGATGGCAGGCAATAGGCCACGTGGCTAGGAAGTAGGCCAGGCCAGAACTGACAAGTTAGAATAACTGAGTATCTGCCCAACTATAGTACCTGAAACTTACAAACTTATAATAAAATTAAAAGGTCTCCGTGTCATTATTCAGAACAAGGGCAGGCATAGAAAAAAAAAAAAACCTTGCATTTAACAATGGAGCATAGTTACAACAACTACTACTACTTCTTCTTTTTTTAAGCCTATATATTTTTGGAGATATTTATTCAGTTTCTAAATCAGTGCATGGGAGCTATGAACAAGATGTTGTGGGTCTAATCTTGCCTGGGGAATAGAATGTGCAAAGTTCCAACTGGAGAAGTAGGGAGATTCTATTTTGAAGTCAAGGCAGGGCATTTGGTGCTTGATGTGCTTCCAGCAAGATAAAAAGGGCATCGAGTGTGTTATTCTGAAGTCCCTTGATAGAGGATTTGTGTTGAGGGACCCTTTGGTCATCCTTTGACACTAAACTTGATAGAGGATTTGTGTTGAGGGACCTTTTGGTCATCCTTTGACACTAAACTTAGACACATTCTTGAGAAAAGATGAGAAGATATTAAGAATAACAAACATGTCTCCCTGAGCTGTTTTATTCCTTCAGCACACCCCATCAATCCTTGCCTAACTCCCACCCACCTCTGCTAGTTTAGTAGCAAATGAATGGACAGAGAAGTGAAACTATTTTAATTACTTCAATCTCACCAATCTTTCAACCCATTATTGGTCTTTGGATTCTTGCCCTGTTAAAATGTCCTCATGGTTGAAGCCTTGAGACTTGGGCTGACTGTTCTTTCAGCCCAAAGCATTCTAATGAGTACCAACAGAAACTTAAGCAAAGATGGGTGAGTTATTAAGTGGATAAGACTACTGGAGGTTCTACAAACAGGGTCTACAAAGCCTCACCTTGTCATTGATAATGACATTCATGTGAAATCTTACTCAAATGAATGGAATTCTACTTGGTGCACAGAGAGAGGAGGAAATAATATAGAGACAGTGAGCCCAACTTCAATCAAGCCTAGGCAGTGGAGGCAATAGAACTTCATTAAACCAGAAAGACAGTTGGAAGGCTCAGTTTTAAAAGTTGCCTTCAGTATTTTCTAGTTGACTGTTGGCAACTATATTAGCTGTCTGACATACAGGTGACTTAATTGTAAAAAATGCACAAGAACATTCCCTTCATGGAGTTCTTGTAAGGATAACTTCGGGCATCCAGTACTCATTCAGTGTACAGCCATGCTTTGGTCAGTGACAGCTCACACATACAACTGTGGTCCATTATGACTATAATGGAACTGAGAAATTCCTGTCCCCTAAGGACATTGTAGTTATTGTAATTTGTTGCTTAACATATTACTCCCCAAACCCCCGATAAGGTTATTCTAAGTTGCCTAAAGCTGGATTTCAACTTGTGATCCTGCAGCTCTGCATTGCCACAGTTGGTTCATTACTTCCATACTTGTGGTGATTCTGGCATAAGCAACCCCACCCCACTGCTAGTTGTATAAGAGCATAGGTCATACAGTCATATAAAGAACATAATATTTGATACTGAGAAAAAATTACTATGTTACTCCTTTATGTTTTTGCAACACTGTATTTGTACCATCAGTTTTGACCATACTTTTACTGATTAAAACCAGTGTGCTGTGAATCTATTCTATTCTGTCAGGAACTTTACTTGTCTTATGTTTACTATATTATCTTAGTTCTATTGCTGTGATAAAACACCTTAACTGAAAACAACCTGGGGAGGAATGGGTTTATTGACCTCACACTTCATCATAGTCCACCATTGATGGATTTCAGGACAAGAATTCAGGAACCTGCAAGCAGAAACAGAAGCAAAAGTCATGGAGAAATGCTGTTTACTGACTTGCTCCCTATGATTTGTTTGGCCTGTTTTCTTCTATAGCCCAGGGACACCTGTCGAGGGATGGAACTGTTCTCTGAGGGTTGGCCCCACCCACATCAATTATTAATTAAGAAACACACTATAGACATACTTACAGGAAATCTGATAGGCATTTTCTCAATTGAGGTTTCTCTTCCCAGGTAACTCTAGCTTGTGTCAAGTTGACAGAAAACCCAACAAGGACATATATCTCTTTATGGTATCTCCAGTTCACACTGAGTAACTGACCTATCTACACACCATCCTAGTGAGTAGAAATATACTATTTGATGGTCACAGAAGATGAATTGTCTAGTGGCACTTTTATCAGAATGTGCCACAATTGTTTTGGGCATGACTGCATTAAACTTTTGGGTAATGAGTTGTTTTCAATTTGTAATGAATATAGAACGTTTTTGAGTCTTCTATACAAGTCACTTGAACACATTTCTACTTATGTTTCAGAAAAAGAGGTTGGGGCTGCTTAGTTTTTCCACTTTGCTCTAGATTTATATGTCTATTTCTAAGATCTAGAAATCATTTAAGTAAATAGGGAAATAACAGGGTAGAAAAATGTGAGACTGTGAAGACTGAGGGATAGTTCTTTAAGCAGAAAGATGGCTGTGGGCAAGTTCTCTGATTACTGTAGCAGCGGTTGCACTCTCACAAGACACCTAAGACTGAAGGAGTGGCTGAGGGTCGAGGCTTGTAGTTGGAGACCACATGGATCCGTCTCCTCTTGCTTGTGTGTGTACATTCCACAATCCTACCCAAGACAGTCTGGGAACATGAGATGGGGTTTCAGTTCTCTCTTTTGGGTGAGGGTGCTAAGTGTCAAGCCGCTATGTGGCTATCTTGACATTCCATAATGGAGATTTAGTCAGTGTGAATGGAACTATGGGAACCATGGAGAAACTTAATGGATAAGGTAAATTTTAGAAGATTTTTGATGAGGATGTGGTTGAAATATGAGGGGAATAAAAGAAGGAAAGAACAATACTGTATCCCTGAAAGTGGAAGGGTGATAAAGATAAGTGGAGGAAATCAGTGAATACTTTCAGAATAGTATAAATGATGGCAAAAGGTAAAATTCACTCCAGACTCCAAAAGCATACATTTTTCTCATGCTTAAGACTTATTTCTCCAAAACTGAATGATCAGTTTTGATCATTCCCCTTATGAGTAGCAAGTTTAATGTTCTCATTGTCCAAGCCTGTTTGTGCATTCCTCAGGCAGGCCTCAGGCTTCCTTCCAGTTCACATTTCCTCAACTCCCCTCCTTGCACTCCACTCTTCCCACAAATAGCAGGCATGTAAGTTATTAATGTCTGGAAGGGTAGACCATGTATGGTAGTGCTCTAGGTAACAGAATTGAGGAAATATCTACCTTGTAATAGACCTCATGTCAGAGCGTGAAAGAAATTCAAAGAGACACAAATATTGCTGTGTTTTGAAGTAACTGATTAAACAGCCTGCCCTCTGTGAAAATAACTTTAACCTCAAAGCACTGTCATCTGGACATAGATGGCAGAAAGACCATCTGGCTTTGCCAGAGATGCCAGAAGAATTGCAGGGTGGATAGAGAGCACAAGCCTGGGAAATGGTCCTCAGAGGTGAAGAATTTAAGGTGAATCTGAGAATAAAAGTGATCATGTTCATGACTCAGGCTGAGGCAAGCAGGATGATGTCTCACAAGGATGAAGGGGGATAGACAAGTGTCTGGAGGCAGAGACAAACAGTCATAAATAAGTAAATAGGTATTCTGTAAAACTGAGATTCCTTTCATGGCCAGATGTAAAACTTTGACAGTGGGGCACATGAAAAGATGAACTCCTGAGACAGGCTAAGAGCAGGCTGTAGCTCTGAGAGTCTGTTTATGTGGAGACTGGTGAATCTGAATATTTCCAAAGTCTGTCTCCAGCAGCCTGGTTCCTGGGCTAGGATTGTGAGAGCCACTAACTAAGACTGTTAAAGTCTATGCCTTGTGGTCTACTGAACAGAAATCTAATGAAGAAAGTTTTGTTTTGTTTTTTTCCCTTCTTTTTTTCCTTTAGCAAATGGCTCTCAAAAGAGGAATGAGAATCTTGAGCTGTGATTTCAAAACCAGGTGAAGACAGCACTTGTGAACTGCTCTACTAGAGCATGTGTCAGTAGGTGGCACTTGATGGCATTGGGGGTGGGCAGGTGTGAAGGCACGCATTATGACATCAGGTTCTAAAATTAGATATAGAATAGATCTCAGAGAGCTTCAAACCACCTGCTAGTCAATACTACATCCACAACAAGTGAAATGTGATCTTGGGGGGGGGGGTGTGTGTGCAAGTAATGAAGATGTCTCAGGGAGATATAAATAAGGGGTTTGCTATATTTAAGAGTAATTTAATAAGATTTATCTTTTTTTTTTTTGGTTTTTCGAGACAGGGTTTGTCTGTGTATCCTTGGCTGTCCTGGACTTGCTTTGTAGACCAGGCTGGCCTCGAACTCACAGAGATCCGCCTGCCTCTGCCTCCCGAGTGCTGGGATTAAAGGCGTGCGCCACCACGCCTGGCTAAGATTTATCTTTAAAGTAGACTTTTAAAGAGTAATAGTATTAGTGGTATTCTGTAATCCCAGAAAACTATATTTGACCATTGAAGATAGAAAATGTTAAAGTAGACTCTAACAAACTGAACATTAACACAATGGCTATCCTTACGTTACAGCTGCAAGGAAACCCTCATCTGAGAGACCCAAAAGTTATTTTGAATAACCCATATCAGATATTTGCTGAATGGAAAAACAATCCACTTATTTTTGAGAGGCTCCATTTGAAAACCAGCATGTTAAAGACCATTTAACATACAATTTTCCAGGTTCAGTTGTGAAATAACTTAGTTGCCATAAAGGCATAAGAGGACCTTGGATACTCTGCAAATTGCCGGCCCATGCTATGTTCAAAATTTAACTCAACTAAAACACATGCAGTGGAGGTCATAGTACTAACCAGATACTGTCAATCAGATCCCCTCAGCTGGTGCACAAGGTGTATCAGTGGAGCTCTCTTAAAACCATACTTGGCTCTAGGAGGTTAGTTGTCTGCCCAGGGGCAGTTCACATTAATGACCAGTTGGTGCAAAGATAGACAGGCCTGCTCCTTTACCCTGACCTTTGGAAGATTTTATGGGCCAATCTGACCAAACTACCAAATGATTCATTAAACATTGCATTGCTGTTTGAAATTATAATCTGAATGAAAAAGAAGGTTCTCATCAGTGAGTGGGCATATGCAAGATGTTGGGTGTAACAGGGTAAAGGTTCCTCCATTTTGTCTCAGCTGGATCCATGTTTTCTACCCTGTGAAAAGCCCCATGGGAAAGGCATTTAACCCTGCTCTAGAAACTTGGGATCGAAATGCCCCAACTAACTGCGTGTTCTTAGCATCTGTTAAACTATGTGCTTGCTTTGCTTCCTCCTGAAACTGCCAACCAGGATGTAGTTTTCTGTGTTCTTTGCTTTTAAAATCTCCCTGCCAAATGTGTTTGAGGCTATTCCTTGAGATGGATTTCTCTCAGGCAGTTGCCAGTAGGTTTAATACAGACTCTCAATTAGGAGTTTAGTCATGTTGAGTGAGTGGTCTTTGGGTCTCTACCAGGCAACACTGGGGACTTAGAGAGAAAAAAAAGAATGGAATGGGGATTTTCCTCTGTTTTCTGACTGCTTGAGTTGGGACATTAATCTTGTCTTGTACTCCTTAGTTCTATCACTGTTCTCAGTTCTCAGACTTTTGGACCAGAACTGAAAATGATACTGTGCTGGCTAGTTTTATGTTTACTTGACATGAGCTAGAGTCATCTGAGAGGGTTCTGGGAAGGAGATAAGAGAAAGTAAGAACTTAACAACTACAGGAAAAACTAATAAAAATTAGTCACATTCCTGAAAATATACTGAATGATTGCCACCATCCCATCTCACTGTGAGCCCAATGTAGAAGCTGTAAGGACTATTTTTGAAGTGTCTTGCTTTCCAAGCTTTCCCACTGCATTAGTCTGCTCTTCTGTCTATAACCAGCATAGCCTAGTTTGATGTAAACAATTCACAGTTTCTCTATCAAAACTTTTATTATGAGAACATTGTAGGTGTGTTGCATAGATTTCCTTCCAACTCTTCACTGGCTTATTCTGCTCTTGTGTCTGGGACTACTTGTTCTAGGACCCAATCCTTTCTTGATACTATCTTTAATGGCTCAATAAATCTTTTTGTTTTAGAGATAACTTAATGTCAAGAAATTTTCCTTGTTGTTGTTGTTTAGTTGTTTTTTTTTTTTCTCTTCTTAGATAAGGTGGGTTGAAGTTTCTGTTTTCTCCATCTTTTCTATCTGCATCTTTGGCCTGTCTCCATGATCAAACAGATTCCTATTTTTTTCCATTCCTCAGCAGGTCCACTCTCCCAGGAGTTCTCCCAAACCCCCAATACTGAAATCTCCATTTCCGACCTTCCCACAGGGAACCCAGCCTATGACACTGAGTCAAGAGATGACCAGACAATTTCTTGGAGAATGCATGCCTTCTATAGAACCAAATTTCTTTTTATTCCAAATGGATAGAGAATTGTTTAACTAGAATATGTGATTTTTTTCTTTTTAAATTAGGTTCTTAAAAACATAGTTGATCCTTGAAGAAAGAAATTGAAAAGGACATCAGAAGATGGAAAGGGCTTCCATGTTCATGGATAGGTATGATCAACATAATAAAAATGGGCATCCTACCATAATCTGCAATATACAGATTCAATGCAATTCCTATCAAAATACCAATATGATTATTTATAGACCTGGAAAAAACAATTTTCAATTTCGTATGCAATAACAAAAAACCCAGAATAGCTAAATCAATCCTGAACAATAAAAAAGCATCTGGAGGAATCACCATCCCAAATTTCAAGCTATACTACAGAGCAATAGTAATAAAAACAGCATGGTACTGGTATAGAAACAGACCAATTGATCAATGGAATCGAATTGAAGACCGAGAAATGAACCCACACACCTATGGTCACTTAATTTTTGACAAAGAAGCCAAAACCGTATAATGGAAAGGAAAGCATCTTCAACAAATGGTTCTAACTGGATGTCAACTTGCAAAAGAATGAAATTAGACCCATACTTATCACCTTGCACAAAACTTAAGTCCTAGTGGATCAAAGACCTTAACATAAAGCCTGGCACACTAAATCTAATAGAAGAGAAAGTGGGGAAAAACCTCAAACTCATTGGCACAGGTGACAACTTCCTGAACAGAACACTAATAGCTTAGTCTCTAAGGCCAACAATCAATAAATGGGACCTCATGAAACTGAAAAGCTTCTGTAAGGCAAAGGACACTGTCATTAGAACAAAATGGCAACCAACAGATTGGGAAAAGACCATTACCAACCCCACATCTGAGTGAGGGCTAATACCCAAAATTTATAAAGAATTCAAGAAATTAAACACCAAGAAACCAAATAATCCAATCAAAAAATGGGGAACAGAGATAAACTGAGAATTTGCAAAAGAGGAATCTCTAATGGCAGTGAGACATTTGAAGAAATGCTCAACATCCTTAATCATCAGAGAAATTTAACTCAAGATGACTCTGAGATTCCATCTTACATAGGACAGAATGGCTAAGATCAAAAGCTCAAATGACAGCATATGCTGGTGAGGTTATGAAGAAAGGGGAACATTCTTCCATTGCTGGTGGGAGTGCAAACTTGTACAACCACTGTGGAAATCAGCCTGATGATATCTTAGATAACTTAGAATAGCTCTACCTCAAGACCCAGCCATACTACTCCTGGGTATACATCCAAAAGATTCCTCACCAAACCATAAGGGCATCTCCTCAACTATGTTCATAGCAGCTTTATTTGTAATAGCTAGAAACTGGAAACAACTCAGGTGCTCCTTAACCGAAGAATGGATTCATAACAGAACAAAACAAAATAAAACTGTGGTACATTTACAGAATATAACACTACTCAGCTATCAAAACCAAGAAAATAATACAATTTGTTGCCAAATGTGTGGAACTTTAAAATCTTATCCTGAGTGAGCTAACCCAGACCAGAAAGATGCACATGGCATGTATTTACTTATAATTGGACTTTAGCCATATAGTACAGGATAACTATCCTACAACCAACAGAGGGAAAGGAACAGGAACATGGATTTTGTTACCTGTTAATGGGACACTTTACCCTAGTAGAGCTACCATAAGGCCCCCAGTGCAAGAGGAAACTCTTAGCCCTCATATTACTGATAAACTAAGGTGGGCTAAGATGTAGGGTCACCCCACACCGGAGGAGTAGGATAGGTGGGAAAGGGTGGGTGGGAGGATGGGATTGAGAAGGGTGGAGGGAGGGGGTTGTGATGGAGATGTAACTTGAAGTAATAAATAAACATTAAAAAAAAGCCATACTTGAGTTACTGTAGACAATTAAGGATAAAAAAAATCTATCAAAACCTCATGATTCTTTTCATATCAGAATAACTTTAATACTACAAATTGATTAATATATTAAAAATGAAAAATATAGTTTCCTATAAGAATATAGATATGAAAATTCCATATAGCATACAGAAATTTATTCTGGTTTTATGTTAAAAGAATAATGGAGCATGAGCACTAGAGTTTACTCTGAGACCACAAGGATGGTTTAGGACATTTACCGGTATAATTTTTTATATCAGCAAAGGAAATAAAGGAAGCCAATGATTATATCAATACATGACTGAAGGCACCATAAAATCCCCAAGCCCTTTCTAATAAAAATTCTAATAAAGTTAGAAATAAAGGAAACTATTTAAATATAGTAGATTCTTTTTGACAAAACTCAACAGCAACTACTATAATAAATTGGGAAATACTGAAATTGTTTCATTAAAAATAGAGTTGATTTTCATTTAAAATGAATGTTTATTGAAATTGATCACACCTTCATGTCCCACTGACTTAGGATGCTTTCCAATGCAATGACTGCCGGGGTTGTTTAAGCATCTCTTTCCCCAAGTGCACTGGGACTTTATGCAGACAGGTGTATGCCTTCTGGGTTTTTGCATTCTCAGTCTCTTGCACACAAAAATTCTTGATGGCATAAACCATTGAATGAATATAATATTAGAATTTTGTACTTTATAAAAGGCATTTTATATTTTCTGCCCCACAAGAGGATGTGTCAGTTTGATTTATATATGAGATTCTGAGCACACCACAAGCACAATTTGCAAAAATTGTTTCCAAAAAGTCAATCCAAAGAATTATATTTGTATCTATGTCCAGAGACTGAAGAAGTCAAACTTTTTGCTTTTTATTAAGCAGCACTTCTTTGAGATATTAAAATACCATGTTGTTATACCCAGAAGTGGTATAGCTGGGTCTTGAGGCAAAGTTATTCCAAGTTTTCTAAGATATCGCCAGACTGACCTCCATAGTGGTTGCTCAAGCCTGCACTCCCACCAGCAATGGAGTACGGTACCCCTTTCTCCACACCCTCGCCAGCATGTGCTGTCATTTGAGCTTTTGATCTTAGCCATTCTGACAGGTGTGAGATGGAATCTCAGAGTCGTCTTGAGTTGCATTTCTCTGATGATTAAGGATGTTGAGCATTTCTTCAAGTGTCTCTCAGCCATTAGGGATTCCTCCTTTGTGAATTCTCTATTTAGCTCCTCACGGAATCATAAGGAAGTTTCCTCATCTATGTTCATAGCAGCCTTATTTGTAATAGCTAGAAACTGGAAACAACCTAGATGTCCCTCAACTGAAGAATGGGTTAAAAAACTGTGGTAGATCTACACAATGGAATATTATTCAGCTATCAGGAACAATGAAATTAGGCAATTTGCAGCCAAATGGATGGAACTAGAAAAACTCATCCTGAGTGAGCTAACCCAGACTCAGAAGGATGCATATGGCATCTATTCACTTATAGTAGGATTTTAGCTATATAGTAGAGGATATCGATACTACCAGTAACACACCAAAGGGAACATGGACATAGACTTTTTATTTTTTTCTATTTTTAATTCTTTTTTATTTGTTTGTTTGTTTTTTAGTTCTCTCTCCCGGGCAACGAGACACTTTTCACTGGTGGTACTGCCTCGTAGACCCCCAATGAATGAGGAGGCTCTTGGCCCTCATACAACCTCTGAACTGAGATGAGGGACTGTTATATAGGGACACCCCACCCCAGAGAAATGGGATGGAAGGGTTAGGGGGTAAAGAAAAAAAATGAAATGTGAAGTTTCGGCCTTTTACTACTAATTGTCATAAACTGTTTAGGATAATTAAGAAATGCAAACTAATAGTCATTCAAGCTGGTCATTGTGTGAGGTACTATGACAGTCTATTATAGTTATTTTCTAAGCTAATCAGAAATAAAACTGCTAAGAGACAAGCAACATCTGCTTATCCTAATATAAGAGATAGATAGGGCCTCTTCAAAAACCTCAAGAGATCTGCAGAATATGGCATTCAAAGATGTTTTCGTAACTTTACATTTTTTTTTATATCGAGACATATCAACTCCTGACAGCACCCCCTATTCTCCTCCAAGTAGAAGATGAGCATCGAAGAATCTCCAGTGGGAGATGATTGAATTAGTTCCAAGCCTATCTCTTGGTAGGAAAAGCCCCTTGCTCCAACTGTAGACAGAATGCTGTCCAAAAAGGACAAAACTTGGAAGCAGGTAAGTCGACAGCCTGGCTGTGCCAAGACAGGGTAGGCAAGTCCTTCATAACCCCTGCTCTACAATCAATGTCTGTCAGAGAAACGGGGCCAAACGACTGAAGATCGATGCTGTAATTTATGGAGAGAAAATGGGAACTGTCCAGGCAGCCACTGGTATGTCATTTCTTAGTTTTGGAAGCTGCAGGCCCTGTACTTCCTATAAAATCAGATATATTTATCCCTCTCAGGTCTCTGAGGCGGTTGAAGAATAGATAGCTAGAGTCTCATAATTAAATTTTGAGCTGTTTAGGAGTCAAGAGAGTGTTATAGATCTAGGATGATGCTTTTAAAATTGTGTTGAAAGTTAGTATGAATGTTGAGTCAGATATAGAACTTTAAACTCATGGAGATGGTTAGATAGTAGAATGTTAAAGTCAGGTGCCAAATACATATGGACTGGACATTGGGAATGTACCCTAAGCCATATAACTCTCTTAACTGTGGCCTAATTACCTCTGTTGTTTTGTGTTGTATATATTATTATAAGAGAAAGAGCCATTTGTTGGACTGAAAGGGGAAACTGTAGGGGGAAATAAGATATACCTTAAACTTAAAAGAAAAAAAAAAAGGGAAGAGGATGGGGGGTTGAGGGTGGGAGGGTGGGACAGGAGGGGGAATAGGGAGGGGACTGCGATTGAGATGTAACTGGAAGAAATAACAACAACAAAAACCACGTTGTTCCTCACAGTAACTTTTAAGCTTCTTTCTATGACTGTTCTGAGATTTGTCCATCACATTTAGTAGTTGAGCTATGACAGTCTTGGATTGTATATTATATAACATCACAGCTTACTAAAATTATGCTTATACACCTTAGAAAGCCCAAGAAGCTAACTCGAGAACCAAAAACAAATTGGGAAATATTTTCCTAAAAGGAACTTAATTCTTATGTCCCTCCTCCCCTCTAAAAACAAATTTTCCTACAAAATATTTATAAATCTTCAGAGGAGACACACACACACACACACACACACACACACACACACACACATGCGCGCACACGCGCACACACGCGCACACACGCACACACGCGCACTCACACACACACGCGCACACACGCGCACACACGCGCACACACACACGCACACACACGCACACAGCACACTTAACTTATCTGGACCCAGGAACCATTTAACTTTCTGTTGATAGCCCAGGCCTTCTTTGTGGAGCTTCTGCTATCCCTGTAGACCTGAACACCTCTTGCTGCTGTTTTCTCTCAGGGACTGCTTCATGACCATTTTGAGAGGCAGTTAACACTGGCTGATGTACAGGACCCCATACAGTACAGGTTGCCTATCCCTGAGTTAACTCACTTTTGTTTATTTATTTTTGTATTTACTGTTTAAGAAACTCATGAGCTGGAGTGAATACAGAGTGAAAGGGCTAAGAGCCAGCAAAGGATCTCATAGCTTCAACCTCTTCTTCATCCTTTTCTGTTTGCCACGCCCTTCTCAGTGCTGCGACCAGGACACAAAAGCTGTGTTCTTTAATATCACAAAGCCAAAAACTCTATAGAGGGCTTTAGAGAAATAAATTGTTTCTTCACTTCCTCTTATCTTTCTGTCATCTCTATCATCTACACATCCCTTCTTCCTTTTTTATTTTGATATTTTTATTATATATATATCAAATGTATCCATTATCTGTCTATCTATCTTGTATTATTTATCCATACATTCTGGGTTGGCTTAGTCTCCTCTCCATATCCTCTTTCTGAGAATTAATACCCCAATTTTCCCTGGGAAAGTTTTTTTTAATTTTATTTTTCCATTTCTACTGACAGTTTGGTTGATGGGAATGTTTTCTTCAGCTTCAGAAGAGGCCATGGATTCATTTCTGTCCAGCTAGAGGAATTCCTGCGACTGTAGGTGGAATTCTTTTGCAGCCCCTTCATGTGGGCAAAATTGGCAGAGTCTAATCCTGGAGTTGCCTGCAGCCATATTATTAAACAAATGAAGAAATGATGTAAATATGAAGTCAAAAAATTTAAAAAATGAATTGAGTGATGAAAGAAGACACGATTTTGATGAGAACGTTTGAAGTATTGATCCTAACCAGAATTTGACTTAACGTCAAGGAAAAAGCAACTTACAGAAGAAAGAGTTAATTTTGGCTTATGGTGCCAGACCAAGATTTTGGAATGGCAGGGGAGTTGTGGCAACAGGAACAGGAAGCTTAGAGATCACCTCTCAACTGTACCCAGGAAGCAGAGATAGGGCACGAAATGGGATGAGGCTACAAACCATCAAAGCCCATCTTCAGTGGTGTACTTCCTGCACAAGGCTGCGCCCTCTAAAAGTCCCATCAACATACCTCCACCCACAATAGCACCACCAACAGGGGACCCAGGATTCAAACACATGATGGGGCATTTTTCACTTAAACCACTATAGTCACTAACATGAGTTTGGACAGAGATGTGTGTGTGTGACAGACAAGAATGTCCCTGAAGCCATGATTGGAGATGAGATGTTCTGTATTAGACATGTTAGATAAAGAATAAAAAGACTTGGGATAGACTCTCAAAGCATGCCTATAGGCATGAATGGACAGAAACATATTTATAATTGGGTTGAGTCAAACAAAAATCACTCCAAAAGATGGCTGAATAGAGTTACCTAGAAGTAGGAAAGAAAAACTAGGGTTCTAGGACAATGCAAATACGGAAACTAGGCTGTGTATTGACAAGAGGGTAGTGAAGGGTAAAACAAACATGCTCTGTGAAGGGCAGGAAATTTATAAGTCAGGGAGAGCTGTCATTTCTGTTTGTCTCGAATGCATCATGGCAGGTTTGTTATTATGTCCCCATGAAAGATTGTGCAGAAAAGAAGAAATCTTGACAAATAAGACCATGTGTTGATGTTTCAGAGGACTGAAAGCTTGATCTTCAGACAACAAGAATTTGGAGGTCTTAAAGAGTTGTTCTGGGAACAAAGAGTGAGAAAGGAGACAAATGAGAAAGTCAGGGAGCTCTCTGGGTGATGGGACACTTTCACAGAATATCACAAAAATGTGAAAGTGAACAAAATTCTGCTTGATTTAGGTGATTGGTGCAATTATTATGCCTGTGCTATAATTTGGAGATGGAGATGTAATGGATCCCATAAGCTCATGTAGTATAAAGGCTTGATCTCTTGCTGGTGGTGTTGTTAGACAGTGAGTGATAAAAAACAGTGGCTCTCAACCTTCTTAATGCTGTGACCCATTAATGCAGTTCCTCATGCTATGGTGACCCCCAACCAAAAAATTATTTTGTTGTTACTTCATAACTGTAATTTTGCTAGTATTATAAATTGTAATGTAAATATCTGATATGCAGAGTATCTCATACGCATCCCCCAAAAGGGTCACAACCCACAGGTTAAGAACTATTGCTTTAGTCGACAGGACTTAATGAGAGGCAGTAAGTCACCGGGGAATGTCTTTGAAAACTGCACTTTGTGCTGTCTTGTCTCCCCTTCCTCCTTCTCTGCCTACTCCTCCTCTTCTTTCGTAGTCTCTTCCTCTCTCCAGTTCCCTTTCTAGCTGCTATGAGTAAGCAGATTTCTTTGCTTTGTCATCCTGCCATAATATTTCTGTTTTGCCCCAGGCATAAAAGCAATGGTAACAGCAGGCCATACCCTAAGATCTTTGAAACCATGAAACAAAATAAGGTTTTTTTTTCTTTAATATTTTTTATACAGTATTTTTTTCCTTCAGAACAATGGAAAGCTGACTAACTGGAGAAAGTATAGATATTGAGGGAGAGCAGGTGATAAAACCTGAAACGGGATGACAAAGAGCCCTGGCGTGTGGGTTGGCAGAAGTGGGGAGAGGCCTAGAGCTACATCTGGGACTAGTGTACATCTGGGCTCTCAACTTCTCAGCTGTAGAACTTCCTTGAGCTACCGTCGTTCACTTTGCAAAAGTAAGAACACTGGTACTTCCTACTTCATAGAATTAATTATGTACATGTTTCTGCCACATCACAGTTCTTGGAAGATACTTTACAAAGTTCATGAAGCATGTGGAGCAGGACTGGGCATTCATAGACCATAGAACTGAGGAGGGACGGGGACGGGATGATTAGAACAATTTCCCTAAGGACACAGAATTAAAAAAAATCATAAATGATGCCTGCATTCTGTAAAAGAAAGACTGAAAGATGTTTATGGGATTTAGCCACAGGGATGATGTTACCACTCCTGGAAAATAGAACTTTAATAAAATGATATGGCTAGAACCCAAAATGCTGTATTTATTTGGAAGTGGGATCAATGATAATTTTAAAAGAATTTGGCTATGAAAAGCAGGAGAGGATGGGACAAGGGGGAGAGGGTGAGGAAGAGGCAGTGGGGGTTGGGGCAATAGAGTGTGAATCAGAACATGACTAGCACAGGAAGCCAGGGCAGGGAGGAATGACTGTCTTAAAATGGGGGAAATCCGAGCCTATTCAATCTTGGTGGGGTAGAACCTTACCTCGGAGGCTGCCTATCACTCACAGTCATGGAACTGTCTCTTCTAATAAAGACTATCCTTTGATAACACAAAATTTGCCTTCATAGTCCTTTGCTCTATATCCCTGCTGTCACTTAGATTTAAAGAATACAGTGAATACATAAAAAGCTCAGCCTGTTGGGAAGCTTAAATTTGAATCTCATGCTCTGAGAGGCTTATTAAATTGCCATGGTTATAAACTGAACTCTAATCCATGTTACACCAGTCTCCTGTATTTTTCTTTCCAAATGCAGAGAACCTTCTCCCTGGAATAATTACTCTTCAGTAGCTGGAGGCATCATCAAAAATTGAGATAATTACCCTTAACAAGAATAAATGAATTTTGAGTGTATTATCTCCTGCAGCTTAAAACAGAGGAATGGAGGTTAACAAGACAGGGTGACTCTTGGCAGGAGAACTACATATAAGTCATTCCTAATTGGAGGTTTCACCTTTGTTCTCCTGAGAAGCTGCCAGAGAACTTTCTACATGTGACTTGAGATAAATGAGCAAGTTGGGGAGATGTTTGCATCCCTGAGATGAATGACTTGGCCATTCCTTTTAAATCCTAAAAGGGATGTTGGTGATTAAAAGTACATTAAAAAAAATAACTCAGAGTGTTCAGAAGTCTTGAAGGAAGAGGCATGACTCAAGGAAGCTCATGGTTAGTGGTTCTGGGATTATTCTGTATCTCATTTTGTTTTTCTTCCTTCTAAAGGGAGGCTGACATGGAAGATCACTCTAATAATAGGGTAGGAATCAGGGACCAGTACTTGAGGGTCAGAAGAAAGGAATCAAAGGGACGCCTCAAAAGGAAAACAATGTGTATGGTTTCTCTGTAACCACGATCTCTTTCCCTCCTCAATGGAAGAGAGAAAGATCGATATTTGTATGTGAGCCTGATCAGGTAACCCAGTAACAACAATTCTGAGTGGAGAATCAGAGTTCTGAAGTTACAGATCCAGCCAGTTCCCATTGCTGACAGTGATTCCGTGATTTTGGGCAGGAATTACGCTCCTCAGACCCAACTCCTACCCCTGTACACAAAGTGCCAGAAGGAATTGACCACTCAGATTTTTGCCCATTCTATAGTTCTGAGCATCTACAAAGATAGATGGAGAAATGCGTATATTAGAGATAAGAGAAGCAGTGCTTTGTGTATTCACTTGGAGAATTTTATATGCCACTTGATTACATGGAAACAGGAAGAATGGGTATGAAACCCAGCCATCTTAGGTCAACGTGTGCTGGCAGTAATATTCTCATATAAAATTTTGGATAAACACTTATTATACACTAGCTTTCACCCCAAATATTTGGTTTTCAATTTCTTCATCTTTTGGAATGCTAGAAATTACTTTTGGCATGCCTGTGATCCCTGCCATACAACTTTATGCTGTTTGAAACAGAAATGGTTTCAGCCTCAAAATAACAGTTCCTGCTAACCAACTAGAAGTCTTCCAAGTCACACAGACTGTCAGAAGCCAGAGCTCATTTTCCTGCATAGGGAATGTATTTGTCCAGCTCATGAGATTGAGATCAAACCTGGGTATTATTTTCAGGTCCCATTTGGACAACGACAAAGAATAACTGAGTTCATGGAGATGCCATATGAATAACAACCTCTATTAACATTTTCTCAGGAGCCATCATTTTGTCCTTTGAACAAATTAGGTCACAGATGTATTTTCACAAACTTCCCCCAACTTCCCTTTGGAAACTTCATGATTGGGATGGAGGATGCCGCATATTTACCAATCAAAAATAGTTTCGGAATACATGATGAACACATGCGTATGATATCTGAAAGGCTGTGAGATCTAGCATTAGGGATTTTTCTAGTTAAAATTTAATTGCTGCTATCAATTTTGATCTATTATGTATATAAGAGGATTGACAGCTCATGAATTTCTGAGTAGATGCTTCTGAACTCATCTTGAGTTGCAGCCTTAGCCTTAGACTACCGTAATAGCATCTGGGTTTCCTTTAAGGAGGAAATGAGAGACAGCCTGTGTGGGCATCTGGACATCTGTAGGTCAGGAAGGGGTGACGTCATGTGGGAGCACCTGCCTAAATGAGGTGGCATGTGCCACCTGCGTCTTGGGATCCTGATGCCATTTTCTTCATGGGCACATGCAGTTAGTTGCAGGAAGATATGGAATGGTCCAGGTGTGACTGAGGAGGATGTGATTGATGCTGACACCGAGAAGTACACTCACTGAGGTGACTCAGAAGGCACTAACCCAGTCGTCAGTTATGAGCCTAGCCCCTGATGGCAAATGTGGATTCAGATGTGCTTTTAACTTGGCAATATTTGCTTTTGATCAAAGATTTTCACTATTGATGAAGATAATTTTCCTGGAGGCTCTGCCTGTGTGAAGTCTCACCATTCAGAACTAATACTGAAGGTTCCTCTGATCATTATTAAAGTATACTAATGAGGCACTGCACATGAGCATCACAGATGGCTACCAAGTTGGGACCAAACATCTAAAGGAGCTCAGCATCCCGACAGTTAATATTTTTATGTTGCACCATCTTCACATGTCTGTTTGGTCCCACATTTATTATATGCTGTATAATTATATGTTAGAGAAGTACACATAACTTCTTGTTTTTCTTCTAGGAAAGAGTTAAGGAACACACGAGGGCTGATCACCTAACCCGTGATCTTTATGGATTATTCATAAATGGATCCTGAACAGTAAAATTACTTGGCCAACAGTACTATTGTATAGAACTTCAATTCAGGTCTCCTGTCAATTTTGAGTTTTGCAATGGGCAGTGGGCCATGTCTTACAACATTCTATGTAAGTGCTATTTCACTGAAGGTGCACAATAGAATACATTCTAAAACGTGGCCATTCTTGCTCTATAATATATTTTCCTAATCAGTCATTAGCACATATATCTTAAGATCTTAAGACTATGTAGACTCACAGTCTTCAGTAAACTCTGGGGCTTCAAACTGACTTGCATCACATTTGGTACTTATCCAGCTGGCCTTCACCTTGGTTAGGGGCCATAGGTTTAGATTACTTTAGATTAGGCCTCACATATTGTTTGTCCAGCTCTAAAATAGGAGGAAGACGGTAAGGGAGCTGTCAGCATGATCACCACCTCTGGCTAAGCCCAGTCTTTGCAATTATCACAGGGACAAGGGGCTACTTGTCTGTTTTATAAGGTGGCAGATACTTGGTGAAGCTATTTACAGGCTAGAAGGCCACCTCGGGAAAACTTCATTATACTGGGTCAAGGTTTTCTATTTGCATATGGGGATATTATTTGTGTCTAAAGATTAGACTATTAAGCAAGTTTGTCTAAAAATGGCTTTTGTGAGGTCCTCTCAATTTAACTGGTATATGCTGGCAGAAGCTAGAAGCCACTGCCTGCACCTTGCTGTTTAAAATACCAAAATCTCATGAGATTGGTGGCTTTTTCCTCCAAGCAAGGTATACATGATGCTGTTCCTCTCAAGGCTTACTGAGATCTTTAGTACCTAGGTAACTGGCTTTCCCTGCAAGAGCTGTAAACAGAGGGCATAGAAGTTCAGATGAGCTGTATGCAGGCAATTTCTTATATCAGATGGATGTGGAGCTTGGCCAGGACTGAGAAAATCAAGAGGAATGGGGGCGCAGCACCCTCTGTTTCAGCAAATTCCCTCACTAGCACTCAGTGCTCTCAACTCCACTGGAGCCCCAAAGTGGACATTCTGTAGAATGCTAAGAAATCAAAGACTTTGCCTGTAGTTACCCAGACTTCCAAGTGAGGCCTTTATCTGATCAAACCCCTAGAAGAGCAGTTTTCTTTGAAATCAAATACATCAGTACCTAAGAAGACATGAGCAAAACAATATACATACAAGCCATGTGTAAACTCTCAAGCACACACGTTTGTAACTGTAACTATTAGCAATTTCTATCATTATACCATAATAAATGAGTGAGTGTCATTTTGGCACACACTACAGAACAGAAAATATGAAGTACATATGACAGGAAACGGTGAGGCTAGAGGGTCTTTAGTTCAACTGTGTTTTCCTTTTTGTCTTTAGCATCTTTATCTTTGAAAGGATCTATAAAAGGTGGAGGAATTAAACTTGTCTTCTGTGTCTTTGGGGCAGGAAATGTCTTTTCTCCACTTGCAGTAACTATCAAAAAAAAAATCACATCTGTGGCTTTCATAGATAGTTGTTAAAATCCCAGTTTCCCCCCCCTCACTTTCAGATGTATAAATACATTTTTATGTGTGCTACCATAATCTCAATATGAATATGAGAAGAATAAATTCCTGTTAGAAATACCACCAGGTTGCTACTCCCTAGAATAAGAAATGATATGTCAATAAGACTGGAACATGAATCTCATTATCTCAAGTTATGCATTCATGAGGGTTTGACCATGAACACAGCAGCAGGGAAAACATCCATTTGACTGTAACTCCGTGGATGGTACCCATAAGAGGCCAGCTGGCCTTAATTTCCACCATTCACTCTCCATTTGAAGTCTGTTCGTTTCTACTTACAATGTGCTTTAGAAGTCTTATCATGACCCTCTCTGCTGTTTCAGACTAAGCATCATTACCTTTCACACGGACTGCTACAAGAGCCTTCCTTGGCTTTGCACTTTGCCCTACTCCAACTAACTCTATGTAAATCAAATCTAGTCTCTTCCAAGGTCCAGTATCCTCTTGCTGGACTTGGAGTAAGGTCCAGACTTATCAAGGTGGCTAGAGCAGTCTTCACATACTCACAAAATTCTCCCCAGTGGTGCTGGAAGATGTTGTTACCTTGACTTTTTTCTAGTTCTTTCTTTAGTTCCTGGAAGGTGTTAAACATTCAGAGCATATGTACATGCTCGTCTTTCCCACGGTGTCCCTCCAACACAATTTCCTTTTCTACTCTTAGTCCAAATACTTTCTCTCTCTCTCTCTCTCTCTCTCTCTCTCTCTCTCTCTCACACACACACACACACACACACACACACACACACACACACACACGTATATGCACATTAAATAAATTCCTTTTTATTTTCTCTTCAAGCATTCTGGGTTTTTTCATTCAATAAACTTATAACAGAACATAGAAATTCTTCTGTAATTGTTAGTGCATCTTTAAGGCTGTTTAGATGTTGTAATGAAAGTCTCTTCCCTGAGTGGCTTCTAAAGAGCTGGAACTTATTTCTCATAGTTTTAGAGGCCAGGAAGCCAAAGACCCAGGCATTAGTAAATTCTAAGCTCAGTGAGGACCCAGTTCCTTCTTCATACATAGATCACAGATTCTCATGTCCTCATGAGAGGTGGACAGAAGAGTTAGCTGTCTGCATTTCCTTTACAAAAAGAGTGATTTCATTGATAAAGACTTTGCCTAAAAACCTTCACTTGCTAAGGTCATCCCTTTGAAAGTGAGGATTTTAGCAAATGTATTTTAGGATAAAATTTAAGTCATGTTCTTCCTCAGTGGACAAACTGTAAGAAGACAAGGGCCATGTTTATTCGGTTCACCAAAAACTTAATTCTTGCACAGTGCCTACCTAATGCACAGCAGAACTCAAGGAAATTTGATGAGTGAGTTCAGATATACATTATACTGGATGCAGTGTGATTATACAGTTACAGGTTGATATAGTTCACTAGACACAAAAGACACAGGCATTTCCATTGAGCCATAGGAATCCTGAATTCGAGATCCAATTGGATCTCTGCCAAGGTATTGAAGTCTGATCCCACCTTTACCATCTTTAAATTGAAAAAGGAAAAAAAATCATAGGACTCCCCTTTTTTGCATCTAGAATTTTGAGGATCAAATGAGACAATCATGTTTGTGCTTTGAGAATTTAAAGTATTTAAACACGCTCACATCGTTGGCAAATTTATATCTGTGCACAGGAAAACTAAAGGCAGACAGATTAATAAGAGACAAGTGGATGCTAGACAAGATGTCACATCCTTCGCATCCTTCGCATCCTTTGCATCCTTTTAAATTCCAGTGCTTGAGGAAAGCCAAGAAGAAAGAATTCACAAAGCATTCATAATGTGTGTATTTTTAGGCTGCTTACATCTTTGGAAAATACCCTACATATAAATCCTTGTTGATTGACAGCAGATGCTATCTTTACTTTTGAATTCCCTAGATCTTCATAATTTTGGCATAAACATTCAGTGCTTACTTTTGTCATACTTCATTTCCTGTCTTACCCAATCTTCCTTTTCTTTTGTAAATTATATGCAAATTTCTAAACCCGAAAGAATTCTTTTATAATGCTAATGACTCATTTTCTTTTACCCATCTAATTCTGAAATTCTCAATTTATCATGAAGTTTAAGCAAAACTGTAAAAAAAATCTATTATCATCTGTCTTGTTGCATTTATTTTGGGTTATTTTAGCTCTGAGGGTAGTGATGCTCTAGTGACAAGGTTCACTAGTGAGATTATTTGACTCCTGGTTTCATAGTTTGTTTTATGCTGAGCACCTTCCTTCATCCAGGGCTGAAATATTATATTGTATCAACATGATGGAGAAAGCTCACCTTGATTTCCAAGAGAAAAAAGAAGTCATAGCCAATACAGAACTTTATCATTATGAATGAAAGGAATACTTCACTAAATATGAAGTTAAGGTCTTCAAAGAAAATGTGTATTTAGTACATAGGATGTGTCTCAGGAATGCTTATGAGTTTATAATTTCATTCAATAAAGTACTATTATACTACTAGGCACTAAAAACAGAATAAGAAGACCTTCAACTGTTTTTTACCTTATTTATTTTCATCTAGACTTAGATTTTAGTTATGTAAAACTTATTGTGGGCACCAATAGACTAACAAGACTCTTTTACCAAATGCTTGATGATTAGTTTTCAGTGCTGGTTTTGCAAAATCTGGGCCATCATCATCATCATCATCATCACACACACACACACCCTTACATACCACATGTGAATGTACATACATACATATATATGCACATACACATACGTACATACATACATATATACATCTATATACATTTAATTCACTTAATTTTCTGAATACAAGGACTATGCATGGAACTTTGCTGACATGACAGGTCAGTCAGGATAGTGGTCTGTCTGCCTTAACATAAACCATAATAATACTGTTTTTTTATGTTTATTTATTACTTCAAGTTGCATCTCCATCACAGTGCCCTCTTTCCACCCCTCCCAGGCCTTGGTCCTTTAATCCCAGCACTCAGGAGTCTGAGGCAGGCAGATCTTTTTGAGTTCAAGGCCAGCCTGGTCTATAAAGAGAGTCCAGGACAGTCAGGGCTGTTACACAGAGAAACCCTGTCTTGGAAAAAACTAACTAACTAACTAACTAACTAAATACACTGTTTTAAATCAATTTACTTCTTTCATTGTTAAGAGTCCTGGCTGTCTGGGTAAAGGGCAGTGTTAGATGGTAGTGTCATTCATGGTCCCGAAGTCTTTCCATTTTGTGGTTCTACCACCATCTCTTTAATCAGTGTGTGTGATGCTATCTGTGCCCTACCAGGGGAAGAAAGTGATCATAGAGGGCACATGGTAGAAGAGCATTACTTAACTTCACCAGATCACAAGGGGAGCAAAGTTAATCTTTGATCTGTTTGAGGCAGGATAGACACACATTGAGAGGATTATGGGGACATGGAAAGAGAAAGGAATCCCTGACTCAGAGTCTGACAGAAGCCTCTCGCTAGCCAAGTCAGAATTCCAACAAAATGAACATTTGCTTAAGGCCCTTGTCTCTTTCTATCTTAAACCTTGTGTTTCTCTAGGATTCTCATTAGAAAAGCTCTTTCTAGTAAAAGGATGTATTCTAACCTCTTGGTGTAAGCTTAGCATATCCTGGCTTTATCTTATTCTATTGTAGTCCTATCCAAAGCACCATGGGAGTTACTCCATGACATTACTACTACTAATAATAATAATAATGTAAAAGAAAAAGTTTCTTAGCACTTCTTTGAGATGGAGCACTACCAAAGTAGTATATATTGCTACTGCTTATGCACTCTAGTTCCATTGTTCCCTGAGGAATCTACGCCTGTATTCTCTGAAGTGCCTTATTCTTTCCTTGGGTACCTTTCTTTTTAAATTAGTAATCTCAACTCTGTTTCATTTTGTCTCATCCTGAAATTCCATCTCTCGGCATGGCCAAGAATCTAGTTTTACCCAAGCTGGGCTCCCTAAAAGATTGAGGAAGTACCACAAGCTTCAGCAGTTGACAGCATGGAGCTGTGTCTCAGCATCTACCAGGGAAGAGAGAACCTCAGCTGAGGAATTGCTTCCATCAGATTGGCCTGAGGTCACATCTGTGGGCATTTTCTTGATTAATGATTGATGCAGAAGGGTCTAGCTCACAGTGGATGGTGTGGATGGTATGGATGGTGTGGACGGTGCGACCCCCACACCAGTGGTCCTGGGCTATGTAAGAAAGCCATCCAAGCAAGCCATGAGACCAATCTAGTAAGCAATAAATCCTCTGTGGCCTCTGCTTTGGTTCCTGTCTCCAGATTACTGCCTTCAGTTCCTTCCCTGATGCCCCTCAGTATGAGCTTTTATCTGGAAATGAAAGATAAAATAAACTTTCTTCTCTCCAAGTTGCTTTTGGTCAGTGTTTTACCATAGCAATAGAGAACCAAATGAGGGCAGTGAGGAATTCTGGAAATCTACATACTCACACGGTAACCCCCCAACTGTGACATATCTGAAGTTACGGCTGAACTTGACCATCTTACTACCCGATTCTTCTTGCATTCCTTCATTATTTCTCTCTCTCTGGAATTAACCCTGGCTTCTGGGAACTCATTAACATCTTCATTTATTCATGCACTCAAGCCAATATCTACTGAACAGCTGTTATATGGAAGGAATTGTGCTGATTCATGGAGGAGGAGGAGGGAGAAAGAATGAGGAAGCACTGAGCCTTTGCTTAGGCATCTATGGCCAGGAAAGGAAGAAGTGGATTCTCTGTGCAAGATATCAGACTCATACTGAGTGCAGGCGTCGAAGCAATTGGGAGGGTGGAAGTTCTTTGGGAGGCTCTCTTAATGTCCCTGCATCTCCCTCCCTTTCAGAATAATTGGACTTTTTAATTCCTTACATAAAGGAAAATAACCCTAATACCTAGCTCTCCAACTTAACTTCTGAATATCAAAACAGTCCAATAAGACCCCTTTAAAATACAGTCGGTGTGATGGGCTACCTTGTGGAGGAGCAGTGGGTGGGGAGTGTTGTTTAACCTGCAAGTGGCAAGCATCCTGTGCTGCAGAGGACAGTAGAGCTCGTCCCTTGTCCCTTTGCCCCTTTGAGGCATGTACTAGAAAACAACCACCACTGAAAATTCAGTAACGCATTATCCAAAGAGTCACTTAAACCCTTGTCAAGGGAGACCTTTGTTATCACATTCACAGCTCCTGCAAACGAGACACTTGCACATTAACTCAGACCTAGGGGAAACACCACATCCCTAGAGTGCCCAACAGTCTTAAAAGTTAAAGAAAACCATCTGAATTTTTGGTGCTGTCCAAAAGGCTCTTGCTTAAACATAGTACTGTAGTTTAAGTGGAACAGAGGCAAATTTTTTAAAAATGATATTAAAATTCTAATTTTCCTTCCATATTTCCACTTAGAACACTTTCTGAACTCACTGAGTTGAAAATAATGGTTTCAACTTTGCAGCAATAGGACAACATCTCACTGAACTGTGAGCATTTCCAATCTGAAGTGTTTTGATTTTGATTTACATTTAAATAAAGATCTTTGCAGGTAGAAGGACCTCCTGCTACAACTAGGACAAGTTGTGGATTCTGGATGAGGAGGTATCCAAAAGAGAGGGAATTGGAGGGTCTGTCAGGTAGCTGATGTTTTTCTTGTCATATTTTCTCAACCCAACATGCATAAATGCTGGTGTAAATGAAATTCCTGGAACTCTCAGGAAGAAGGGTAATGCAGCAACCCCAGGTGATCTGCAGATCTCCATTGCTATTTACACAATTTAGGGTGGATGAAGAAGCTGTTGGAAACTCTGATTCAGGTTTCTTGCCAAATGGGAAATGTACACTCCACTAAGAAGTGAGAGCAGTGGAATGCTTTTCAGTTCTTTCTGACCAATTTGTTTCCTTTTCTAAATACTCAAGACTGAATACAACTGACAGACCCCTCATCTGATAACAAATCTGCAGCCATAGTTAAACTGGACTCCTCTCACCTCTTCTATTCTGTTCTCTTGAATAATTTTCTAACCCCAGTATATTAATATGGATTAGATAAAAATTTGTCAATGTTGTGTTTGGTAGAGTATCAAACTGGCTTGCATTTTTACCTGGATTGACACTGTTCAACTGTATCTAGGAAGAGAAGGAAGGAAGGTAGATCTGAAGCTGCCATTCACATTTCTCCCAGTTGATTCCAGATGCCCTGGAATGAGTTCTAGGCCAGCACTTTGATATGATGTGATGACACGCTGCTTCAGCCGCATAATGAAGCAACGGTTCCTAGGAGACTTACTGTCAACTGCAGGTAGAGGCCAGGTGCTCCATTCGAAGGTAGCTGCTGATCTTTGACTTGAATTTTAAAGACCAGCTTCTGATGTGAAAACTGCAATACAATTTTCTACATTATTTCTCTTTCCTACCAGTGGATAGACCCCTCTTTACCTCCCGAGACTGAGCTGTTCATGCTCACAGTCCTCAATAGGTAGCTCTTGCTTGTGCCCTTTGAGAAACGTCTTTCCTTAAGCTGGAAGATCATGTTGCCAGGGAACGTCCATGTTCACTTTTCATTGCTATAACTTTGGCTGACAGTGTAGAAAAAAGTACTGAGGTAGGAAGGGAAGAACTCATTAAGTAGCTAGGAAACATTTCCTTCTGTAGCCCAAGGATATCCCTGGAGTCTCCATTAGGTAACCTAGGACAGGAGAAGCATGTATGCTTGGCAGCAAATCTAGAGCCACAGAGCCATTCTCTGGGTGGGGGTGGCTGTTTCTGTCATGATGCTAGCATCGGTCCATTGAATGAGAGCTGACAGGAACTTGTTATGCTTCTTGACAAGTAACTCAGAAGACTTAGCCCGGCACCCTGACAGGGTGGTGACCAACTCTGGAGATTGGTTCAGCCTCTGTAGCACCTATAATCCCTCAGCACCTCTAAAAACTTGTCTCCCCTACGACTCTGATATCAAAGTGAGGAATCTACCCATCTCTGTCCCTTCCCAGTCTCTGGAGTGGAGTGTCCCTACATAACAGTCCCTCGCCCCAGTTCAGAAGTCATATATTCATTTTTTCAGGACTGCTTGGAACAATTTCATTTTTGAATGCTACCATGATCCTTGCAGAATTCTTGGTGAAAACAAAGACATTCTTTGCTCATATGGAGCTCCATTTGGAATTTAGATGCTGTTGGAAGGCAGCTGGTGAGAGAGCAGGGACACTGTACTAGCAAATACAAAGCTGGGTGATCACTGCAGAACCAGAGAGTGTGGAACACAACCAGAGATAAATAAACATGGAACCAAGATGTTGAGAGGAACATATAATTAAAAGGGTACAAAGTCCTCTATTTTGAAAGCACTTCCAGGTATGGTTCTGGGAGGACAAAGGAGTAGTCTGTCCTGGTACCAGGAGGATCATCTGTCCTACAAAGTAAGCAATCCTCTGTAATACAAGACTCTACTTCCAAATTGCCCTAGTGCCCCACTCAGGATACCAGTCTTCCCATATTTGCTACTCTAAGATTTTTCCAATGTGTTATGCATTAGTTATTTTTTCATAACTGGGACCCAATGCCTGACCAAAACGAGGATGAGAAGATTGATTATGGCTCACAGTTTTAAGGATTTCAGTCCATGGTCCTTGGCTCCACCAATACTTGGCTCACAGCGAGGCAGAGCACCATGGTGGTAGGAACACCTATAGGTGGCATCTTCCTATGTCATGTCAGATAGGAAGCCGATAGGGTAGAAGAGACCAGAGACCAGTTTTAGCTTTCAAACCCCACCCCTTTAGAACTACTTCACCCAGCTAGTTCCCACCTCCTATAAAGTTCCTACAGCCTCCCAACATAGTACCACCAGTTGGAGACTGAGCATTGAGCACATGAGCCTGCGTAGATAGTTCACATTGAACTGTAAGAATATAGAAAGTATGTGCTTCCTTTCCAACTCAAAGTTTTTTCTCATCTACTAAAAAAAAAAAAAAAAAGAAAGAAAGAAAGAAAAGAAAAAGAAAGAAAGAAAACTATGCTTTCTGAAAGAATAATGATCCAGAGGAAATGTGGTGGAAATGGAGAGAGATGTTTTAGAGGAAGAATACAAAGAAACAAAAAAAAAGAATTTCCAGAGACTGGGAAGGGACAGAGATGGGTAGATTCCTCACTTTGATGTCAGAGTCGTAGGGGAGACAAGTTTTTAGAGGTGCTGAGGGATTATAGGTGCTACAGAGGCTGAACCAATCTCCAGAGTTGGTCACCACCCTGTCAGGGTGCCGGGCTAAGTCTTCTGAGTTACTTGTCAAGAAGCATAACAAGTTCCTGTCAGCTCTCATTCAATGGACCGATGCTAGCTAGCATCATGACAGAAACAGCCACCCCCACCCAGAGAATGGCTCTGTGGCTCTAGATTTGCTGCCAAGCATACATGCTTCTCCTGTCCTAGGTTACCTAATGGAGACTCCAGGGATATCCTTGGGCTACAGAAGGAAATGTTTCCTAGCTACTTAACGAGTTCTTCCCTTCCTACCTCAGTACTTTTTTCTACACTGTCAGCCAAAGTTATAGCAATGAAAAGTGAACATGGGGGGTGGAGGGAGGGAGGGTGGACCTGGGAAGGGGGGAAAGAGGACAATATGATGGAGATATAACCTGAAGTAACAAATAAAAAAAATGCAGGAAAAAAAAAAGAACTAGAAAAAAATGAATATTTTATTTTTTTCCTGCGTCTCAGTCTGGGCCTTTTATTTGAGAAGGTTGAAGACTAGGTTTTTTTTTTTTCTCTTTTTTTAAATGTCCTCTCCTTTGTAAACATGAAAATATAGAGGAAAACAATAAGAATTAAATTCAGACATGCTAACCATTTGCTATTGAGTATTTTAAATGTCTGAGAACCTCATGCCTCTTATCATTGAAATAAACTTAATGACAAGTATCTTACAAGGCTGTGGTGCCTCAGATAAATGATACAGATGACCATGAAATCCCAAGCAGAGCCTTGTTGAATACCTTGTGTATTTTAACACATATGCTAGCTTTCAATTTTGGCTGCCTTCTAGTCATCTATTCCTCATTTTCACAAAATGTATGGAACATATCAAGCAGCTACTACAATAGTGGAGAGGGACTGTACCAACTACAGGCATGCATAGGTATGTTAGTGAAAGTGGTGGTGGGGGGGGTCTCTAGCTCCTAGCACATCATAGGGCTATGTGTCAGTTTGGAAGGAATGTGATTCTTCTATTTTTGTACCCAATGAAGGAGGATTCATCTTGCTTATTCTGAACTGAAATCTTTAATTTCATACCTATTTTTTTTCCCTTTGTGGGTTGCCTTCAGATTTCACACACCAAATCACCATTCTTCCTCGGAGGAAAATGGGCAAACCTCTTTCTAATCCAATCTGTTGTGTTTGAAGCTGTGGGGTCTTTGAGTGGCAATCTGGGTAGCTCATAAATATAGTGAGTGGGTAGGCCTTTCCTCTATCATTTTATCTCAAGCATGACTCAGGGAAGCTGCCAGGAAAGAAATAGGGGATTCCAAACAAGAAACGGAGACAGTGGCTCTGAGTCCATGGTGGGCAGAAACTTGAGCCCAGGTGACAGTGATGGGAAAGGGGTGTGGTCTTGGTGAGATGAGTGTCAAGGGAAAGCTGTTGCGAGGATACAGTGTACTGTTGAGAGTGCAGGATCTTTGTTACCTGAAGACACAGCACAGCTCTGTGGGGATTTGACCAGGCAGCCAGCAGTTGTGGGGGACACAGACCACTGTGAGAAGAGTAGCATCAGTGGAGCCATCAGACAAAAGGGCATCTTTCAAATCTGTGCCAGAATCATTCAATCTCTTTTCTCTTGTGAAATCCTAAACTTCTAAGCAATATGAATATTTTAAAGCAGCCAGGAAGGAGAAGACACCAAAAATTCAAGTAATTTGGCCCTGTGGCTCCAGATGGTTACTCAGGAACATTGAGCTGGATTTTAACGGTGTGCAGCGATTTGCTCAGCTGGCAGATTGTGTTAACACTCACTCCATTTTGTTTTAATTTGCCTGTGTCCTTTTATTTTTTTATTGGGACAAAGAACAACAGACTACAGGATGGGCTCTGTGGCAGGCAGGGCAGACTGGGGGAGTAAGATGTGTTCTTGCTCTTAGTTATTACTTGTATTCTCAGTGCTGGCCATGACCTGAGCTCTTGGCTTTTGCTGAGCATTTTGCTCTTTCAGACCACGTGAGCTATCTGGCACATCTCAGGGCAGCACATTCAAAAGAAAGGCTTATTTTTTTGCTGCATACAGAAACCAAATGGTACTGTTAACATACCCTCTCCTCTATTAGGTTGCAAGTTGCATTGTCTTATTTGGTGTATTTGTGGTGCTATCATTGCATATACTGAGTGTTCCAGGGAGGCAATATCTGAAACACAAATAAAGTGGCATTATTTTTTGAATTAATTATTAGACTGCAAATAATGTTGGCCAGCAGTGGAGAAGGGATACCTCCCTACAAATAAAATATCAATTGCAAGCGTTGCAAAGCAGGGACCATTTTTGTCACCTTGGGGCACAATGAATGATTCCATTTTGCAATTGTTTCTAAAATGTAAGCATTTTCAAACCAGTGTTGCAGTGTTCAGTCTCTGGAGAGCAGTGAGAATTTCTAAAGATAGTTTACTTCCCAAGTACAAATTTTTTGAAGAACATCATGTCCTGCACCACAGCCACAGGACAGACCAGTTGTGCCCTGTGAGGAGAGCTTGGAGCTGATGGGACTTGGGGCCAGTGATGCTATCCTAATTTGTTATGTGCTGGTGGTCAAGTCACTAAGTGATTTGGTTTCTTTCTGGTTTGTGTTTCTTTGTTTTCAATTGTTTAATATGATGTCTATGTAGTCCTTTCCAGAATTTGACCAAAAAATCTATTCTATGGCAGAGATGTTCTTTGGGGAGATTTACAATTGTCACCTATGCCTCTGAGTTGAGGTTTGGATGCTCTGCCAATCCTTACCTTTCTGGATGCTTTGGATGAGTTTTAAAGAACAGTAGAATTGCAGTCACATATACTTTCCCTTAAAGTACATACTGCTGAAGTGAGAGAGAAGGGTTATTCTACTGTGTGCTAGCAACTGAGACCGGCTGACTAGATTGTGTGGGAGTGGACATCCGTGGAAGGTAGGTGCGCTCAGCTGGGGCGTGAAGACACACAGCTATCCCTTAAGGATTTGAGAAGCTGTGAACATTCTCTGCTTGGGCTCTGAGTGAGGTCATGAGCCAATCATCCTTGGAAAAATGAGATGTCAAATCTGCAATGAAAGGAAGACAGAGAAAGAAAGACTTTAATATTTACTAATTCCCTCTGTGCTTTGAGTATAACTCCTGGTTTTTAAATACAAGGTTATATTCTTATAATATAACTTTGAAGTAGTCCAAAATATGATACCATCCTATGGTAGGTAAACTAAGGTTTAGAGAATTAATGCAAAGTACTCAATACTACTCAACAGAAAGAAGCAGTGGCAGATAACAATCAAGTGGGTGTCAATCCTTAGCTTTTGTTCTACTCTAGTACTTTTCTAGTCTTTTGCTGTTTTTTGAAGAACCCCCTTCTCTAGTGATTATTGTACCCCTTACCCTGATCTCCTCTGTGCTCACAGATTAACATTTCGAATCCCTGCCTACCTCTGACCTTCTCTCCTGCACCTTTCTAAACTATCCCTGGGTCAGTTGGCTGACCATACAATCCATTAAACTTATTTCCAACACTGCTCTGAGTAACAGTCATGGGTATATTTTACTCTGTCAGCCTAAAGTCTGCATTTTATAGAGATTTTCAGATTCCTTAGAAATCCAGATGTTGTGTCTGTGACTATCCTGAACAAACCATGATAATGCTTCCTCTCAGAGAGTCCAGAGAGTATGTTTTCACTGATGCCTGAGAAAAGGTTTGATATTTGGGAATTGTATATTATTATTATTATTATTTGCCAGTGGACGTATGCACAAAAAAGGGTTTTTCCTGCTCTCTGAAGGTGAAATACATAAAATTCTGTTCTGAGTACATAACAGGATCCAATAATATTTCCTAATTAATTTCACTCTTGAACTAGAAAACATTTTATTTAGTTGCATTTGGATGGAAAGCTATAGACTTTGGTCTATGTTAGGCACTGGTCCTGAACCGGAGTTATAAGTGCTGGAAGTTGTATATTTTTAAGATTTGGATAAGACTACTAAGAGAACTGATGGGTGAGTGGTTATAAAGGTGTAGTATGTTCCTACAGTGAAGTATTATTTAATTTTGTAAAGTAAAAAATTCTAACACATGCAACAATATGAAAGTACCTTGAGAAAATCATACTAATGTAAATAATGGTCAAGAAAGGACACATTTTGTGTTATCCCACTCATGTGGGTTTCTGTAGAAGCCTAATATTTGCAAAGGACAAGTAGACAAGTAGAATTGCAGAGGCTGAGGAGGGAGCATGAATTGCTTAGTGGACAAAGTTTCAGTTGGGGAAAATTAAACATTGTGGAGACTTGGGGCATGAAAGTGTGTATATTGCCTGAATATACACTTAGAAATGGTGATAAATAATCAAATCTCTCTCTACCTATCTCTTTCTCTCACTTTACTGTAATAAAAATTTGAGAGACTTAGCAATTTTGCAAAATCTTTAGCTGCTTAAAGTTTGGTTGTCTTATTTATAGAGAGTTTTGTTGCTGTTTTCTTGGTCTGAGACATCAGCAAGGTATCATACATGTTAGGAAAACACGCAACCACTGAACCTTTAGTCTGAAGTTTTAATGAATAGAAATGCACAATGAACTTGTCCCAAGGCTTCCACTAAAAGCTCCTGGTATAGAAAAAGAAAAAAAAGTTATTCTTTGTTCTTATATAGGTTTTATTCTGATCATGTCCATACAATAACTTTTTGGTGAGAAAGAAAATGTATATTGAGCACCTGGTTGCCTCAGCACTGTGTCTGGAGCCTTCACAGTATTCTGTCTTTTAATATTTGTGATGACTGTTCAGCTCAATTCATACATAAGTAAAATTGAGGGTGATAAGAAGGTCGATCATTTTGGTGATTCTAAAAGGATTATGAATAGAGAACAGTCAGCAGCTTTTTAGTTTCTGAGTTCCAGGCACATTTGCAAGGCTGGCCCATGTTGTAACCTGAGTAAACGAGGCCACTACAAAGCAGCTGTTCCATCTCTGGACTGTATTCCTGCATTTGTAGTTGTGAGTGAGACTCAGAGAGGTCATGTCCTGTCCAAGGTTGTGCAGTCATTTAACAACAAAGTCAATCGGAACACCATCTTGAAGTTATTTCCAGTTCCTCTTATTTGCTATTCTAACTTTGGGGGAAAGAATACAGACCAAATTTAAGTGGAAAATGCACTTCTTTTCTCTTTATTATGTTACTATATTATATTTGTTTAGTACAGGGCTTTAAGCATCTTTGACTTTGTAGCTAAGTATGTTCTTGAACTTCTGATCCTTCTCCTTCTGACTTGTGGGTTTAGAATTGCAAGCATGTGCCACTATGTCTGGCATAAGCTGAGGATTAAGCCCAGGGCTTTGTGCATGCTAGTCAAACAGTTTTCCAACTGAACTACATTTCCAGGTCAGAAAGCATATTTTTTAAGAAGGAAGTTGGATCTAGTACCTTCAAAGGAAACATCAGTAAACTTTGGACCTATTTTATGGGTTGGATTTCTCTTAAGGCATGCTGTCTTCTAGTGTTATCTAGATGAAGAATAGAGGAGAAAAATGATCTCTTCCCTGGATGTAATTTCAACTCTCAAATGGCACATTCCATTAACTTCCTAGGTAGACTGCTTTCATTTTTGTGTCAAGATGACGATAGTGTGCTAGATGAATACAAAATTATTCTTACTAGCATTGGGCAGCGTTTTAATGGTCCCAGTAGGTATGTCTGACTTGTGGGAATCCACTGCCAACACTTGAAGATAGCACAGCCAAAACACGAATTTCTCATCTGGGATGACCTGGGACATTTTTCTAGTTCCCACTCTGTCTCATGACTCATTCTTTTGGGTTTTGACAAAATGCCATTGAGTCTCAGAGCACAGCTTGCTCAGTGGAAGCTGGGGTATGGGCTCTCCCGCCTTGTTTAGCTCATTGCTTCTCCCAAGCTCAGGGGGGTGAGTGTGTAGTCTCTGGAGTGTTTTCCTGGCATCAGAGGTAAATGTGGAATCCACAGAAACTTCAACCCTTTCTTTTCTGTTTCTTACTGGAATTATGAAAACTTCAGAGTTGGAAAAAGCACATAATCTATCACAAAGTATCAAACAGAAGAACTCATAGTTTGACCATAAAGCCTCCACCCTTCTCCCTTGGGTTCAGTTCTCTGTAAAGCTATCATCAAAGGGGGATCCTACCATAAGAAGCTTATGTGCTCATTTAGTTGGGCACACAATTGGTTTTACAACAAAGGTTATAAAATGAGTTAACCAATGCTATTTAATTAGTTTTCACAATGAAAAAAAAAAATATCTGTCCCAAGGTGATTAGACAGCAGTGTGGTATTGGCAGCATACTGAAATACATCAGTTTTGGAGCACAGTATTATCCTTATTTCAGAGAAATTAAACATATATGTACACAAAACAGCTCATTAGCCTCTCTCCATCCCTCAGCACATACAAAGTTATACAGGTATTAAATTATGCTCTATAAAACTCAGCAACTTTCTCTGTGTTTTTTCTTCGAATATTTACTGCTGATGGGCCCTGGGGTTTTCATGTAAGACAACTCTGACCTCTAATGAAAACTTTTATGTTAGGGATGATTTCAACACTATTCAATTTCCTCACCATGGAAAAGGATCTCCACTAAATTTCTTCTCCATCTACCTGGAGTTATATAAGCACAAATTTGTTTCTCACTACCTTTGACCCCAGGACCTCCTGGTATTTGAGAAGATTCAATGATATTTGTGAGAGGAATTTCACCTGGATTATCTATTGTAAGTGTGCAGTTCTGCTCACTTGGTCTATCTGCTCCATTTAAGGCTTTGTTCTGTCAGATCAAAGACTGGACTTAACCTCACAGACATTGAAGATTTGATTATTTATTTGACACTGCACCTGAAACAGAAACACACAACTTCTGCATTTTGTCAAGAGGAACCCTGTTGCTGTATTTTATTTTTAATATTAAGTATTTCATGTATTTCTTTGATCCTGCCAATTCTAGCTTCCATCTATGTTTCCGTTACCTTGGTGTGTTAGCTTCATGTCACTGTGACAAATATTTGAGACAATAAAATTTAAAGAGGAAAAGTTTATCTTGGCTCAGATTTGGAGGTTCAAATTCCTGATTGGTGGGCCCTGTTTCTCTTCAGCCTGGGATGAGGCAGCATCTTGGGGGAGCACCTGGGAGAATGAAACTGCTCACCTTATGACCGGGAAGTGACCTGGCTAGGGTTCCGCAGTCTCCATCAAGATCATAGCTTCAGTGTTGTAAGGACCTCACACTGGGCCTTACCTCTCCAAGTGTCAATCGCTTCCTAATAGTGGAAGCTGAGGAATGATCCTTTGCCATGTGGATCTTGGGGAGTACTGAGTACCACTAAATAGTAGTACTCAGCAATGTTTGAGACAAGAATCCAGATTTTTCTCTTCTAATTCCTCACTCCAAGTTAGCTCCTGACCCCATATTAGTGGTGGTGGTTGTGGGCGAACTAACGAAAGGGAAGCAGCTCATCCCTTGAGACCGGTGTGTGGCAGAAGAGGAAGTGTCAAAACAAAGGTAATCCCATCCAAATATTTGATTCTAGTGGAGCAAGCCATGGTAGTTCTGGGTTTCCCAGATACCCAAAAAGCCGAACACACACAGCCAAGATGAGGATAACAGTTCTCAGCTGTGACTGTGGACTAAAGATTGATGTGAGAGCAAGCAATCTGAAGAAGTTCTCATTGGCTCAACCATTGTTCCCAAGTGTGTGACAGTATTTTCTGATGGCTCTCCTTACTACTAGTACCACACTTCAAATAACATAAATGAGACTACAGCCATTCCTCTGCTGAGAATTTGCTGTGTGCTGTGGCCTGAGACCAGACAACCAAAATCTTATACTGATGTTGTGGCCCCTGCCTGATTGTGCAGCCCTGGTCTGTCTGCCACATGTTCACTGCTCCATAGTCTCCCGGACTTAGTGCAGCATGTTTGCCTGTGCCAAATTCTTTCTTGGCAGCAGTTCCTTGACCGTGTTGTTTTTCTTGCCTGGAAAGCTCTTTGTCCTACTAATTCTTCAGGTTTTTATCTTAATATCATTTTCTTGGAAAGACCACTTCTGCTAGTCTGTTTCACAACACTGTGTTCTTTCTATTGTCTGAATTGTGATTGGGAATGGTATGTTCATTGAAGAATACGATTAGCATATATACACATTTATATGTCTTCATCGATAGATAGCAATACTGGCAAAGGTAAGGGGATTTATTTTACTTTCCACCAAACTTCCAAGAATTGGCATGTGTATCATGGAGCTAAGATCAAGACAAGAAGCTCAGGCTTAGATCACATACAGCACAGAGCCAAGTATCCCTAAGCCGGAAAGCCCAATACTTCAGGAGAAAAATCATGCAGCAAACACCTGGCAGACAGGACAAGGTCATGAAGTTTTTGTGTTTAAAATTTAGAGGAGGCATCTGGGTTGTTTCCAGGTTCTAGCTATTACAAATAAGGCTGCTATGAACATAGAGGAGGAAACTTCCTCATGATTCTGTGAGGAGACATTTGGTTGTATACCCAGAAGTGATATGGCTGGGTCCATGAGGGACTGTTATATAGGGACACCCCACCCCAGAGAAATGGGATGGAAGGGTTAGGGAGTTAAAAAAAAATGAAATGTGAAGTTTTGTCCTTTTGCTACTAATTGTCATAAACTGTTTAGGATAATTAAGAAATGCAAACTAATAGTCATGCAAGCTGGTTATTGTGTTAGGTACTATGACAGTCTATTATAGTTATTTTCTAAGCTAATCAGAAATAAAGCTGCTAAGAGACAAGCAACATCTGCTTATCCTAATATAAGAGATAGATAGGGCCTCTTCAAAAACCTCAAGAGATCTGCAGAATATGGCATTCAAAGATGTTTTCTTTGGGGGCCAAGATGGTGGCGAACTGCATGGATGCATTTTGAATGTGGGAGAGAAGAGCCATAGAAAACACAGAGTTGTTGGACTCTGTGCAAAAAACCGGAGGGTCTGGCCCCTCCAGGAACACTCACAGCTCCCAAGGGACTGTTAAAAGTCCCAGGGCAAGGCTCTCCCCCCATCTCTCGCAGACACAGAAGCCACTAAATCCGGGATTCGGTAACTCCCATTTGGAGAGGCACCTGGTAAGATCAGTCCCAACACACAGCAGGCAGAATTAAAGGCCACATGGCGATCACCCACTAGCCTACTGGGCTTCCCACACCTCAGGAGGACCTTATAACTACTTAGGAAACTTTGCAGAATAGTTGAAGTCTTAACAAGGAAGAAAAAGGGCGCTCGGCGGGTGATCCGCAGCCGCTCGAGGCAGAGCGGGAGGCCGGCGGGCAGAGCAGTCGGGGTGGGAAGCGGGTGCAGGCGGGCGTGGCTGAAGCCCTGTGCACCCACAGCAAAGCAGCTAGGGAGGGAGGCCGGCTCAGGCGGCGGGAGGGGCCGAAGCCCCACGCACCCATGGCAAAGCAGCTAGGGAAGGAGGCCCGCTCAGGCAGCAGGCGGGGCCGAAGCTCCGCCCACCCATGGCTGAGCAGATAGGGAGGGAAGCAGCCAGGCCTGTGGCGGAGAAGCCTAGTGGGAAACCAGAAGCCAGGGGACCATAGCTGTATTCTAGTAAACCCAGACATATTAGGTGTAGAGCCAGGCCCTGTCAGCCTCCGTGAAGACAAACAAAGCCCTAAAATCTGTGCCTGGGCAAACAGGTCCATACCAACAGAACCATTACAGGCTGATCACTCAGTGTGAAACATACAGAAGTCTGAACTGGGAGGAGTGAAACAATCCCGGACCATTACTCACTACCTGGGAATAGGCTGCACCAGCTCACAGCGCTTCAGGCTATTAAAACCACAGTGACCCTGAGATGCCCCTGTAAGCAACGACAGATAGCCAAGCAATTCGACTCCTTCACCAAAGCATCCCCTGTGGATCCAAGCACAGAAAACGACAAGAACAGACAGCTAAACACACCCACATGGCCAAAGGTCCAAGAAAAAATAGAAATCAAGGAAATATGACTCCAACAAAGCAGAATTATCCTAGCTAATCCAATTCGGATGACCACACACCAACAGTAACACATGAAAACGATGACAATTCTGCATTATGGAAAGTGATAGAGTCCCTTCAAGAAGAACTTAAATCTATGAAGGAATTCAAAGAAGCCACAATTTTACAAGCCAAAACAATGAACAACACCATTAAAGAGCTCCAAGCCAAGGTGACAGAGCTTGAACAGGAAAAGGACAAAGCAATGAAAGATTTTCATACAAAAACAAGCAAGCTGGAGAAGGAAATATACAAAACGAACAAAACCATACAAGACATGAAAATAGAAATAGAAACAATAAAGAAAACACAGTCAGAGTTAAAAGAGGAAGTGGAGAACCAAGGGAAGAGAACAGGAACTACAGATGTGAGTATCAACAATAGGATGCAAGAGATAGAAGACAGGATCTCAGGCATGGAAGATTCAGTGGAAGAAATCAGTACAACATCCAAAGAAAATGAGAAGGCGAAAAAATCTCTCACCCACAACATCCAAGAAATCAAGGACTCAATGAAAAGGCGGAACCTAAGAATCATAGGCATAGAGGAAAGAGAAGACTCCCAACTCCAAGGTCCAGGAAATATCTTCAACAAAATCATAGAAGAAAACTTCCCAAACCTGAAAAAAGAGATGTCAATAAAAATCCTAGAGGCTTACAGACCACCGAACAGATTAGATCAGAAAAGAAACTCCTCTCGCCACATAATAATTGAAACACCAAATGTACAGAACAAAGAAAGAATATTAAAAGCTGTAAGAGAAAAAGGTCAAGTCACATATAATGGCAGACCCATCAGAATTACACCCGACTTCTCCTCAGAAACTTTAAAAGCTAGAAGGGCCTGGACAGATATCCTACAAGTCCTGAGAGATCATAGGTGACCAGCCAGACTACTATACCCAGCAAAACTCTCTATCAACATACATGGAGAAAACAAGATATTCCATGACAAAATCAAAATTACACAATATCTCCCCACAAATCCAGCCCTACAGAAAATCCTAGAAGGAAAATTCCATCCCAGAGAAGAAAACTTCACCTAAGAAAACAAAGGGAATAGAAAACCCCTCAGCAACTAAACCAAAAGAGGCACAGGACCATCACCTATACCAAACAAATGGGAAATAACAACCCCAGGTCACTAATATCCATCAACATCAATGGACTCAACTCCCCAATAAAAAGACACAGATTTACAGAGTGGATCCGCAAGCAAGACCCGTCCTTTTGCTACATACAAGAAACACATCTCACTACCAAAGATAGACACTGCCTCAGAGTAAAGGACTGGGAAAAGGTTTTCTAAGCAAATGGACCCAGGAAGCAAGCTGGAGTAGCCATCCTAATATCAAACAAAACAGACTTCCAACTAAAGTTAATGAAAAAAGACAAAGAAGGGCATTATATACTCATTAAAGGGAATATTCATCAAGAGGAAATCTCAATACTGAACATCTATGCTCCAAATACAAAGGCACCTACTTTCGTAAAAGAAACACTTTTAAATCTTAATCACACGTCGATCACAACACATTAGTAGTGGGAGACTTCAACACCCCACTCACAACAATGGACAGATCATCAAGACTGAGGCCAAACAGAGAAATATTGAGTCTAACAGAGATCATGAAACAAATGGACCTAACAAATATCTACAGAACGTTTCACCCAAACACAAAGGAATACACCTTTTTCTCAGCACCCCACGGAACCTTCTCCAAAATCGACCACATAGTTGGACACAAAGATAGTCTCAATAGATACAAGAAAATTGAAATAACACCTTGTATCTTATCAGACCACCATGCAATAAAGCTGGTCTTCAACAGCAAAAGAATCAACAGAAAGCCTACACACACATGGAAATTGAACAGCTCCTTACTGGATAACCACTGGGTCAGGGAAGAAATAAAGAAGGAAATCAAAGACTTCTTAAAAATCCAACGACAATGAAGACACAACATACCCAAACCTATGGGATTCATTGAGAGCTGTGCTACGAGGAAAGTTCACAGCACTAAGTGCATTCAAAAAGAAAATTGTGACAGCTCATATTAGTGAATTAACAGCTAAGCTGGATGAATTGGAAAAAAAAGAAACAAACACGCCCAAGAGGAGCAGAAGGCAGGAAATCATCAAACTTAGGGCTGAAATCAACAACTTAGAATCAAAAAGAACTATACAAAGAATCAATGAAACCAAGAGTTGGTTCTTTGAGAAAATCAACAAAATAGACAGACCCCTAGCCAAATTAACTAAAAGGCAAAGGGAAAGAACCCAAATCAACAAAATCAGAAATGAAAAGGGAGAAATAACAACAGACATTGAGGAGATCCAGAAAATATTCGGGTCCTACTTTAAAAATCTATACTCCACCAAATTTGAAAACCTAAGCGAAATGGACAATTTCCTCGATAAATTCCACCTACCAAAACTAAATCAAAATCAGATTAACAGGTTAAACAGCCCAATAACCCCTAAGGATATAGAAACAGTCATTAATAACCTTCCAACCGAAATAAGCCCAGGGCCAGATGGCTTTAGCACAGAATTCTACCGGATCTTCAAAGAGGAACTAACACCATTACTCTTCAAACACTTCCACCACATAGAAACAGAAAGAACACTGCCAAACTCATTCTATGAGGCTACTGTCATTCTGATTCCTAAACCACACAAAGACCCAACAAAGAAAGAGAACTTCAGACCAATCTCCCTCATGAACCTAGATGCAAAGATACTTAATAAAATACTAGCAAACCGAATTCAAGAACACATCAAAAATATCATACATCAAGATCAAGTAGGCTTCATCCCAGGAATGCAGGGATGGTTCAATATACGAAATTCTATCAATGTAATTCACCATATAAACAGATGAACGAAAAAAAACCACATGATAATCTCGCTAGATGCACAAAAATCATTTGACAAAATCCAACACCCCTTCATGCTAAAAGTTCTGGAGAGAACGGGCATACAAGGACCATACCTAGAAATAATAAAGGCAATATACAGCAAGCCAGTGGCCAACATCAAATTAAATGGAGAGAAGCTTGAAACATTACCTCTAAACTCAGGGACAAGACAAGGATGTCCACTTTCACCATTTCTCTTCAATATAGTACTTGAAGTTCTTGCTAGAGCAATAAGACAACTAAAGGAAATCAAAGGGATAAACATTGGAAATGGGGGGGAAAGATGGCGGCGATCTACACTGACGCATTTTGAATGCGGGGGGGAAAAAGAGCCATAAAAAACACAGAGTTATTGGGCACTGTGCAAAAACTGGAGGGGCTAAACCCTCCCGGGAACACTCACAGCTCCCAAGGGACTGTTAAAAGTCCCAGGGTAAGGCTCTCTCCCCATCTCTTGCAGACACGGATGCCACTAAACCCGGGATTCGGGAACTCCCATTTGGAGAGGCGCCTGGTAAGATCGTCCCCAACTCACAGCAGGCAGAATCAGAGGCCACTTGGCGATAGTTCACTAGCCTATTGTACTCCCCACACCTCAGGTAGAACTTATACCCACTTAAAAAATTTTGTGAGATAGTGGAAGTTTTAGCAAGGAACAAACAGGGGGCTCAGCGGGTGGTCCGCAGGCGCTCGTGAAGCAGAGGGCAGGAGGTTCCCAGAGAGCACGGGAAGACGGGAACACAAAGGTGGGCAGGAGGAGCCGAATCCCGCGCACTCATGGCAGCGCAGCTGGGGAGGGAGACCAGTTGGCAGGGCCAAATCCCCCCGAACCCGCGGCAGGACAACTGGGGAGAGAGTCAGGCGTGGGCGGGGCCAGGGACCCGCCCACCCATGGCTGAGCTGCTGGGGCGAGAGGACCACTCTGGTGGCCGGGGGATCCCGGGCTCTGTGCACCCATGGCCGAGCAGCCAGGGAAGGAGACCCGCGGCTGCGCAGACAGGGAGGGAATCAGGCACAGAGGCCAGGCCTGTGGCGAGAAGCCTAGTGAGAAACCAGAAATCGGGACCATAGCTGTATTCTGGAAAATCCAGACATATTAGGTGTGGAGCCAGACCCTGTCAGCCTCCATGACGACAAACAAAGCCCACAGAATCTGTGCCTGGGCCAACAGGTCCATACCATCAGAACCATTACAGGCTGATAACTCAGAGTGCAACATAGAGAAGTCTGAATTGGGAGCAGTGAAACAATCCTGGTCCATTACTCACAACCTGGGAATGGGCTGCACCAGCTCAAAGTGCCTCAGGCGATTAAAACCACAGTGACCCTGCAATCCCCCTGGTAAGCAACAACAGATAGCCAAGTAACTCGTCCCCTGCACCAAATCATCCACTGTGGATCCAAGCACAGAAAACGACAAGAACAGGCAGCTAAACACATCCAATGGCCACAGGTTAAAAAAAAAATAGAAATCAAGGAAATATGACTCCAACAAAGCAGAATCATCCTAGCTCATCCAATTCGGATGACCTCACACCAACAGAAACACATGAAAACATTGACAATTCTGCATTATGGAAAGTGATAGAGTCCCTGCAAGAAGAACTTAAATATATGAGGGAATTCAAAGAAGCCACAATTCTACAAGTCAAAACAAGGAACAACACCATTAAAGAGCTCCAAGCCAGGGTGACAGGCTTGAACAGGTAAGGAAAAAGCAATGAAAGATTTTCATACAAAAACAAGCAAGCTGGAGAAGAAAATGTACAAAATGAACAAAACCATACAAGACATGAAAATAGAAATAGAAACAATAAAGAAAACACAGTCAGAGTTAAAAGAGGAAGTGGAGAACCAAGGGAAGAGAACAGGAACTACGGATGTGAGTATCAACAATAGGATGCAAGAGATGGAAGACAGGATCTCAGGCATGGAAGATTCAGTGGAAGAAATCAGTACAACATCCAAAGAAAATGAGAAGGTTAAAAAATCTCTCACCCACAACATCCAAGAAATCAAGGACTCAATGAAAAGACGGAACCTAAGAATTATAGGTATAGAGGAAAGAGAGGACTCCCGACTCCAAGGTCCAGGAAATATCTTCTACAAAATCTTAGAGGAAAACTACCCAAACCTGAAAAAAGAGATGCCAATAAAAATCCAAGAGGCTTACAGAACACCAAACAGATTAGACCAGAAAAGAAACTCCTCTCGCCACATAATAAGTGAAAAGCCAAATATACAGAACAAAGAAAGAATATTAAAAGTTCTAAGAGAAAATGGTCAAGTCATATACAATGGCAGACCCATCAGAATTACACCTGACTTCTCCTCAGAAACTTTAAAAGCTAGAAGGGCCTGGTCAGATATACTACAAGTCCTGAGAGATCATAGATGCCCAGCCAGAATACTTTACCCAGCAAAACTCTCTATCAACATGGATGGAGAAAACAAGGTATTCAATGACAAAATCAAATTTAAACAATATCTACCCACAAACCCACACCTACAGAAAATCCTAGAAGAAAAATCCCAACCCAGAGAAGGAAACTCCACTCAAGAAAACAAAGTGAATAGAAAACCCCTCAGCAACTAAACCAAAAGAGGCACAGGACCACCACCTATACCAAACTAATGGGAAATAACAACCCCAGGTCACTAATATCCATCAACATCAATGGACTCAACTCCCCAATAAAAAGACATAGGTTTATAGACTGGATCCGCAAGCAAGACCCTTGCTTATGCTGTATAAAAGAGACACATCTAAGTACAAAAGATAAACACTGCCTCAGAGTAAAGGACTGGGAAAAGGTTTTCCAAGCAAATGGACCCAGGAAGCAAGCTGGAGTAGCCATCCTAATATCAAACAAAACAGACTTCCAACTTAAGTTAATGAAGAAAGACAAAGAAGGGCACTATATACTCATTAAAGAGAATATTCATCAAGAGGAAATTTCAATACTGAACATCTATGCCCCAAATACAAAGGCACCTACTTTCGTAAAAGAAACACTTCTAAAACTTAAAGCGCACGTCGATCACAACACATTAGTAGTGGGAGACTTCAACACCCCACT
>CAJQZJ010034238.1:1428241-1476585 GCA_907164525.1 Lophiomys imhausi
CCTTTTTCTCAGCACCCCACGGAACCTTCTCCAAAATCGACCACATAGTTGGTCACAAGGATAGTCTCAATAGATACAATAAAATTGAAATAACCCCTTGTATCTTATCAGACCACCACGGAATAAAGCTGGTCTTCAACAGCAAAAGAATCAACAGAAAGCCTACACACACATGGAAATTAAACAGCTCCTTACTGGATAACCACTAGGTCAGGGAAGAAATAAAGAAGGAAATCAAAGACATCTTAAAATCCAATGACAATGAAGACACAACATACCCAAACCTATGGGATACATTGAAAGCTGTGCTACGAGGAAAGTACATAGCACTAAGTGCTCTCAAAAAGAAAATTGTGACAGCTCATATTAGTGAACTAACAGCTAAGCTGGGTGAATTGGAAAAAAAAGAAACAAACACTCCCAAGAAGAGCAGAAGGCAGGAAATCATCAAAGTTAGGGCTGAAATCAAAAACTTAGAATCAAAAAGAATTATACAAAGAATCAATGAAACCAAGAGTTGGTTCTTTGAGAAAATCAACAAAATAGACAGACCCCTAGCCAAATTAACTAAAAGGCAAAGGGAAAGAACCCAAATCAACAAAATCAGAAATGAAAAGGGAGAAATAACAACAGACATTGAGGAGATCCAGAAAATATTCGGGCATTACTTTAAAAATCTATATTCCACTAAATATGAAAACCTAAGCGAAATGGACAATTTCCTTGATAAATTCCACCTACCAAAACTAAATCAAAATCAGATTAACAGCTTAAACAGCCCAATAACACCCAAGGAAATAGAAACAGTCATTAATAATCTTCCAACCAAAAAAAGCCCAGGGCCAGATGGCTTTAGCACAGAATTCTACAGGACCTTCAAAGAGGAACTAACACCATTACTTTTCAAACACTTCCACCACATAGAAACAGAAAGAACACTGCCAAACTCATTCTATGAGGCCACTGTCATTCTGATTCCTAAACCACACAAAGACCCAACAAAGAAAGAGAACTTCAGACCATTCTCCCTCATGAACATAGATACAAAGATACTTAATAAAATACTAGCAAACCGAATTCAAGAACACATCAAAAGTATCATACACCATGATCAAGTAGGCTTCATCCCTAGAATTCTGGGATGGTTCAATATACGAATGTCTAACAATGTAATTCACCACATAAACAAGATGAAAGAAAAAAACCACATGATAATCTCACTAGATGCAGAAAAAGCAGTTGACAAAATCCAACACCCCTTCATGCTAAAAGTTCTGGAGAGAACGGGCATACAAGGACCATACCTAGAAATAATAAAGGCAATATACAGCAAGCCAGTAGCCAACATCAAATTAAAGGGACAGAAGCTGGAAGCATTTCCTCTAAACTCAGGGACAAGACAAGGATGTCCACTTTCACCATATCTCTTCAATCTAGTACTTGAAGTCCTTGCTAGTGCAATAAGACAACTAAAGGAGATCAAAGGGAAAAAATTGGAAATGAAGAAGTCAAATTATCCCTATTCGCAGATGATATGTTAGTATACATAAGCGACCCCAAAACCTCCACCAAAGAACTCTTACAGCTGATAAACAACTTCAGCAGGGTGGCTGGATACAAAATTAACTCAAAAAAATCAGAAGCCCTTCTTTATACACCAAACAAATATACTGAGAAAGAAATAAGGGAAACAACCCCCTTCACAATAGCCACAAACAACATAAAATACCTGGGGGTAACTCTAACCAAGCATGTAAAGGACCTATATAACAAGAACTTCAAGGCCCTGAAGAAAGAAATGGAAGAGGCCTTTAGAAGATGGAAAGATCTCCCATGCTCATGGATAGGTAAGATCAACATAATAAAAATGGCTATCCTACCAAAAGCAGTATATAGATTCAATGCAATTCCTATCAAAATACCAACACAATCCTTTATAGACCTGGAAAAAGCTAGTCTCAACTTCATATGGAACAACAAAAAGCCCAGAATAGCTAAATCAATCCTGTCCATTGAAAAAACATCTTGAGGTATCACCATCCCAGATTTCAAGCTGTACTACAGAGCAACAGTGTTAAAAACAGCATGGTACTGGTGTAGAAACAGACCAGTGGATCAATGGAATCGAATTGAAGACCCAAACAAGGACCCACACACCTATGGCCAACTAATCTTTGACAAAGAAGCAAAAACCGTACAATGGAAGAAGGACAGTATCTTCAACAAATGGTGTTGGTCCAACTGGATGTCCACTTGCAAAAGAATGAAATTAGACCCATACCTATCACCTTGTACAAAACTTAATTCCAAGTGGATCAAAGACCTTAACATAAGGCCGGCCACACTGAAGATACTAGAAGAAAAATAGGAGAAACCCTCGAACTCATTGGCACAGGTGACAACTTCCTGAACAGAACACCAACAGCTCAGGACCTGAGATCAACAATCAATAAATGGGACCTCATGAAACTGAAAAGCTTCTGTAAGGCAAAGGACACTGTCATTCAAACAAAACGGCAACCTACAGACTGGGAGAAAATCTTCACCAACCCCACATCTGTTAGAGGGCTATTACCTAAAATCTACAAAGAACTCAAGAAACTAAATGCCAAGAAACCAAATAATCCAATCAAAAAATGGGAGATGGAGCTAAATAGAGAATTCACAAAGGAGGAATCCCTAAGGGCTGAGAGACACCTGAAGAAATGTTCAACATCCTTAATCATCAGAGAAATGCAACTCAAGACGACCCTGAGATTCCACCTAACACCTGTTAGAATGGCTAAGATAAAGAGCTCAAATGATAGCGCATGCTGGCGATGGTGTGGAGAAAGGGGAACCCTACTCCATTGCTGGTGGGAGTGCAGGCTTGTGCAACCACTATGGAGGTCTGTCTGGTGATATCTTAGAAATCTAGGAATAACCTTGCCTCAGGACCCAGCCATACCACTTCTGGGTATACACCCAAAGGACCTCTCACGGAGAAATAGGGAAGTCTCCTCATCTATGTTCATAGCAGCCTTATTTGTAATAGCTAGAAATTGGAAACAACAGAGATGTCCCTCAACTGAAGAATGGATTAAAAAACTGTGGTACATCTATACAATGGAATATTACTCAGTTATCAGAAACAATGAAATCATGCAATTTGCAACCAAATGGATGGATCTAGAGGAGCTCATCCTGAGTGAGCTAACCCTGTCACAGAAGGATGCACATGGCATCTATTCACTTATAGTAGGATTTTAACTATATCGTACAGGATATCTGTACTACAACCAACACACCAAAAAGAATATGGACATAATTTTTTTTTTATCTTTTTCTTTTTCCTTCTTTTTTTCTTTTTTCTTTTTTTCTTTTTTCTTTTTCCTTTTCCCTTCTCTTTTTCCTCTCTTTTTTTGGTTGATATTCTTTGTTTTTGTGGGTTTGTGTGTTTGTTGGTCTTTTTTTAGTATACCCAAGTAACAAGGAGACACCTTTCACTGGCAGTACTGCCTCGTAGGCCCCCGGTGATTGAAGAGGCTCTTGGCCCTCATATGACTCCTGATCTGTGGTGAGAGACTGTTAGGCAGGGACACTCCACCCCAGAGGAACAAGATGGAAGGGGCAGGGGGTAGAGCATGGGAGGTTGGGGCTGGGAAGCGGGAAAAGAAGACAATATGATAAGGACGTAACCTGAAGCAACAAACAAATACATTTATTAACTAAAAAATAAAAGGGGGGGGCAGGTGCCAGGGCTGAAACACTGTGAATGGAATAGAGGATACACCCATTCGGCCTGGTTTGGCAGACCTCCAGGTGTAGAGAAGACGTGGAGCTAAGGTAAAATACAAGAGAATTGTGGTATTGGCCCATGCCTTTGACTTCAGCGGAGACGGGGGGAGCACCGTAGAGTTGGTGGTCTTATGTATTCTGGAGTCATACGGAGCGGGGTGGTGAGGGTGCATACTCTTGGTCCCACCATTCATGAAGAGTACACCCATGGTCCCAGCTCCCAGCACACTGGAGATAGAAACGGTCAGATTTCGGAGCTCAAGGTCAGCCTGAGGCAGGGCAAACTCTAAACAGAGAAAGACTTCGATCCAGGAGTGGTGGTACACATCTTTGATCCCTTCAGATGGGAAGCACAGGTCTCTGATCCCAATAATTAGAGTTCAGAGACACACACATGGGATTTGGAGAGACCTAGGTTTGGAGGCTACTTACAAAAGGCCTTCTCGATGCAGGCAGATTGTCCTTTGGGATCTCAAAATATATACACTAGAGCTGGTTTAGCTCCAAAGTGACAGAATGATTTCTTCTTTAACTCGGATTGAAAGATAACGCTTTGTATGTTGTTAGATGGCCAAATTTGCTTCAGGAGAAGTACTACCTAGCCTCCCCCCCCCAAAAAAAAAAGAGGGCAATTGTCCCAGAGTTGGGATTGGGGCAGGGCTCTGCTCTTATCTTTCCAGGAGAATCGAAGCATCCATTAGGGGAGCCCGGGGACGGCTGGACAGCGGAAACCACAGCAGAGAGCAGAATCAGACACCAAGGAGGACGAGTGACCCAGTTGATTCTGCCTGGCAGACTTCCTCAATAGCTGTCTCCATCGGGGGCCTGCAACCACCACAGCAATCCAATGTCACGGGGCTGTTCAGCTCTACACAATGCCCCGGCAGGAATCTCAGTGAAGCCTGCAAGATCAGCTTCTGCCTACAAACCCCTTAGGTCATCTAAACAGCTGAGAACAGAAGGACTGAACATAAAAGGAGTGTACTAACATTTTAACCATTTTTTCCATTTGGGTTCAGGCCCCAAACAGGTCTACTATGACCCAAATCAGCAGGAAGTCACTTTAAGAGAGCGACGTCCCATGCCCAGAAGGTGGGGAAGGTGTTTCTCCGCCCTTCTTTTTGGTTATTTGAAGGATAACTGAAAACTCCGATATTTAGGGGAAGAGATTACAAGCTGATAAATGGTCCTGTTTAATGGGTTTTGGAGGTTAGCCCCAGGGACTTCCTACTTTTCCTTTTCTGTATCCTTCTTCCTCTCCTATGTAGGACTGCATAGGCTTGAGAAAAATGAGACATAGACATAGCACAGGAAGGTCCAAGAAGAAGGGGCAGATTATTGAATATGCCCTTACACCTTTGTATATTGATACAAAATTAGTAGTTTATTTGGCTAAAGTGGTATTGACCATTGTTTATTGTGCAAAAATAAGATTGTATTGGATTACATTGGTATTGATCTTTGTATATTGATACAAAATTAAGATTATAGTTGGCCACAATGGTATTGACCCTTGTATATGGACATAATATTAAGATTGTATTGGGCTACATAGGCATTGACCTTTGTATATTGATACATAATTAAGAGTATATTTAACCACAATTGAATAGATCTTTGTATACTGATACAAAATTAAAGGTAATGCTTCCTAATGGTATCATACCCAGAGACACTTAAAAATAAAATGTGAATCTCTGGCCTCTTGATACCAACTGTCTAAAATGGTCTAGGATAGTTAAGTAAAACAAACTCCTAGTCATGCAAACATGTCACTTTGTTAGCTACTATGACAGTCTATCACAGATATTCTCTAAACTACCCAGTAATCAAGTTTCTAAGAGACAAGCAACATTTGCTTATCTAAATACAAGAGATGGATAGGGCATCTTCAAAAACCTCAAGAGATCTGCAGAATATGGCATTCAAAGATGTTATCTTATATTAAGATTTTCTTTTTTTTTTGATATCGAGACATATCAGCACCTGACAGCACCCCTATTCTACTCCAAGTAGAAGATAAGCATCGAAGAACCTCCACTAGAAGATGGTTGAATTAGTGGCAAGCCTATCTCTTGGCATGAAAAAACCCCTTGCACCAAGTGCAGACAGACTGTTGTCCAAAAAGACACAACTTGGTAGCAGGGAAGTCGACAGCTTAACTCTGCCAAGACAGGGTACGTAAGTCCTTCATAATCCCTGCTCTACAACAAATGTCTGTCAGATAAACAGGACCCAAAGGCTGAAGACTGATACAGGAATGTATGGAGAGAAAATGGGAACTGTCCAGGCAGTCATTGGTATGTCCTTTCTTTGTTTTGGAAGCTGCAGGCCCTGCTCTTCCTACATAAGCAGATATATTTAGCCCTCTCAGGTCTCTGAGGTGGTTGAAGAATAGACAGCTAGAGTCTCATAGTTAAATTTTGAGTTGTTTAGGAATCAAGAGGGTGTTATAAATCTAAGAAGATACTCTTAAAAGTGTGTTGCAAGTTAGTATGAATGTTGAGTCAGATATAGACCTTTAAACTCATGGAGATGGTTAGATAGTAGAATGTTAAAGTCAGGGGCCAAATGTGTATAAACTGGACATTGGGAAGGTATATTGGGCCATTTAACTCTCACAAATGTGGCATATTAATATCTTTTGGTTTGTATAATACTTACTACTATAAGAGAAGGAACCATATGTTGGACTGAAAGGGGAAACTTCTGGGGGGAAGAGGGTGGAAGGGCGGGATAGGAAGGGGGAATAGGGAGGGGTTTGTGACTGAGATGTAACTTGAAGAAAAAAAAATAAAGTATTTAAAAATAAAATAAAAAAAACATTGGAAATGAAGAAGTCAAATTATCCCTATTCGCAGATGATATGTTAGTATCCATAAGCGACCCCAAAAACTCCACCAAAGAACTCATACAGCTGATAAACAACTTCAGCAAGGTGGCTGGATGCAAAATTAACTCAAAAAAATCAGAAGCCCTACTTTATACAACAAACAAGCAAAATACCGAGAAAGAAATAAGGGAAACAACCACCTTCACAATAGCCACAAACAATATAAAATACCTGGGGGTAACTCTAACCAAGCAAGTAAAGGACCTGTACAACAAGAACTTCAAGCCCCTGAAGAAAGAAATGGAAGAGGCATTTAGAAGATGGAAGGATCTCCCATGCTCATGGATAGGTAGGATCAACATAATAAAAATGGCTATTCTACCAAAAGCAGTATATAGATTCAATGCAATTCCTATCAAAATACCAACACAATTCTTTATAAACCTGGAAAAAGCTGTACTCAACTTCATATGGAACAACAAAAAGCCCAGAATAACTAAATCAATCCTGTACAATAAAAAAGCATCTGGAGGTATCACCATCCCAGATTTCAAGCTGTACTACAGAGCAATAATAATAAGAACAGCATGATACTGTTATAGAAACAGACCTGTGGATCAATGGAAACGAATTGAAGACCCAAACATGGACCCACACACCTATGGCCAACTAATCGTTGACAAAGAAGCCAAAACCGCACAATGGAAGAAGGACAGCATCTTCAATACATGGTGCTGGTCCAACTGGATGTCTACTTGCAAAAGAATGAAATTAGACCCATACCTATCACCTTGTACAAAACTTAATTCCAAGTGGATCAAAGACCTTAACATAAGGCCGGCCACACTAAAGATACTAGAAGAAAAAGGAGGAGAAACCCTCGAACTCATTGATACATGTGACAACTTGCTGAACAGAACACCAACAGCTCAGGACCTGAGATCAACAATCAATAAATGGGACCTCATGAAACTGAAAAGCTTCTGTAAGGCAAAAGACACAGTCATTAGAACAAAACGGCAACCAACAGACTGGGAGAAAATCTTCACCAACCCCACATCTGATAGAGGGCTCTTATCTAAAATCTGCAAAGATCTCAAGAAACTAAATGCTGAGAAACCTAATAATCCAATCAAAAAATGGGAGACGGAGCTAAATAGAGAATTCACAAAGGAGGAATCCCTAATGGCCGGGAGTCACCTGAAGAAATGCTCAACATCCTTAATCATCAGAGAAATGCAACTCAAGATGACCCTGAGATTCCATCTCACACTTGTCAGAATGGCTAAGATAAAGGGCTCAAATGACAGCACATTGCGGCGAGGGTGTGGAGAAAGGGGAACCCTACTCCATTGCTGGTGGGAGTGCAGGCTTGTACAACCACTATGGAGGTCTGTCTGGAGATATCTTAGAAACCTTGGAATAACTTTGCCTCAGGACCCAGCCATACCACTTCTGGGTATACACCCAAAGGACACCTCACGGAGACATAGGGAAGTCTACTCATCTATGTTCATAGCAGCCTTATTTGTAACAGCTAGAAACTGGAAACAACCCAGATGTCCCTCAACTGAAGAATAGATTAAAAAATTGTGGTACATCTATACAATGGAATATTACTCAGCTATAAGAAACAATGAAATCATGCAATTTGCAACCAAATGGATGGATCTAGAGGAGCTCATCCTGAGTGAGCCAACCCAGACTCAGAAGGATGCACACGGCATCTATTCACTTATAGTAGGATTTTAGCTATATCGTACAGGATATCTGTACTACAACCAACACACCAAAAGGAACATAGACATAAACATTTTTTTTCATTTCTTTTTCTTTTTCCTCTCTTTTTTTTTTGTTGTTGTTCTTTGTTTTTGTGGGTTTGTTCTTTATTTTAGTTTTCCCCCCATAGCAAGGAGACACCTTTCACTGGCAGTACTGCCTCGTAGGCCCCCGGTGTATGAAGAGGCTCTTGGCCCTCATATGACTCCTGATCTGTGGTGAGAGACTGTTATGCAGGGACATGCCACCCCAGAGGATCAAGACGGAAGGGTCAGGGGGTAGTGCATGGGAGGGTGGTTCTAGGAAGCGGGAAAAGAGGACAATATTATAAGGATGTAACCTGTAGAAACAAACAAATAAATTTATTAATTAAAAAAAGCAGGTAACAACGTTAAAACACTGTAAATAAAATAAAGGTTACAGCCATTCAACCTGGTTTTATAAACCTCCAAGTGTCGAAAAAACATAGAGCTAAGGTAAAATACAGGAGAAATGTGGTGTTAACATATGCCTTTAACTTCAGCAGAGACAGGAGGAGCACCATAGAGTTAGTGGACTTATAAATTCTAGAGTTACACAGAACAGGGTGGTGAGGGTACACACCCTTAATCCCATCATTCAAGAAGAGTACACCCTTAACCCCAACACACTAGAGACAGAAACAGGCAGATCTCAGAGCTCAAGGTCAGCCTGATACAAAACAAACTCTAAATAGAGAAAAACTTCGATCCAGGAGTGGTGGAACACATCTTTAATCCCTTCAGATGGGAACCACAGGTCTCTGATCCCAATAATTAGAATGCAGAGACACACACATAGGATTTGGAAAGACCTAAGTTTAAAAGCTACTTACAAAAGGCCCACTCAATACAAACAAATTGTCCTTTGAGATCTCAAAATATATACACTAAAGCTGGTTTAGCTCCAAAATATCAAAATAATTTCTTCTTTAATCCAGATTGAAAGGTAATACTTTATATATTGTCAAAAAACCAAATTTGCTTCAGGAGAAATATTACCTGACCCCCACCCCCCCAAAAAAAAAGGTAATTTTCCCAGAGTTAGGATTAGGGCAGGGCTCTGTTCTTATCTTTCCAGGAGAATCATAGCATCCATTCAAGGAACCCAGGGACAACTGGACAACGGAAACCTCAGCAGAAAATAGAATCAGACACCAAAAGAAGACGAGTGACCCAGTTGATTCAGCTTGACAGACTCCCTCAATAGCTGTCTCCATCAAAAGCCTACAACCACAACAACTAAATATCGCTAAGACCGTTCAGCTCTACACAATGCCCCAGCCAGAACCTCAGTAAAGCCTGGAAGTTCAGCTTCTGCCTACAAACTCCTTAGGACATCTAAACAGCTGAGAACAGAAGGACTGAACATAAAAGGATTGTACTAACATTTTTAACAATTTTTCCATTTTGGTTCGGGCCCCAAACAGGTTTAAATCAGCAGGAAGTCATTTTAAGAGAGCAACGTCCCATACCCAGAGGGTGGGGAGGGTGTTTCACCCCCCCCCCCGACTTTTTGGTTATTTTAAGGACAACTGAAAACTCTGTTACTTAGAGGAAGAGATTACAAGTTGTTAAATGATCCTGTTTAATGGGTTTTGGAGGTTAGACCCAGGGTATTCCTTCTTTCCCTATTCTGTATCCTTCTTTATCTCCTATGTAGGAATGCACGGACTTGAGAAAAATTGAGACATAGACATAGCACAGGAAGTGCCAAGAAGAAGGGTCAGATTATTGAATATGCCCTTATACCTTTGTATGTTGATACAAAATTAGTAGTATATTTGGCTAAAGTGGTATTGACCATTGTTTATTGTGCAAAAATAAGATTGTATTGGACTACGTCGGTATTGATATTTGTATAGTGATACAAAATTAAGATTATAGTTGGCCACAATGGTATTGACCCTTGTATATGGACGCAACATTAAGATTGTATTGGGCCACATAGGCATTGATCTTTGTATATTGATACAAAATTAAGAGTATATTTAGCCACATTTGAATAGATCTTTGTATATTGATACAAAATTAAAGGTAACGCTTCCTAATGGTATCGTACCTAGAGATACTTAAAAATGAAATGTGAAGCTCTGGCCTCTTGATAACAACCATCTTAAACTGTTTAGGATAGTTAAGAAAAACAAACTCCTAGTCATGCATGCATGTCACCTTGTTAGCTACTATGACAGTCTATCACAGATATTCTCTAAGCTATTCAGTAATCAAGTTGTTAAGAGACAAGCAACATTTGCTTATCTAAATACAAGATAAAGATAGGGCATCTTCAAAAACCCCAAGAGATCTGCAGAATATGGCATTCAAAGATGTGGTCTTAAATTAAGATTTTTTTTTTTTTTTGGTATCGTGACATATCAGCTCCTGACAGCACCCCCTATTCTACTCCAAGTAGAAGATAAGCATCGAAGAATCTCCAGTGTGAGATGGTTGAATTAGTGGCAAGCCTATCTCTTGGCATGAAAACACCCCTTGCACCAACTGCAGACAGACTGCTGTCCAAAAAGGACAAAACTTGGTAGCAGGGAAGTCGACAGCCTAGCTCTGCCAAGACAGGGTAGGTAAGTCCTTTATAATCCCTGCTCTACAATAAATGTCTGTCAGAGAAAAAGGACCAAAAGGCTGAAGACTGATGCTGGAATGTATGGAGAGAAAATGGGAACTGTCCAGGTAGTCTCTGGTTTGTCATTTCTTAGTATTGGAACCTGCAGGCCCTGCACTTCCTATATAATCAGATATATTTATCCCTCTCAGGTCTCTGAGGTGGTTGAAGAATAGACAGCTTGAGTCTCATAGCTAAATTTTGAGTTGTTTAGGAATCAAGAGGGCGTTCTAGATCTAAGAAGATGGTTATAATAGTGATGCAAGTTAGTATGACAGCTAAGTCAGTTATAGAACTTTAAACTCATGGAGATGGTTAGAAGGTAGAAGGTTAAAGTCAGGGGCCAAATATGTATGAACTGGACATTGGGAAGGTATACTGGGCCATTTAACTCTCATAAATGTGGCATATTTAATTCTGCTGTTCTGTATAGAATTTACTGTTATAAGAGAAAGAACCATTTTGTTGGATTGAAAAGGGAAGCTGTTGGGGGGTAAGAGGGTGGAAGGGTAGGACAGGAAGGGGGAATAGGGAAGGGTTTGTGACTGAGACGTAACTTGAAGAAAAAAATAAAGTACTTATATAAATAAAAAAAACAAAGATGTTTTCTTAACTTTAGATTTTTTTTTTATATCGAGACATATCAACTCCTGACAGCACCCCCTATTCTACTCCAAGTAGAAGATAAGCATCGAAGAATCTCCAGTGGGAGATGATTGAATTAGTTGCAAGCCTATCTCTTGGTAGGAAAAGCCCCTTGCTCCAACTATAGACAGAATGCTGTCCAAAAAGGACAAAACTTGGAAGCAGGTAAGTCGACAGCCTGGCTCTACCAAGACAGGGTAGGCAAGTCCTTCATAACCCCTGCTCTACAATCAATGTCTGTCAGAGAAACGGGGCCAAACGACTGAAGATCGATGCTGTAATGTATGGAGAGAAAATGGGAACTGTCCAGGCAGCCACTGGTATGTCATTTCTTAGTTTGGGAAGCTGCAGGCCCTGTACTTCCTATAAAATCAGATATATTTATCCCTCTCAGGTCTCTGAGGTGGTTGAAGAACAGATAGCTAGAGTCTCATAATTAAATTTTGAGTTGTTTAGGAGTCAAGAGAGTGTTATAGATCTAGGAAGATGCTTTTAAAATTGTGTTGCAAGTTAGTATGAATGTTGAGTTAGATATAGAACTTTAAACTCATGGAGATGGTTAGATAGTAGAATGTTAAAGTCAGGTGCCAAATACATATGGACTGGACATTGGAAATGTATGCTAAGCCATATAACCCTCATAACTGTGGCCTATTTATTTCTGTTGTTTTGTATTGTATCTATTATTATAAGAGAAAGAGTCATTTGTTGCACTGAAAGGGGGAGTTGTTGGGGGAAATAAGCTATACCTTAAACTTTAAAAAAATAAAAGGGAAGAGGATGGGGGGTTGAGGGTGGGAGGGTGGGACTGGAGGGGGAAGTAGGGAGGGGATTGCCATTGAGACGTAACTTGAAGAAAAAAAATTTTGAGGAGGCACACAGATAAAAATACTGGGGAAGGCTGATAGTGCCAAATAGGGAGGGCCAGAACATCAGCAAGGTAGTAGACAGTAAACAGCGACACCAGAAATACCACACTGCAGTGGCTCAACTTCCAAGACTCTACTGTGGGATCCATGTCATACCTTTAGCCTAAAGTGCTCTGTGCTCCCCTTTTTACAGACTGTCTGGAACATCTGCATTTGATTAGTTTCCCTGGCTGTGGATGTGTAGTCAGCACACTCTTCCAGCCAGAGCACACTGTGCAAAGGCTGCATGGCAATCTTTGGCATTCACTGTAAATTGCATAACCAGAAAAGTTCCCTTCTCTTCCCAGAGGCTCATAGTTGGGTGACAGAACATTCTCATCCATTTTAAGTGAGTCATGTTGTCTTAAATGATCCTTGGGCTGAAAAGCCCACACTAGTAATAAAGAAAAAAATCATTCAAGGCTGCTTTTATAATATATATATATATATATATGTGTGTGTGTATATATGTGTGTGTATTTATATTTCTAGAGACTATTCAACCTTATCATGGAGAAAGTAGCAAAAGTCATGACCTGACATCTCATAGGGCCAATGAAACAAAGCCTGCGTGAATAAGACATTGTAGACAACGTAAAAATGATTTCCTTTTCTAACATAAATGGGGCAGCTTTGAATGAATAGATTACTTTATTGATCAAACTTTTTTCCTTGAGGTTTTTCCTCAGGTATTCTCAGAAAGTCATAAAAAAGAGGAGACAAGGTCTGTCCACTTTTCCTATTGAGCCATTTTGCCCAATTCAGTAAGTGTTTCAGATTTCTTGAGGAAATAGAATGCTTTTCTTCGTTGACATGCATCCCATTCACTAGGAAATTTTATTTGATATTGAGGAGTTAAAATTCAGTTTTATTTCCCCTCCCTTCCTCCTTTTATTCCCTCCTGTTTCTAAGTGTCTCTGAGAAGAGCCCAGCACTTGGGAAATACCAGAGTTCTTTGGGAGGGATGAAGTGATCCCTTCCAACAGTTCAGCTTATGGGGAGAAGTGGCACACAGTGGGAGTAAACAAGAAAATACCCAGGGACCTGTAGTTAAGTTCATTATTGAAAAATATTTTCTTCTCACCCTTACAAGAGAGATAGCCTTTCCTAGAACTTTTCTTGGTGCTCAAAAAGGAATTTTCAACATTTTCTTTCACATAAGCACACATTTTTATAATTTTGTCTTAAAAATATTTAGTTTTAAATATCTATATATGGATGTTATGTATACACCCATGTGCAGTGTCCAAGCAGGTCAAAGGAAAGTATTTGATCCTCCAGAACTGGAGTTATAGTAGTTATTAACTGTCATATGGGTGCCTGGAACCAATCTGAGTCTCCTTCAAGAGCAACAAGGGTTCTAAAACCGTGGGACTTCTCTCTACCCTGGCAAGAATATTTCTTTACTAAAAAGAAAATACTTCCCCCCAGCTATAAAATTGCCACCAAACTTACAGTAAACAGAGCTACAGGGAAGCTCTAGTTCTCATCAGCGTGGACGGCCCAGCATGGGCTGTTTGAGTTGGAACCAGTGGTTTATAGGCCATCACCTTGTCAAGCTCTGAGGGTGAGAGGCAATTTAACCAAGAGGTCCTTAGTAAGTATGTGGTTTCTGTGGCAGTCTATGGTTAAACTGGAAATTGCCAACAAGGACTGCCCTTGCTGGGTTTTCTTGTCCTGTGGTTGTGAAGGGAGAAAGTACTTCTTTCTCTACCGTCATGTCCTCCATGGTTGGGGGAACCTGGATTCCTTTTCCACCTCAGCAGCCTTGGAAGCACTCACAGAAAGCATATACTATGAACCATAGCTGGTGTGGCCTTTCTAGTTAAAAATTTGGGAGACCCAAGGGAGTGCTGTTTCATTAATCATTAGAGAGGACATACCTACCAGGTAGCAAGAGCTAAAGATTGGAAGCTCAGATGAGCACCATTCCTCCAAAATTCTTGTGGTTGACTTAGAAAAGGATAGGCTAGAATGTGCAATGTTCTGAAAAGGCAGTTTTTATGATAAAATTCTCTCACCAGGACATTTTTTAAAAGAAAATTTTAGAGGAAAAGCCTTAGGAAATCATATTCATAGGCGTTATACAGTTTTGAAGCCCATATTTTAAAATAGTACTTAACAAAGTTTGAAGAAGCAATCTTTAGCAAGTTTAGAGTAGAGTGAGAGTAAATGTGAAAACTAGTTTTGGGGAGTCAACCTGGAAGAAAGGCAAAACATCCCAGAAACACACATTTCTTCACAAGAAGTGTGAGGATCAGGAGATCCAGGCTGGAAGTGAGGCACTAGGTTTCTGCGGACACCCAAAAGGCTGTTGCAGCACTTAATGGTTGGGATCTCTTAGTACTTTAACTGGTACAAAGTGGATGCTCACATAACAATACCGCTGAATGGAAACATACAGGAAGGGAAGGGGAGAGAAGGGCAGAAGAAAGGGGGTGAGATGGACCCCGGATGTGGGCTCTGAAGCCCACTAGGCATAATGACTTGATTGGTTAATTATGACTGAGAGATCAAAGAAGTGAGGAGGAACATTACGATATTTTGGTTTAAAAACAGATACTGAAATATAAGACACTGTTTAACAAGGGATCTCAAACAGTGATGTCTTTAAAGGAATAATTGAAGAATGAAATGAATAGGTTGTGGAAGAATAGTTTTACTATTCTAAATTTCATGAGAGTGTGTTCTAAAGAAAACATTGGTTGAAAATAAAAAGAGTTTAAGAATAATATATATATATATATATATATATATATATATTCTGCACATGTGTGTATGTGTATATTCCAATGCTTGGGGGTGCACGTAGAGGCCCGAGGTTGACATCAGGTGTCTTCTTTCTTCTTATTTTTTGAGACAGAATCTTTCACACAGCCTGGAACTCACAAATCTGTATAGACTGGCTGGCCTGCAAGTCCTGAGAGGTCCCCCTTTCTCCTTTTCTCTGGTGCTGGGATTAAACGCATGAGCTGCCTCTACTGAAGTTAGTACTTTACTGCCTCAGCCTTTTCTCCAGTTAGAAACTATTTTAATATCTATCTATTTAATGTGTGTTTATCTATACCTGTGTGTGTGGATGGCCATGCCTATGTGAGGTAGGCAGGGGTTGACATCAGATGTCTTCTATTGCTTTTCATCTTAATTTTAGAGAGATAGGATTTCTCACTGAACCTGAAGCTCTAGGTTTCAGATAATTGGCTGAACAGTGAGCCCCCAGGATCTACCTGTGTCTACCTGTGCCCTTCTCCCAGGCCTGGGGTTACATGTGGGCTACCACAGCTAGCTTTTATGTATGTGCTGGGATCCAATCTCAGGTCTTTGCAATGGCACAGCAAGAGCTTTGCAGATAAATACTGAACCATCTCCCTGGAGCCATATATTTTCAATTTTAATACTATTTCATCCTCAATTTGTCTTTTTAAGTTGTCTAGTGATTTTTTTTTCAAGTGATCAATCTGTGACTATGTGAGGGGTTTAGTATTTAAAGTTTTCATTTGTTATCTTGCATGTAGCCAGCTACCCCCATACCCAAAGGCACTTAATTGAGTAGATACAGAAAGAATTGATTCTTGGGATGACATGATCAGGAGGGGAAGATTTGAGATGTCCTTCTGAGAGTCTTTGTTCTTAGAGAAGGGCTAGAAAGGGTCAGGTTTCATGTAGCATGCTGGACCTGCTTGCACCTGTCTCTGTGAGGTGATGGGCTGCTATGTTGGCATCTTGTGAAGAGCTTTGTTTGAAAAATGTTATAGAGACAAAGTTACTTTCCCCAATTCTTTTCATTGTCACGGGTGGACATAAAATAAGATACCCAGGGGCTGTAGAGGTGGTTCAGTGATAAAGAGCAACTTTTGCTCTTCCAGAGGACCCAGGTTCAATTCCCAACATCCACATGATATCTTACAACTCTCTGTAACCTCAGTTCCAGGGGATCCTATGCCCTCTTCTGACCTCTGCAGGCACCAGACATAAACATGATACACAGACATACATGCAGGCAACACATCCACACATAAAATAATAAAATAAACAACACCCAGAATTCATCTGGTACAAATGAGGAAAGAGTAGAAAATGTGCAGGAAGATGCACCATGCCTCCCTGCCTTTGACTGTTTAACAGTCTAGCTTATGGTGAGGGCTTAGAAGATCCCCTGCCTTCTGATCCTGGGAAGAGGACCTTAAACCAGGCAATGGGCCACTGATTAACAGATGAGGCATCATCTTCACTCTTTCCAGCACACTGACTTTTTCCAGGACCCAGGATGTCTAATTCTCCTCCATCACATGCTGTGCTGTGTCTCACTTTTTCCTTGGCCAATTCCAGTTCATTCTGTGGTCTTTGGGTTTTTCTGAGCTCTGAAACTCAGCTATGAGCCTTGCTGTCAGCCCCCACAGCCATGCCTTCACAAGGGCTCCGTGCCTAATTCCCAAGATTAGCAAGGCTCATCTTCTTGTCTGTGTCTGAGAATAGTTCATGGGGAAATTATACCCACGTATGGCTCAGTGTTCTCATCTGTAACACAGAACATTAGGAGTACTGAGCTTGGGGGTGTCAGGTGATGGGATTGGGGGTATGTCTTTCTATTACTGTGAAGAGAAACCATGATCATGGCAACTTTTATAAAAACAAAACAACACATTTAATTGGGGCATGCTTACAGTTTCAGGAGTTAAGTCTGTTATCATGTTGGCACGAAGGCAGACAAAGTGCTGGAGAGGGAGTGCAGGGTTCTACATCTGGATCCACAGGCAGCAGGAAGAGAGTCACTGGGTCTGCCTTGGGCTTTTGAAAACCTCAAAGTCCACCTCAGTGACACACTTCCTGGAGCACATCTACACTGGCAAGGCCACACTCTTAATCCTTTCAGATAGTGCCACTCCTTGCTGACCAAGTATTCAAATATGTGAGCCCATGGTGGGGGGCATTCTTATTTAAACTACCACAGGGTATCTCTGACAAGCACTAATTGTCAGTTTTATTTTTATCCTTTAGGGCAGGACTACATAGATGGTTTTGTGTGTCCCTGCAACCTTCTTTTGTTCAGGCAAAGAGCAAACTGTCTAAATGTATTTATTAAATCTATAGGACGGGGCTGGAGAGATGGCTCAGCTGTTAAGAGCATATACTTCCAGAGGATCAAAGTTTGATTCCTGGCACTTCCGCCAGGAGGTTCACAATTGCCCGCAGTTGCAGCTGCAGGGGGATCTGACTCCTCTGGCCTCCTCAGGAGCCTACAATCATGTGTACATACCTACACACAGACATACACATAATTTAAAATACTCAAATCTATAAATCCATGGGAGATTCTCAGAAACTATGTGAGGGGAGGGCTGGTCCAGGCTGTAGGAACATTGGTAAGATTCCTGTAGCCCAGACCTACTCAAGCCCACTCTGGGACACACAGAGAAAGAAGGCCTTTGGCTCCAGAACAGACTTGACAGGTGGCCCCACAGAATGGCCTAGCCAGTGCTAGTTCCTTTCTGTTGCTGTGATAAACACTGTGAGCAAAAGCAACTTGAGGAGGAAGGGGTCTGTTGTCTTACACATCCAGGTAACAGTTCATCACCGAGGGAAGCCCAGGCAGGAACTCAAACATGAACTGAAGCAGAAACCAGGAAGGATGATCTTTACTGGCCAGTTCACTGGGGCTCATTTTCATTCAGCAGCTTAGCTTGCTGTGGCACCACCCACAGCTGCCAGCTAAGCCCTGTTCCATCAATTAGTCAGAAAAAAAAAAAATGCTCCACACATATGCCCACAGGCCATTCTGATGGAGGCCACTCTTCAGTTGAGAGTCCCTCTTTTCAGGTGACTCGGGGTTTGTATCAAGTTCACAGCTAAAGCTAGCTACTACAGAGCCTTGATCTCTTAGCACCCAGGATCCCATGGAGTTCCTATACTTCTTAAATGCCCAAAGAAGCTGTCACTTGAGAAAATCTGGGTCTTACTGCCCCATTTCCAAACTTGAAGGATTTTAAGAACTTGAGGAACACAAGAGTCAGCATGATGGTCTAATATGGAAACACCTCAATGAGAATCAGGCTTTCCTTATTTTGATTCCCAGCTTTGCAATATAACCAATTCCTGGTTTAAACCTCACTCAGCTGCAGTGTCTTCATGCACAAAGAGGATCTGTGGACTTTGGACTTAGAAAGATCTCACTGAGAAGCTAGCTTTGCTAGCTGTTACAAAACATTGACCAGATGGCACAGCCCCCTTAAGCCCAAGTTTTACTTCCTAATAAAAGCACTGCTGAACAGGTTAATTGAAGAAACTTACAGAAGAAGGTTAACACAGTGTGAGGGCTCACAGTGCAAGTCCATCTGTCTGTAGTGCAGTTGTAAACTATTTCCTGAAATTTAGCAATTGCATATGATTAAAAGAATTCTGATTTGTTGAGCAGAAGCATACACACATATCTTCCCAAGCCAAGGAAGCATACATTCCTCTCAGGGAGACAATTTTATTACAAAGAATGGCATCTTGATGACAGGTGCAGACAACCCATTTATTTTAACTCTCCATAGCATTTTTGAACCATTTATAATATTCCATTTGTGCTAGATGCTTTTAAAAAGGAATGGTGACTTTGTCACGCAGAGAAACGAATCAGTAGCCATCTCTCCTTTAATAAAGCTTGTCTTTAGACACAACGTTGTACAATATGATTGCACACCATTGCAGGATGTTCTTCTTACTATGGAAAGCCATAGAGCAGGTGGTGTTAACATTGCTGGGAAGCTGCCTGGCTCTGCTGAATCCCGGTAATACTTCCCTTTAGAAAGTGCGCAAGAATGGCTGGCAAGTCTGACAGCCAACCGACTGACTCAACAGTCTTCAGACTGCATTTTTGCACGTTTCATGCTTTGGAACCAAACAGCTTCAAATTGCTCCATTTTTAACTGCTGGCTTCCATTTTCGCTTGAGATCACACCAAAGGAGGGGGGAAAATACCCAAAACTTTTTTGTCTAGATGCTTCACATTCCTCTGCTTTACAATGAAAGTATCTTGCTTATGTCTCTTGGCACCTGGGGATAGGGGACTGTGTATTTTTATGGAGCCCAGGGGTCAACTATCAATATAGTGCTGATTTATGGGCAGTTTTTCTGCTGTGGACTTGTCTATAAGATCATGTGGTCCCATTGCTAACTCCAGTGTTTCAATTAGAAATGTCTTAAGGATATAGTTTTGAAAATAGAAGAAAAGAAAAGATAAGACTACCTTGACTTTATGGTCCCAAGGACAAAAAATTGAATAAGAAATGACCCATTATGCATCTGCTAGCCCTATCCTATCATATTCCTGTGTTTCCCTTCTGGCACTTTGGACAAGCCTTTACAGTTTCTAAAAAAGTATTGAGACGCCAGGCCAGTGATAACCTGCTTAGAGACAAGTGGCCCAGAACAAATTCACTGCTAGGGAAATCTCATTCATCCAAGGACTTCCAGCACAAACATGATGTACAGGATGGTTCTGGGCCCTGAGGATTCAAAGGCAGAAAACATAGGACTCCTAGGTTTCAAGAGCCTTGGTGAGGACATGTAGGTGCTGTTATAGGGGCCTGATAAAGTGCTTGGAAACACAGAGGGTAGGAAATAACTTCTAGAAAACTGGGAAGCTGTCCTCAATAATGTGGTACTTGAGTTAGACCTAAGGACAACGTATACTTTCAAAAACATCTGAGAGTGCCCTTTTCTCGCAATCACAAACAGCAACAAAACATAATTTCGCAGAATGTGCCTTTTGATGGGGCGGTAAACAGGACTAGTGATATCATTGTCAGTTTGTAGAAGAGATGGGCCAAAACCTCTCATGAGTCATCTTTAAAGGGACAGATTGACTTATCCAAGTTGCCATGGTTAGGCAAGAGTAGAACTGGGGCATGAAAGTAGGTCAGAGTTCAGACTTGGGTCATCATGCATCACCTAAGGCTGTCCTTAGGAAGAGAACCACTGAAACATATATACCCATTATAATAATAGATTGGATTTGTTTATAGGATGGGGCTGCATGATCAAAAGTTGGCCATCTGCATGCTGGAAAAGCAGTAAATGAGGCACCTGAACAATCCAGGAAACTTAGCTTTGCTGATCCTGTGCTATAGGACTTGAAGATTTCTAGAGAGATGCTGTTATGCAGTCCACATTGGGAAGCCTGAGAATAGTATATCTACGCCTTGTATACACTCACTCGGACAGGAAAGGGGCTTGCGTATTGCACATGCTGCTTCCACTCTCTTTCTGTTTATCTGAGCAGCCTATAGTAGGGTACGGCCTCTATTCTGTGTGGGTCTTTCTTCTCGGTCACTGTCCCACACAGCAGTTCTCCTTGGAAACTCCCTCACAGCTACGTAGAGTTTTTTTTTTTTTTTTTTTTTTAACCAATCCCAGACATTTCTTAATCCAGTCAAGTTGCAACAAACACCAACTCCCACAAGGGCTCCTTGTCTGCTTTGCCAGTGTGCTCCCTTGCTCAACACCTGTGAGGGAAAAAGTTCCAAGAGGATTTTTGGTTCTGATAGCTTTTTATTTCTCTTGTGTTTGAAGTGCTCTGGGTGAAATTGCAAGCATGCCAGTCATCTTGATTAAGCTAGGCAAAGCCAGCGTGCTATGTGTTTTTGAGCTGATGATTGGAAAGAGCAGTTACAGCATGAGAGAACATACAGAAGGCCTCCTAGATCCCTGCCTCTGAGAGCCATTAGCCTCTTGTAGGCTTTCCTGGAACCAGTGAGAGTCCAGAGACTTATGGGTAGAGGGAGTGTCCTTGTCCACATGAAGCTTTATCTCCTAACTCCATGGCTTGTTTCATGAGCCTTGTGTGGGCTCTGTGATGTCAGGGTGACAGGTAGGGCTATCTTACCAGAGGCAGGGACACTGAAGTGCACAGACATCATATGATTTGGTCCATGAGACAGATCAGATTCAGGAGTAGGCTAGAGACTCTGGCATATATTTAGACATGCTGGATTTCAGTCTGCTGGGGATGTGTGATGGCTCTTCATCTTCATGGAATGTCTTTGATAGAAAACAATTACTCTTTAATAATAAGTCATGGTTTAAATTAAAGGGCAGAATATTTTTAATTTTTGTCAAATCATAAGTCTCCTAGGTCTTTTCCAGACTGTGATTTTTGGTGGATGGAAAGGACTATGGGAGGGGAAAATGGGGGACCAAGATTACGAAGGGGTGAGGAGGAGGAAGGCAAGGAAAGAGTCCCCCTCTCTGCAAAGTAGGATGTGAAAACAAGAGGCTAATATAGAGTCCTGACATCCACGCCCCTAATCCCTGCTGTCTATCTGCTTGAAGCATGCACTCTGTAGGCCCCTCCTGCAGGGGAGTTCTTCTGTTCCATCCTGAACTTTGACCATATTTACCCACTTACTGTTGGACATAAGAGCATCCTCACAAGGCTACCTTTAAGTCCTTTTCAATTCTCCTCCCTAGCTTATCTCTCTGCTTTGAGCTTGATACTACAGGTCTGACCACTTCAGAATTTCTGTATTGTTCCTGAAACTTGTGTTGAGCCACATTCTCATATAAACTCCCATGCCTTAGCTTTTCTTGTCTCTTATTCTCTCTCCCTCTTTCCGCGTGTGTGTGTGTGTGTGTGTGTGTGTGTGTGTGTGTGTGTGTGTACACGTGTTTACTTCCAGAATATCATAAATAAATGCTACTGCTGTTTGGATCTTAAATCTCCCCCCCCCCCCCAAGCATCTGTGCTGAAGACATACTGGCATTATTGAGAGGTGGCAGGACTTTAGAAAGTATAGCCTGCTGAGAGGAAATTTAATCGTTAGGGCCACAAGCTGAGAGGAGGTATTAGAATCTGGTCTCTTTCTCTCCCTCTTTGCTTTGCCACAATCTTTGTTCTGTTCTGTGCTCCCTGTCACATTTTTCTGAATTACCACAGGCTTGAGTGCCTGAGGGTGGGGATGGAGAGGTGTCTAAATAGTGGAACTTTCACAGCCTCTTAAGTGTGTGCCACACTCCACTAAAGACAGTTTCTACACAACTAATTAGCCGTGGGGACTTGTCTGGGGAAAGCAGAGCCAAAAGGAAAGAGGGCCTGTTGTGCCTCTTCTGAGCATACACACATGTGTGCCTTTCATTTGTGAACAAATACCATGGTGCTTTCCTGTCAATACCTGGGAAGTACTGACTCATACAAAGAGCTATTCCCTTTAGAATGACCTCAGCTTAGTGGATGAGACACAGTGATTGGAGGTGGAGGTGTTTATAAGTGCAAACAGGATCTTAGGATGTCATAGTTGCCTTTAATATGCACAGTGCTTGACAGCTTGCAAAACAGTTTCACACATCTTACCTCATTTGGCCCCCACAATTACTTCCAGAAATAGTCAGGGCAAGGATTGTTATTATTTCCTTTTCACAGTCGGGATTCAAGACCAAAAGCCTTGCCTAGGACCACATGGTAATGAAAGACAGGACACACTCTCAGACCTAGAGCTTCATTTGCCAAGTCTTAGGCTGTTTCTGCCACCCTCAATGTGCCCCAGAAGATACTGTCCCCAGCCCTACACTCCTCACACCAAAATAACAGGAGGAGGAATGGCCAGGAAATGAAACAACTACGTAAAAAGGAAAGATGAGAACATCAAGTTGACTGGCTGGAGCTTGGCGAAGCAGCCCAGGAGGGATACGCTCACATTATTTTCACAGGGGATTTTTATTTTTTGTTTTTTCATTTTAGGAAAATGAAAGAGAAGAAAGAGAAGAGGAAATACTCAGAAGGACGAGCTTCTCAGTCTGCTCCAGGCTGCTTGGACAGCAGCCTTGTCCATCAGCAGAGGGGCTGGAGATGGCCAACTCTGTCCTTTCAGTCTCCTTTGTAGGAAGGGTTTATGACCTCTGGGATGAGAGGATGTGTCATGTGAGAGGCTTCCGGTGACAGTTCCTTCCTTGATGAAAAGAAAGACAAATGGAAAGACTTCCATTTCTATCTTTATGAAAAGTTCCACAAAGATATGACATCTAGAACTCATACAGCAGCTCTGAGACCAGGATTAGTGGTCCCTTCTTTAAAAAGAATATAAACTAGTCTCACAGCTACTCTACATCCAGATATTGTGAACAATACACAAGCAAAGACATTACTGTTGTCGAAACTGCTTCTAGGTAGCTGTTTTCTTACATGGGACAAATGCACTGGGACCGCTAGGGCAATTTTCTAGGTCTGATAGACTCTGTCTTGGATCCTAGTATTGTCCACTTGATACAGTAAACAGGAGCTGCATATAAGAGCCACAAAAAGCAATTTGGAATTAAATATTGGAAAAGGGGGCTGAAGATATGGCTCAGTGGTCAAGACTAAATACTGCTCTTGCAGAGAAGTTTTCTTGGCAGTGCCCACATCAGGCTGCTCACAGCCAACTATAACTGCAATTTCAGGGAGTTCTGACACCTCCTGCTTCCTTGGGCACCGGAACTCATGTGCATACGCTGCCCCTCCCACACCTGCACACACATAATTCAAAATGATAGAAATAAATCTTTAAGACACCATAAAAGTTACTTGTCTAGCACCAATCATCTGCAACTCTTACTTATCTGATTGAATCTGCACTTACTAGTAAGTTCATACCAGTAAATATATGAACTAGGCAACCTTCCTGGTTTTAGTTATTAAGACACTATCATTTATTGGGTGTTGATTTAATAAAGTTATATCATTCCTAGAACCTTGATAATTCAAGTATTCAAATCCATGTTTCTGTCTGTCTTTGCCTTTTTTTTTTTTTTTTTCTCCAGAGCTGAGGACCGAACCCAGGGCCTTGCGCTTGCTAGGCAAGCGCTCTACCACTGAGCTAAATCCCCAACCCCTTCTGTCTGTCTTTGCATTTCTCCACATTTCCTTCACCTTACCCAGGTAGTCACACAGGCAACATCATTTTCAAGATTGTGTTCATCCCTAGGTGACTGTATAGCACCTTTCTATGGCACATTAACCTAAGAATCTGAAAACTTCTTAGAAGCCATAATATTATACTTCTTTCTAATATATTTATATATTATATATATATATATATTAGATGAGGAGGAAGGAAAAGGTTTTCTTTTCTTTTTCTTTAAAAGTAAAATGATGTACCTAAAAAAAAATAAAGCTTCTAAGGATTCAAAAAGAGTTTTTAGAACTCCTACTCGTATGATGGAATATCCCATTATTTAGTCAATAGCAAAAACCACATTTGGGAAACAAAGGGCAAAACATTAAAGAAAACATGACTTAAACATTACAGATTGCTGCTGATGTAACCAACTATAGCTTGCATGTATTAACATATTCAAAGAATAGTTTATGGAAGGTCTCTGCAGAAAAAAAAAAAAATCACTGTCCTGCTCTGTGTGTGGGCTTGCGCTTCCTCAGCTCAGGGCCCGAAAGAGTTTCTGGCAGCACAAACACTTGGTGCAGTTTGTCTGTGATGAATAATGGTGCTGTGTGCTCCTGATGAGCTTGCGTTTGTGTTGTCTTTTCATAGTATGCTGGTTTTACAAAAGAGCCTTCTAGATGTCTGGAAGGATGCTTCTGCTACTGCTGCTGGTACTCTGTCTCTCTGCCTGTCGGTCTGCCTGCCTGTCTGTCTGTCTCTCTTCGTGTAGGTGGGAGTATGCTAGTGGAAGAATGAAAAGAGCATGCTGGACATGAAGGCAATTCATCAACCTGGGTTTGGAGTAACAAAAACAGGAAGCTAATGAGCAAACTTCCTCATGGTAAACAATTTCTCCCTTTCTGCTTTGGTCTGTAAATATTGCTTTCTTGAACTTTCAAGGGCATGTTCTTTGCCTTGTCTTTAGCAACTAATGATGTTGTTGAAAATGTCAGGGCTGCAACAAACCCATGTTGTAGCAAGTGGGAGACTGATAAGAAGCAGTGAAGAGTCACTAATGATTCCAGCCACAAATATGACAAGGGGCACATTGTTGGAGCCTATCCCAAACATCTCAGGGGCATTCAATAGACTCTGGCAACGGTGTTAATGACCCAAGAACGCACTTGGCCTTTTCGTTATCTCTGTTATGTGCAAGTAAGGAAAATGTTGAGGAAGTTATTGCGACTATAAAGTTGTAGCAGAGTTCCTTTTTAAAAGATAAAGTTTGATTCATCCAATGACTTGGAAAATGGTTTATTCCACTTCAATTCAAAGGAAAAATAAAATTAGGATTAGTGGAAAGGGACTAGCTCTCTTTGTCTGGGTCACTTGGCTCCAACTCAAGAATAGACTTTCACATTGTCACATTAGAGCTGTCTCTGAGAACCAGTGACCAAGCTCTCATCTCATTGATGCTACTGTTATGAGACTTTGAAAATGTCTTAATAAATTACTGAGAAACCATCACAGAGTGAAATACGTAGTCACCAAACAATTACCCATACAAGTAGGAGTCCTGCCTTCATCAAGCAGCCATCTTTTCTTCAAGACTAGTCCACACTGCTGTACCCTTTTATCTCTTGAGTGTTTTTGCCCTTAAGGGTCATTTGCCAGTCACTCTCCCAGGATAGGTCTGCATCATCATGACTCATTTTGTAAGGCAAGTTCCAGTCATAGTTTAATGGCACCATTTTTGTTTGTCTGCTTTGTTTGCTTTGAGTAATTTTAGCAAAGGCTGACTTTAAACTCATGATCCTATTTATTCCATCTCCTAAGTTTTAGGATTATGGTTATATATCACTGTATTGGGTTCCATGACATTTAAAAAATATATGCACTTGTAAAAGAAATTTTGACTTTTGTTCAGATATAGCACCATGGGTGTGCATTTGTTATTGAGGAGTAAAGAGCACACAGGGAAAGAGGGCTGTAATGAACTCTCAGTAAGCAAGTATTTAAGTGGGAAGGGAAAGAGGAAATCCAGTGATGAAAAGCGAGACTGGATAGACAGATAGCAGGAACGTGATCAGCAGGAAGCAGGTCTAACTAGAGTTCCCGCATGGGCAAGTGCTGGCTACTGACATGGGAAAACGTAGACTGAATGCTATGATGGAAGCTAGTAATGGCCCTGCTCATTAAAACTGGAAACAGTAGTGTGGGGCATGGGCGGGGCACACACATACGTTACTGATATTAACACAAATATATGGTGTTCAAGAGTGAGGCTACAAGGTCTCTGGATCTCACCTTGCCTACCACCTTTCTTCCTTTGGTCTGGTTTCTGTCTCATCCCTTACTACAGGCCTGATGTCGTTTGAATGTACCTACCTCCCAAGTTCATGGGCTGGGAACATAACCCCGAATGCAACAGTGTTAAGAAGGATTTTTAATGTGCAGATTAACGTTATTACTTGTAGGAATAAAGAGCGAATGCAGCCCTCACTACAGCTCTTATCCATTCCTGCTTTTTTGTGTCTTTTCCCATGAGCACAATGAAGCCAATGCCAGACTGAGGCCTCTTCCTTGGACCTACTATCTATCCTCCAGCCTTTAAATATGTAGACCTTTGTTCTTTATAAATGACCCCAGTATTTTGTTGCAGTTTTACAAAGCAGGCAAAACATCTCTTTATTTTCTCTCTGCTCTTTCCTTCCATAGTTCAGAAGCTTTTCTGAGAAGTGGGACAAATAGTAGCTTTTCTGTTCACGTACCTTTGGATTACCTTTGCCTTACACCTGGACACCTTCTGTGGCACCCTAAAACCAAGAATATGCCTTGAAATGATTTTGGTTACACTGTGACCTAGCACAAAATGTTCTGTGTCTAGCAAGTGTGAATAGAAAATGAGTAAGTTGATTATCACTGTATTAAAATATTGATGACTACATCAGGACAATAGAGAGTCATAGATTAAGGAAGAGGGAAGTTTCATGGGAAAATATGTAAAATATAAACTCAGACAAAGAGTTAAAGTCAATTAAGATGAAGGTTCAATGGGATTGTGATATAGAGGTGACCATAGTTGCCTCTCAAAGATTAGGGTTTTTTTTTTTTTTAAAGCTAATGACAATTTAAATTATTGCATTACTAACCCAAAGGATACAGAAACCAGATTTCAGAGACTGGGTAAGCAAAGGGAAGGAAGAGACAAAGGCAGACTCTGCATTCTAGAGGAATAGGCACTCTGATGGACTTCACTAAGTAGAATACGGTCCTGGAAAGTTAAAATGAATGTTTTCTATGCATTGCTAAGTTTAATTATAAAACTGGGAGTCTCTAAGAGGTGGCAGTAAATAAGAACAGTGAGAAAGGCCTCCATGTGTGGCTGTGCAGATCACACATGCATAGAGCCTTCTGCAGCATGTAAGACTGTGGTGCTGAGAGCAGCGAAGAATTAAAAAGTCACCATTAAATGATCTCAAAGCAGTGGTAACTTAGGCCAATGCTACATTGAGTTAGGATGGCTAAATCATGTCAAGAAATGGCTACTAAATCTGAGAGAGTCCTACTTCAAGCTAGGACCTTCAAAGTGGGTCAAAGTTCATCAAACTGAGAGTCCCTTGGGTATTCCATAATTTAAATTTACAAATATATAAACTGAAAATAAATATTTAAAGAAACAGAGAAGGTAAAGATATAGTATGGTTTGGAATCAATATAAGAACAAAATTCTTATGTATTTCAGCCATTAGAATTATCAGATACTAAATATGAAGATATTCTATGTGAGATGCTGAAAGAAATATAAGGAGAGAATTAATAAACAATAAACCTGAGTGAGAAGCAGTGAAAAACATATCCAGAATGTTCTATGAAACAATAAAGTGGTGCATTAGAAACAAAATCATAAATTACAAAATTAAGAGTTCACTGCATTGCTAAAATTAGTATAATTTGTCAAAGCTGTGGTGACAGTAGGTAAGAATGTATAATCATAAGCATTATCTGGAGTGTATTACAAAGAAAATATTTTTTAAATGTGAAAGAGAAATCAAGCGACAAAGTAGAATGAGATGTGACATTTGTCACATACAAAGTTTCAATCAGTCTAAATAAAAAGTCAAAAGAAGAGAAAAAGCACAAAGAAAAGTAAAGATAAGGAAAATGGGCAAAACACAAATGATATTTAATTTTTATATCAATTTGTATAGATTATACTTTCTCAAGTGTCATTCTCTTCTCTGCAGAATACTAACTAATATACCATGGATAGAATTTTCTATATATGGAATATATGCACAAGTGGTACATGTAATATATTGTATGTATTAGACTATATGAACCATTGTTTATATGGAATTACCACATCATAGAAAGAATAAAATCTAGCTAAATGTTCTTTGCAAGAAATACTCTTACAACTCAAAAGTATAGAATAGCAAAAATATGGAAATATTAATGATTTGAAAATTGTGTTTTTGAGCATATTGTCAACATAAGTATACTCATTTTTAGACTGAACAAGAAAAAAGATGTAAACTGAGGGAAGGGAAAGATATGAGAAGATATAGTTATAAGTAAGATAATTATAGATCTTTATTAAAACCTATATCTATACCTGAACAGAGGCAAAATATAAAAACTTGAAAAATATAACATATCTGACTGTATAAGAAAAGAAACATAAAATAGTTAAGGATCTCTTCCCAGGCATAGATAGCATCTTAGATGAGTTCTAGCGTTAGAATAAATAATTTATTTTATATGAGTTTGGTGGCATGCTTATAATTCCAGCATTATGAGACTGATGCATGAGAATTACCATGAGTTTAAGATCAGTGGGAACTGCAAAGTGAGTTCCAGGGCAGTTTGGGCTACAGAATGAGATCCTGTCCTAAGACAACAAAAACAAAAGCAACAATAAAAGAATAAATAAATAATTTCAATAGTATATGAATTCTACTTTAAATGGATTGTGGTAATTGACAATTCATAGCTGATATTAAAACTCATCAAGACATTAAAGGACAGGCATGTTTCATTTAACAAAACATGAAGCAAAACATTAGCAAAGGGGAAATAATACAGTAAACATGAATACAGATTGACCAGGTCACCTTCCTCTTGGGAGAAAAAAGCTGGCTTACTATTAGGAATCTAATAAATATAATTTTACTAGAATAATTAAGTTAAAAGACAGAGTAAAACAGTCTTAGGTGACTGTGTGGGTAAAAATTCTGAGCAAATTAGGACTATGTTGAAATGCCTTGCTGCGATGAATAGTGTCTTCTACTCTCCACAACACAGGGGTACAGGCGCAAGCTGATTTGCCTGGTAAGGGGCATCCTGCAGATGGTCATGGCAGGCAGGGAAGTAAACCTTGAAGAGGTAAGAATGACCTCAACCCTGGATCAAGACTGGGAAGTGTGATTCCAGGCAGTTTAGTCCCAATAAACTAAACAGAGTATACTTCGGAAAAAGTGTTTTCTGGTGTAGTACAATTCCCTGTGCACAAGGAAGCATAAATACACTGATACACAACTCAGGACACATGCCTTTCTTCCAAGAGGATGGGTTCTAGAGATAGGCTGCCAACACTAGCTTAAGTGCCTACGGAAGGGTCTGGCCTGGTCCATGTCATACAGATAGCATAGAGCTCACTTGGGCTATTAGTCACCTCTGGTTCTGGTTGTGGAAGCTTGGAGGATCCTCTGGATATAATATAATGCAAGGGCCATTTAGACTATTAGGTATCTCCAGCTTTGTTGTGGGAACTTGGGGAGCCCTGGCTGTAAGGGTCATTTAGATTACCAGCCATCTCTGGTCCTGGTTGTAGGAGCTTGATGTGGCCTATCCCTACAGATAACACAGCTCACCAGACTATTAACTACATCCAATTCCCAGCTTTCTGGATGGAAGAATAAGTTTGTTGTTGCTGTTTTTTGGTTGTCTTTTGTTTTATCTTTCCAATGGGAAAGATAATCCTGCATGCTTAACATTCCTGGTTTCTCTGGAGATCTATTTAAAGTTGCTAACAGGCAAATAAAATCAGAAATATATCATTTTATGTAGAGGACTCTAGAATACTGTGAACTGATAACTTCCTTCTAATTTGGACCAGCAGCTTTGGTCAAAATTCCCACTGTACATTTTGGGGAACTTGACAAGCTAGTTCTCATATTTAAAGAGCATATTCCAAAGAGCCAAAGCCAGGCTCAAGTAAACACTGGAGTGATTGACATTATCAGATAGCAGGTAAAACGTGATTATAGTCAAATATTTTTTGCAGGAATTTATGGATTCAACTAAATAAAGAGGATAAACTCTACAAATGGATATGCATGAGGAATTTTCTGTGACAATGTTGGGTCTGTGAGTAATTAGGAAAGAAGATAGTGCTGCATACATGTTGCTTAGAATTAATAGTTTAGACAGACAAAAAGATAAAATTTGAGTTCCATTCTATGTTCTATATGGAACACTATGAAGAAATGCTTATAAAATTAAGGCAAATGTATGAAAAGCAGAGGTTTCCTTAAAATGTATAGGAGGTTTGCAACCCTGAGCAGCGACACATCTAATAAAATTCAGAAATCACTAACCTAATATTCTTAAAGACACAAAAGTGCAAGGAAATGGAATTTGCTTAGCAAATTACAAACAGAATTGACCACTCGGTCCCACAGACATTCTTGTAAATCAATGAAAGTTACTAATCAAATTAAAAAGAGATAAGTAACCTAACTGAAGAAACACAAGGTCTATTACTAAAGAGGCAAAAATGGCATCAAGCATACACTTAAAAAGGTGTTCAACAGCAGGAATATCAAAAGCATCCAAGTGTCTCTCCTTTTGTGATTTTTTTGTGTCAATTTGTGTGCTTGCCCGCCTGTGTGTGTGTGGGGAGAGGGCAGGGGTGTACAGCAGATTTGACAACAAAGTTTGCTCCATTTTCAGATGTTGGTTCCTGCTGAGACTCAACCATAAAGATAGCTGCAATAAAATTAACCAGATAGCAAAAATATGCCAACCCTAAGACAAGTAGAGCTGACAGCCTGGCACTGAACCAACCTGTTAGCAGAGTGAAAGAAAAAGAAATAGGTCAACTTAAGAGGAGCTTCCAGGAAACACCACCTCTGCTCAGAAGGTAGTCCCCACACACCACAGAGCTCATAAACAGCAGTTGTGGAGTGACTTCCTATTCAAATCCCAGCTCTACTACTTCCTGATGCTCTACCCCTGGTCAGACAATCTCTAAGCCTGAAACCTGTAAAACAAGTATAAATACAAACTAAGTTATTATGGAGTTTAAAATAAAATATATGTAATATCCTCATGAGAGTATATCATATACAATAACTCATATCCATCTATCTACCAATCTATCTATCTATCTATCTTCTACCATCTATTTATCTATTTTATATATCTATCTATATCTCTCTCTCTATCATCATCATCATCATCATCATCATCATCATCATCATCATCATCTAGCTATGGCCTATCTGCCTATCACTCATCTAATTATCAGTTACCTATCATTTATGATATATTATCTATATGTCTTCATCTATCAATCATCTGTTTATTCATCCTATACTCATGTATGGGATAACATTCATCCTATAATACAATTCATCTATTCTTACTTCATTTTCTTTGATTTGGGTACTTTTTGCCTGAGGTTATATATGTTGGAATGCAGGGACTCTGGTTCTTTTTCATTCTTGTAAATCGCTGTTCTCAAGGAAGGTATTCAATATGATCTTTTTTAAATGTTTATTTATTACTTTAAGTTACAACTCCATCACAGTCCCCTCCCTCCACCACTCCCGGTCCAACCCTCCCACACTTTCCCCCTTCTTCCATCTATCCTACTCCCCTGGTGTGGGGTACCTCTACATATCAGCCCCCCCTCCGTTCACTAGTCATATGAGGGCTAAGAGCTTCCTCTTGCACTGGGGGCTTATATGGCAGCTCCACTAGGGCAAAGTGTCCCAATAACAGGTAACAAAGTCTATGTTCCTTTTATTTTTCAGTCTGTTGGTTGTAGGATAGTTATCCTGTAATATATGGCTAAAATCCAGTTATAAGTGAATAGATGCCATGTGCATCTTTCTGGGTCTGGGTTAGCTCACTCATGATGAGTTTTTCTAGTTCCATCCATTTGACAGCAAATTGCATGATTTCCTTGTTTCTGATGGTACATTGTGTAAATGTACCATAGTTTTTTTTTTGTTGCTTTTTTTTTAATCCATTCATCAGTTGAAGGACATCTGGGTTGTTTCCAGTTTCTAGCTATTACTAATAAAGCTGTTATGAACATAATTGAGGAGATGTCCTTGTGGTTTGGTGGGGAATCGTTTGGATATATACCCATAAGTTGCATGGCTGGGTCTTGAGGTAGAGCTATTCCAAAATTTCTAAGATATTGCCAAACTGATTTCCTTGGTGGTTGTACAAGTTCTTATCAGTTGCCTCTTTGCATGTTTATGTTTGGGTTCCTCATTACTTTCATTTTCTCAGAACATTTCTCTGTTAGGCCTCGCTTTCCTTTTGTATTCATTGTTGCAGAAAATATTCTCCTTTTCTGGACTGGCCCTCCAGCTACTCGTTCTTGGGCATCAGCCTCCACAGGTTGTGTTCTCAGTAGCAAGCCTTGGCAACTCCTCTGCCTTGCATACCACTGGCTGCATCAATGTCTGACCCAGCAGAACATGGATAAATAGAAAGTGTGCTCATCTAATCCAACTTCTGGGTGGCCAGAGCTGTTCTTCAGCATGACCTCTTGGCAGTGTATGGGAACACACTTCCCCACAAGGATTGAGGAATCATTTCACAAGGGTCACAGACATTCATTGTCCACAGGGGTGGCTGTCAATCAATAAGGAAAAGATGAGAACCCATTCTTTTGCTCTCTGAGAGGGCTATGTATTTTAAGAAGGCACAGGGGACCACTGTAATAGTCTCATATGCACTATGACAGAGTCAGCCTCAGTGAGACCCCCTAGGCCAGTGATTCTCAACCTGTGAGATGTGACCCACCCAGGGGTCACATATCAGATATTCTGCATATCAGGTCACTTATGAAGTAGCAATAAAATAATTTTATGATTGGGGTCACCACAACATGAGGAACTGTATTAAAGGGTCACAGCATTAGGAGGGTTGAGAACCACTACTCTAGGCTCTGTCATCTTGTCTTCCTTACTTTGCCTATACTCTGATTCCCAGGAGCGTTGCTGGGCAGGGCGGCTGCCAGCTTACTGGAGGATGCTGAAACCTTCCTTTGTTATCTGAAGCCATGCTTCCAGAGGAGGATCTGTCCACTCCATTTGTGTGATACTTCTACTCATGCCTTTAGAGCTTCCCAGCAGTATGTCTTCCACATCCATGCAAATTCCTTCAGACAGGCATTCCAGTTTCATAGAAAAGACAGCCACAGTAGCCAACAGCAATCTTTACCCCTTCATCTCCCACATCAGGGCTTTCTTAGTGAGCTGGGTTGCCTTCATTCCAAAATGTAGAAATTCAATGTTTATTAAAATAATCATTTTTACATTTTCACTTCTTCATTTCATTAGCACCTTCATTGAGAGTTTGGTTTTAGAAGGGGAAGGTTGGGGTGCTATATGAGAAACATATCCAAAAATGTTTTGGAAAGACATAGGAAGAGTAGTTAAAAGAAGCAATGGCGTGTTTTGAAATAAAGTAACTTAGAAGTAAAAATCCAAAGGGGAGTGACTGAAAGGGTACATACTGGTGCCAGCTGAGGAGCCAACAGATTTTGGTACACTCTTTTTTTTCTGTATGATTCTCTCTGATCCATAGTAGATGAAAATTTATGACACACAGTTATTTTACAGATAAATCTAAGTTCTTATACGTAAGATGAACATTACATCAATGAACGAGAAGAGACTGATGACTTTCTTTTATAAGCATTTGATTCTTAAGTTCAAAGACAATGGAGCAAATACTTAGATCTGTTGCTTGGCACATTGAAAACACAATTCTTTCTGGTGTTTTATACCAAGTATTATTAAGATAAGTAATATTAAAAATAAATACAACAAACCAGGTGAAAAGGCAAAGCACAGGACTGTGCTGATTAAACACAAATATATGTGTTTCATTCTTATAAGAAACGATAAATTATATGAATGACTCAACTGAGATTTTTAAACAGCTTTAAAATTTTTATCAGCAGTGATATATCAGAATAGATCAAAGTTTTATGCTTAACTGTTATTAAATTTTATTACAAATGGGTGTACTGTATTTTAGGTCAAGGCTTTTTAAAAATCATGTTTTGAGCTGATACAAGCCAACATTTTTCTTTGTCTGCCTTAGGGTGATATCTACTGAGCTGGTCCAGTTCCCTGGTTTGTTAAGACATCTTACATTAAGCCACCCCTTAAAAGGTCTTGGCAGAGTCTGCTTTTGGGAAATGCACCAGCGGCTTTTGTTTTTCTTGTTCTACCTGGTCATGTAGACACAACTTTGGTTTCTAGTTGAATTTGGCAGTTATTCGGAGTTTGAGGCTCTATATAACCTATCCAAGTTGGCAGCTCTGACCACATAGTTGAGACTAATATTACACTGAATAAGTATACTCTGGGCAAAATGAAACAGGGAGAATGGCTGGAATCTGAATTTTCAGACATACTCCCACCTACCACCAATTTAAAACATTTCCCTTAAGAAACCCACTGTTTATGATTAGTCTTCTAGAGAATTAATTTAGTTTTTGCTCATATTTTTATATAGCTGTTATTAAGGCTTTGTACACACACACACACACACACACACACACACACACACACACACGCACACACACGTCTCTCTGTTCTTATCTACTGCTTCCTTTCCACTCACTTTCAAATCTGTTGCTGTTTTGCTTTGTTCTCTATATCTTTGTATAAAGAAAACAGCAAAAACCACCATCCAGTTTCATCTTCCATGATAGAAGTAGTTTTGAATGAAGTAAATAAAGCAATGAGAAGTGAGAAGGCTCAATGTGTTCACTTTGGAATGAAAGTGTAGTAGTAGATTTGATACATGTTATTCAACTCTGTGAACATATTGAAGTCAACCATGTCATTCAGGCTGTTTGTGTAGTCAGATCTACTCAGGAAACAGAGCTTTACAAAACCAAATGTAGCAAGCCACTCTATTCTGTTGCCCTCTTTACACGCTATAATTTTGTAGAAGGTATAGGATTTTTTTGGGGGTGGGGAGGCTGTTTTCAACACAGCCATCTGATCTTTTCCATAAGGCAACAGACAGCATGCATTCTGAATTATGTATCACACACAAGAATATGTATGTATTTTTTTCTGTAGAAAGCTGCTCAGGTATTTTTGGATATATCTAACTTTGGGCAAGGAGATCAACCCGGGACTCTCTTTGCATTGCCATATGGGTAGTCAGCTGTGGGCTTATGGGATTGTTGTGATAACTGGAGTCAGGGCTGGTAGACTCCTGATGTTTCAGTTTGGACTATGGGAAGTGATCTGAACATTGCCTCTAGCAGCACAGCGCTGCAGACTGTATTATGTCAGAATAAGAGAGATCTGTGAATTCTAACTGACCCAGTACCACCCATTTTAAATGTACCTGCTTAAAGTAGAACTCTATCAACTGCTATAGGAAAAGTCAGTATTTGAATGCCCAAGAATTGATGGGGCACATTAAATTTGAGGCTGCCTTAGTTATGGTTTCTATTGCTGTGATAAAACACCATGGCCAAAAGAAGCTTGAAAGGGAAAGGGTTTATTTCATCTTACAACTCCTGGGTCAAAGCTTATCACTGATGGAAGTCATGGCAGGTACCCACGGCACGAACCCGAAGGAGGAACTGGAACAGAAGCCATGGAGGAGTGTTGCTTACTGTTTTGCTCCACAAGGTTTGTTCAGACTGCTTTCTTAGACAGTTTCAGGACCATTTATCCAGGACTGGCACCACCAGCCATGGGATTGGCTCTCCCACATCAATCATGAGTCAAGAAAATGCAGACAAGCTTGTATATATGTCAATCTTATGGAGATATGTTCTCAGTTGTGTTCCTCTTCTCAAATGACTCTAGCTTGTATCAAGTTGACATAAAATTAACCAACACAGGACTATGTGTAAGACTATCTGCTCTAAAATTTACCTAACAGTCTATTGCTACATCATTTTGAATATGACCAACCTTTTCTAAAAATTACAGGTTAAGTAATTATGGCTTTAGTCATCAATGTTTATTCTTCATTTTGGCTCCTGGCTATACACAGTCAAAATAGACACATTTAAGTATTAAAAACTGAGGCAGTGGTGGCTCATGCCACTAATCCCAGTCCTTGGGAGGCAGAGGCAGGAAGACTAGCCTGATCTACAGAGTGAGTTCTAGGACAACCGAGGCTACACAGAAAAAAGCTCTGTCAAAAAAAAAGAAAAAGTATTAAAATATTAAAAACTGTTACAAAATATCAATAAATTACTTCATCAAAAATAACAAAATAAAGTGATAATTGCATATAGTTGAATAAGTTCATTGATTGCTTTTTGGTCTTATGAACTAAAACTATAATTTTCACACAAGGAATCTGAAACTCAATCGCTCATGGCATTAAGCATGTAAGTAAATTAAGTAGACTGAGTGGACCATACAAAGAGACAGCCCATTCGTGTCCAGCAGTGATAACAATATGTAGGGATTTGAGCCTAGGTTGGTCCAGTCATCTGCCTTTTATAAGACAATGCGTAGGCCCTGTGTGTCATGCTCTTTACCCCAATGATGCTGTATGCCTTATACCTAGGCTTTAAAGTTTTAAGTTAAAATTTGTTTGAAACTTGCCTGTTCTGGAAAACATTTCTTAGTTCCCATGATGAGAGTGAAATGTTTCATACTCTTAGCATGTGGTACAACCTCTCAGTACAGCACCCACTTCACTCACTATGTAGTAATTGTGTGTCAATCATCACTTCACCTGCTACATAGTGTCTGTTTAAGGACAAGGGCACTCACAGAGCACAGTGCAGGCTCTAGGTGATACCAAACAGTGCTGAATGGTTTAAAGAGGGATATTGACACAGGATCTATCTGGAACAACCACTATGTTCTTAGAGTTGACTTGATACTTTGGCAAATTACAGAGATGGCAAATAGGATGAAGAACCTTGACAGAGTTTGCCACACTCACTCCTTACCAACTACTCAAGTATTCTAGTTTTCACTCCCATATAGTACATTGTTCCTCTACATTTTAAATCTAACCCCCTTTCCCAATGAGAAACTAAATGCTGTTTTAAATTAAATACTGCATTAAATACTGCCTATTAAAAACTGTGTTAGATATTGAAGACTGTTGCCATATCAGTCTTTGAAACCAGTGTTTCTAGCACAGTGCTTAAAACATAGCTCAAACGTGCTCTTTGCAAGGAACAAGTGGGAGAATGGTTTGCACATTTGTCAGATTGCTCTCCATCTGGGGCTCCTAACCTGCAGCAATTCTACAAAGGGAAGTGATTCCTGAAGGGCAATTGGATAAACAACCCACAGAGTAGGGAAGAGTGGAACTTGAAGGTCTCTACAGAAAAAAATGGTTCACTTCTTAATTTTCTTAGAGCCGAGGTTTGATGGGAGGTGAACTTGAACTCAAACAAAGGGAAGAAGCAAAGCAAAAAACCATGTGCCGTAGCTAATATTTGTGTTAGCTACTTAATTTTATTTTTAGAATTTTTAAAGTCAGAATCCCATTCTTTGTCACAGTCTCTGCAAGTCTCTGAGAAAGATACAGGATGACTGTCATTGCTCTGTGTCTGTTTCCTTGTAGTAAAATAGACTTGACAATAGCAGCCATATAGCCAGTCTTTCAAGCTCCTTCTGACATCCCTGGTGTGGAAGGGATATCAGACCCTATGCAGATGAGTGCATTGTCTATCCAGGCTCTAACTGGATGATGTGGTTGTGATTTTTTGTTTCAGTGCTGAGTTAATGCAACATAGAATGGATTTTCCTCTGAGATGAAGCAGCTTACTGGTGTGTAGCAGACAGTTCTCACTGCTTAGTATGAATCATGAACAGATAGTTCTCAAGTCACATCACGCCCATTATGGAAAATGTTATTGGATTTCTCGGTCTTGGATGGTTGTTGGTGGAGTAGCCTGCAGCTACAGGGCACAAAAATGTTATCAATTTCTGGTACTTGGGTAATGGGTTGGTATTACTCACTGCTATTAAGAGTGATAATTACAATGTAATATTGTCCCCTTTGTGTGCTAAAACAGAATCCTATGAGTAAAAGAGTGGTGACTTAATGATTTGCTGTATTCAGTCTGTCTGCATTTTCAGGGTTTTAAATAAGAAGAATTTGGCTAAAACATAGTAAGAAGACAATAAAACTGCAGCAGTAATTTAAGAGCAGGGACTGAAACTCTTTCCTCTCTAGTTTTCTGTACACACAAATGTACATCTGTTAGACTGGTGGGAAATGCAATCAACATCTGAAGATCACTGAAAAGTTCTAGTTTGGGGCACTTTTGGGGGAAAATCTTGCGAATTTAAATTTACATGCTCTTCAACATATTGCAAAACTAGGGTATCAACAATAGTCTCAGGAAAGAGTCGAAAATCAAGAAATACTTTTATAATTGTATCAGGCTTCATATTTTCTCATTGTTGCTCAGGTTCTACAACATTTTGTCATCTAAGATCTTTATTTATTCATTCGCCAGTCTTACGTATGGGGGCAGTCTGATTTTATTTATATAAATCATAAAACCAGCATATCTAAATAATGATAATAGCTTGCTTCTATAGTCTCTGGATGAATTTAGGTATTTTGTTGGTCAGTATTTCTTATCTGTACCTACTTTTTTGAAAGTGTGTGTGTGTGTGTGTGTGTGTGTGTGTGTGTGTGTGTGTGTAATAGCCCTGACTGTCCTAGACTTGTTTTGTAAACCAGGCTGGCTTTGAACTCACAGAAGTCCACCTGACTCTGTCTTTTGAGAGCTAGGAGTGCTGGGATTAAAGGTGTGCACCACCACACCCAGCTCTGTTTTGAAATCTTAAAGTAGGTTTTGAAATAAGGATATGGCCCTCTAACTAAATAAATATTTCTCAAACTGGAATCTGACAAAATCTGGGCTATCTAAGGACCCTCTTTCCCCAGTATCTGAGAATTCTCGACAGTAGATTTTTAGACTTTGTGTTTGTATTTTAGCAATAAGTTGAAACTGTAATGCAAGTGTATAGTAACCGTTCATTGTTGATTGTGTGATGCCTGTGTCTGGGCTTCTTTAAAAAATAATAACAGCATCACACGTTCCTTCAAAAGTCACCCTTCTCCTCTGTTCAAGCACTAAGCATGAGTGGGATGATCTCCAGCCATGGCTCTGAGTGTCAGCTCCAATGATGTTCACACTGGCCTCAGAGAGGAGCCTGAAACATAGCCAGAGCCCATGAGGGGCGAGGACCAGGGATTCTTTAACTTAGAATTCAGTTAAAGTTATGTTTTTCTTTATTTGCAGCTGAGAGGAATCCTGACAGGTATGTAGATCACTGGGATGAATTTAGTGCCTGTGTTTGTACAACTACTGCCAGTGTCTTTCTTGCCAAGTGGTACAACTTTAATTATCTCAAGATAATAAGAAAATAATAGGGGCTGATTTAATATGTAAATGATGCCCATTTTATGAAGGATGGTTTCTCCCTAATTCCACAGAGAGAAGTGAGTGTTCAAATGATATCTATGTTTTTTAAGCCTGCAGAATGAAAGGACCCATTGCGGTCATGGATGCCGATTGGAGATTGCAAACAGCGATTAGTGTGCTTTTCAGTAGCACACCTCCATCCATCACATCAGATTAAGATTGCTAATTAAAAACTTATTGGCTTAGAGTTTTGTTTGTATTTAATTTAAAACTTTTTAGTTGTTGGACAGATAGATACATAAGGGTTTTTATATCTGTAAGTTTAAGGTTGTACAGGTTTGGATGGCATTAAAGTGACATTAGCACCAGAGGCCCCAAAGGAAATGTGCTTTTTCATTACAGAGAATCTGTTCATTTAGAAGTGTTGTCATAAATGGCAAATGGTTTATTTATGTTTAAAAAAGAAAAAAAAAAGACAGAGTATGGGATTGAATAAGCATCCTCCTGTCTGGAACATCACTGAATTTACCAAATTATATAAAAACCAACCTCCAAAACCCCAGTCCTCAAAATGGAATTTCTCTTCAAAGGAAGGCAAACTATTTTGCAGACATAGCTGCTTTTCTTCTAAGTTTAGCTATGTGTGAGTTCATCGAGCAAGCTCTTGCATCACATAGCAAAACAGAGCAAAGCTCTGTGAGTCTGGGTCTAACAGTGACACGAGCAGAGCACATTGTCTGTCTGTTCTGGAAATTTGTCATACTTGAAGAAACCCAAGAGCCAGCTTTGGCTGGAGAGGGTCAAGTGCATTTGTGTAATGAGATGGGGTCCAAGGACAATGACTCTATGACTCTTTTTTTCTATGCAGCTTGTTTCTGACTGCATGAGTCCTCAGATCTCAGTGTGTACATCAAATTTGGAATCACAAGTTGTCCCATGAAATATATTACACTTTGATTTCCTGTCATACCATATCAGAAGGGTCACCCTTTTTCCAGAAGGAGCCTTTGTATATATATTATCCAAATCCAAATTTTATATATATATATATATATCAGTGTCAGTCTGTGTTTGCCTGTTGTAAGAGTAAATTCAGTTCAACTCTGATGAGGTCAAAAGAGGCCTCTTTGTTGCTGGGGCTCATGCTCAGGACCCTTGATGGCAGGGATGAGCTGGCATGGAGTCAACGACCCAGACTCTGGGGGTCTGGTATGTGGCAAAAGCAGACCCATTTATTTCAAGAAGAGGGTGTCCCCTTTATAACCTCCACCCAGAGTCCCATTGGCTCTTGAACTTCAGGCTGCTGCAGCTCCTCCTCATTGGTTCATGTCTCATTACCCAGTGTGGCATCGTCAGTCTCCAGGCAGGTCCTGGCAAGTCTCAGGCCAGGCATATCTGGGCATGCCCAGGAAGGTCTCAGGCCAGCTGCATGCGGAAGCCCAGCCAGACAGGCAGCAGCAGGCCTTGTTCCTCCTATGCCTCCTAATTTCCTATGACCTACTCAGTATTGTGCAACACCCAAGGAATCAGAAAAAAATCTTATCCTTCAAGATGTTTGTTTTATATGGAAGATGAAGATTTCAACATGATAGAATAATTCAGCATCAAAGATAATCACAGAATGCTGTGAGAAGCCATTTGCTTACTACCCAACAATTCATTGGTGGTGTGGGGAGGGGGTAGGAGATGAAAGGGCGGGGAGGGAAGGAGATGAAACTATTCCAGTCCTATTTTGTTTTCACTACAGCACACACAGAGTTGTTTGCCTAAATATTTTGGCTTTTCAGCTGGCTTCATTGGCATCTCCTTAAATGTACTAAGTAGTCTGGAGAAAAAGACTTCCACGATTAAAGAATGAATCAGAAGCTGCTGGGCTGTGGGTTATATGCAGACTATTGCTGAGTCTTGATTGTTGTATTTTAAAACAGCTAGCAATATTTAGGGCCAGTTTAACTTTCTGTTTAAGAAAACATTCTTGACAGGAAAACTGCAACTTTTACTTCCTCACCTGCAGGCAATGGAAATACTTTCTCGTCAACCACACTAAAGCATTGTTTTCCTGTCGGTCCCTGACAGGTTGCGACAGCTTGTGCTATAATCAACCACCCTTCCCAGACTTCCTTGCTCACTAATTCTCAGTGAATTTTAAACATAACAGAAATAACATGGGGAAACATTCGTTGTCTCCATTGGAACCATCTAAAGGAGAGAAGGGCTGGGATGAGAGTGTGGATCTGTCATGGTTCTGAACTGAGGTAGAGACTACAGCCTTCAGGGCATCGTGTGTTTCTGCAGAATCACCATAGGAAGATAGTTGTAGTTTCAGACCTGAATTTTTCTCTGTTTTGCTTGGCTCTGTAATTCAGGCTGTCAAGGACCACACATCCTCTATATTTAAAGCCTCTCCATTTTTACCCTTTTGCTTTCTTGCCAGACAAAGCCCTTCTTTCTCATGCTGCTTCTGACACCTTCTTATTCTTACTTGGAAAAAAAAAGCACTTTGAAAGTTGCTTTGGCTTTCTTTCTATTACTGTGGTAAACACTATGACTAAAAGCAACTTGGTAGACAAAGGCTTTATTTCGCTTACAAAGTTTCTATCATGGCTAATCATTGAGAGATATGAGGGCAGGAATTAAAGGCAGGAGCCTGGAGACAAGAACTGGTACAGAAGCCATGGAGGAATATGACTTTCAGCTTTGCTCCCCAAGGCTTTCTCAGCCTATTTTCTTATATCATCTGTGACAACCTGCCCAGGCATAACTCCATCCATAGTGCTCTGGGTCCTCCCATATCAAATGTTAATCAAGAAAATGTCCCACAGGTTTGCCTGCAGGCAAGTATGGTGGGAGCATTTTCTCAACTGATGTTTTCTCTTTCAAGATGACTTTAGCTTGTCTCAAGGTGATAATAAATTAAACAGTAAAATTTAATTCCATGCAATGTGGGTAGCATGTGCCTGAGAAATGTTTTCCACAAAATTGAGGATTTTTACTTCACTGGTCAAGAATATTTCTTATTAAATTTATCTTTGAGGTCTCATCTAATAGCACATTGAAATTTGAATAGGTACTCACTGAGTATTTATTGAGAATCCATCAAGAGTGAAATCTAATGGAGATTTAATTTAGGAAGAAATTTTTAAAAATGTAAGGAATCCATTGGAAAGCTCACTGACTAATGTATATCTCAGATACATTTCATGCACTGAAATGAAAAATTGTGGAGGACACCATGTGTGCACCAATCTGAATAATGAGAGTATATTTCATGTTTCCATGAGTACTGAATAGCAATGGATCCTTCCTTGTATATAGTCTTTGGAAAGGGACATAAAAAAAAAACTTTTAAGAGAACAGTCACTCAAACTCAGCTACTTGAAACTTGACTATATTCATCTCTTCCCACCATTTATTGTGCCATGGAGAATTCAGAATCATTCAGTCTAAAGCAAATGTTCTGAACTCAAAGTTTCAAAAATATAATTATTAGTAAATATTACATAAAGAATCAGGGAGGTATAGTATGGTGGTGTTAGGAAAAGTTTGTTGACCTATGTCTTTGTAGGAAGATAGAGCCACTACTGGAGGCTCTGAGACACCTTTTCCCCTCATAAAACAAGTGCTGGTTTTATTTAGCTTAGAGAGTTTAGTGTTTATTATCCCATGGATGCAATCATTTTTGGAAATGTCTATATTCTTCAGAGAATACAGCAACAGAAAAGATATCTGCAGAGGGAATTCATCCACATACATGATTGTTGGGATAACCTGAAAGTTGCTCACAATTTGTTGCTGATTATTGGCCCCAGAATCTGGTTGCCATCCTTTGTTGTGTGAACCTTGTTCTACCTAATTTGGAGTTGATTGGTTGAATAAATGCTGAGGTCTGTGATTGGGCAGAGAGAGGTTGGCAGAGCTAAGGTGCATAAGCTTTTGGGGAAGCAGAGAGGATCATGGGAAGAAGAAACCTGGAGGAAGAAGGAAGAGACATGGCATGGGTTAGAAGATTCATACCTCCATGTAGCCTAGAACATTGGCATAGCATGGAGAAAAACAGCCCAAAGGGATGTATGTATATATTGGAGTTTTCTTTGGGGAATAGAATTAAAAGCTATCTTAGATGGGCTAAGATTGCACAATACAGGCTAAGGCTTGTTAAAATCCATCAGGTGTCTGTATGATTATTTATAATGGCATATTATGGATTAACACCACTGATCAATTAACAATAAAATGAACACTAGAAATAGTTTAAATGATTATTACTACACATGACGGGTATGGTGTTATGTCAACTCAACTCATACAGCATTGACTTTTTAAATGCAACACATTTGTGAAGGAAAAAACTGAGGCTTCTCTATTGATTTCTAGGTCAAAGACTGGACAAAGTCAAAACCACAGCCTGTGCTCTGGGACCATTTGGTGGAAATGCTCTCTGACCTTTTCCTTTCTGGCTGAAGAATATTCCTGTTTCACTCAAACTCCAGGAGCAAGTCTATGTCCTGCTTCTTCCTTTGCTTCTGGAAAAGTGATAATTGAGATATGTAATAAACTTGCTCCAAAAACATACACACACAAACACACAAGCATACACACACAGTTTAGATTATGTAATGCAAGACATTCTGGAGAGTAACATTTATTGTGTATAATTCCTTAAAATTATTGCCATATATATGACCTCATTTGTCCCATACTCCATTATTTGCTTATTTTCATTTTGGTTTTTGAGATAGGATCTCACTATGGAGCTCTGGCTGGCCTGGAACTTTCTATGCAGGCCAAGCTTGTCTAAAACTCATAGATATCTACCTGTCACTACATCCTGAGTGATAGGATTAAAGGTGTGTGCCAAACTTACCCTATTCTTGAGAGACATTCAAGTAAGAATTAGACAGATTCAGAAAATAAAAAGGGAGAAATTGTTAGAAATGTTCACTTTCTTCTTTGAGACTTACAAATATATAAAGGAGAAAGTCCCTGTTCAGTTCTGATTTTTAAAACCTCTCTAATATAGGCATATATTCACTTTCAAAAAATTAAAGGCAGGATACAGATTACCATGTATTTCATTTCATGAAAATGTTGTTTTTATGTCCTCAGATGATGGGATGAAATGAGAGTCATATCCAAGCAGTGACAGTACATGGCTTGGGCTGAACCCAGAGCAATTCTAAATATCCCTAGGCTTAGGCCTGGAAGCTTCTAACTTCCATATAATCTCATATTCTGCAAACCCAGACTTTGAAGGCTTCAGCTTCTAACCTCTGCCTGCTAATCTAGGTCTAGAATGTTTTAACCCCCCAAGACTTACTGCTGAATAAGCTCACCCTTTCTCGTTCTGTCTGAACTCTGGCTGGCTGGTTCAACTCAGCTCTTCTGTATCAAAACTCCTCTCCAAGCTGACTAATTCAAACTGGGTTCGCTCAACTTCTCACTGAATTGCTCTGCTTGGAAAAACTGCCTCTGACCTCCATGAACTTACCTGAACTGTACTGTATTGAGTGCAGAAAACTATTGTATGACTGTACTGTACTGTCCTCCACTGTACTGTACTGCCTGTCTAACTCTTTCTCTGCACTGCTCTTAAGTAGCCTCTCTCTAGTGTGACAGTTGGGCATATCTTATCTCTAACTCATTCTGTCAAATCTTTCTCTGATTCATCACTTTGAACATTTTGAGACCAGACGTGGAGCTGAGGACAGCAAACAAGCATGCATGCATGCATTCATTTTTCTCTGATCTCGACTGTGGATATTCTGTGATTGACATTTCTAGAGACACATTACATTCATAGAAAAATGTATGCATATTTATATATGATGTATATGTATATATGTACATGTATATGTATATATGTATATATATGCATTTAGTGTAGATATTTTAAAACCCTGAATTGTAATATATTAGTGTGATGGTTAACTTGGCCAATTTGACAGTCCTAAAATCACCTGGGAAAAGAGTCCCCAGGACTTTCTTTTTTAACTTCTTGGGGTAGACTGTGGGCATGTCTGTGGCTGGGGAAATATTTTTATTAAATTATTTGATGTGAGAAGACCCAGGCCACTGTGGGCACCCAGGGCCAGCTCCTTAGGCAGGGGGTTGTGACCTGTCTAACAGCAGACATTGAGCTGAGCACAAGAGAGCAAGCATGTACACATTCATTTCCCTCTGATCTCAACTGTGGATATGATGTGACTAATTGTCTTAAATTACTGCTTTGATGTCCCTGCAGTGATGGACAGAAACCTGGAACTGTAAGCTGAAAGAAGCCCCTTTCTCTCCTAAGCTGATTTTTGTCACAGTATTTCATCCCAGCAACAGAAAGGAAACTAGAACAATTGTTCATGCTGCTCTGTCCATAGCTTCTTTCCTATTAAATGCACTTGTAGGGTCCCAGAGATGACAAGAGCTTCGAAGCTGCTTTGTGTGGCCAGCAGACTAGTTTACACTATCTCTGTCCTCTTCTTTGTAAGTGAAAAACAAGACATGTTGCTGAAAAATGAAACAGGAGTGATTAGGTCACAAGATCTGTGTCAACTCATCTGACTTTTGGCTCCACATGTTTTTCCTCTTTTCTCTTTGTTTTGTCTTTTCCCTTGAACATTTTCTTTTAAAAAACATGTTTTGAATTGAAATAGAATTACATCACTTTTCCCCTCCCATTCCTCTATCCATCCTCTCTCAGCCACCCTCCCTTAAACCTCTCCCATTTCTCTCCCTTACCTCTCAGGTTGACAGCCTCTTTTTCTTTGAATACTATTGCTACATGCATACATACATATGTATTTGTCTGTATGCACAAACATATATGATCACAACCTCCTGAGTTCAGCTTTGAAGGTGGTATGCATATGGTTTCAAGGATGGCCTCTCTGTATTAGACAACCAATAAGGGGAAACCATCCCTGGGAACAGGTAATTCTCCTTCTCCCAGCAGTTACTAGTTGCCTGTGATTGTTGGTCTAGGTGTGGGAACCCGAGAAAAATTTCAGCCTTCCACATTTACATAGTCATTGATATTGCCATTTTTCTGGTCTTGTTTATGTGGCCATTTCTAGGAAAGACTATCTCACAGATGACTTCCTGGTGTTCTGGCTCTTGCAATCTTCTGTGATGTTTCCTGAGACACAGATGTAGGAGCTGTGATGTAGATATCCCTTGAGGCTGGGATGCCCACAATCTGTTGATTTCTGCATTGTGTCTAATTGTGGTTTTCTGAAATGGTTTCCATTTGTTGTAAGGGAAGGCTTCTTTGGTGGGGGTGGTAGCTACATTTATCTATGAGTATACACAAAAGATTTAGAATGTAGTAAGGAATTTGCTGGTCTAGTAGAGTGGTTGTAGAGTCTTTTCTAAGGTCTATGACTTCACGAGCCCTAGGAAAATGGTTAAGTTGCCAGTACCTGGCATGATTTCCCTTTTGTTGTGTGGGTAATAAGTTCAATTGGACAGCAGCTGTTTGTTGCCACTAACATGCCAATGTGGCCTCTCTTGCCATGCTAAAATTGTGATGATTCTTTCTTAAAGGAAGTTAAGCCACTTGGGCTAATAATTGTCCCACAAGAACTTCAGACAAACAAAATTCCCACTACCAGGAGAAACATTCTTTTGAATGGTTGGTTAGGGTAGTCCAAGTATCTCCCAAAACAATAGAGATTATTGATGTAGCCCTTTGTTGGCTCTCAGGAGTTGAGAGGGTGGGTCCCTATTGCTGCACACTTACAACACAGGACCCAGATGATTTGAGTTGGTTCTGACCTGAAAGCCTCTTTTCTGTGGTCTAGCTTCCATGGTTCCAGAAGATATTATGCAAGCTACCAAGGGAGGGAAGTAATTAAGCCGTCCTACCCAGCTACAAACTCCCACACTTGTCTTGAAGGAAAAGAAAGAACATACTGTTTCTAATCCTGTAGAAGGAACTCTGCAAGGAGGGAATAATGGTAATGAACCTTTTCATCTCCTATCACTTTAAAGGACCCTGGAACATGAATCAAACTAACAAGAAGGGGAAAATGGTTTTTCCTAATGGCTTTCTCTTTGGAAAGCAGAGGTAAATTTAACAAAAGATGCCAATAGTCTGATTTGCTGAGTTCCATGAAAACCAGTCCAAAAACTGCTGCCACGTGGGAAAACTGTTCTAATGAAACCATGGACAATCATCCTGGTCTGATGTTTAACTATCTGCTTTCCTCCCTTACCTAAAAGCCTTTCTTTCTTTCTTTCTTTCTTTCTTTCTTTCTTTCTTTCTTTCTTTCTTTCTTTCTTTCTTTCTTTCT